>CM073779.1:37584231-38011731 GCA_037158775.1 Hetaerina titia
ATGGTCGTAATGCAATATCCGGGGATAACTGGCTACGCCCGCTTGACCGTACTCTTTAGTCTATTTAGCACTTCTTGGTAAAAAGTAACATTCATTGTCTGGCCCTCGAGTATACATTCGTAGTGGACCTCCTCTTGGCGTCAAAGAAAACTATGAGCACGGCTTTCATTTTGGATTTGGTCATTCGAGCCTTTTTTGACCGAGGTGATGCCACAGTTGCATTCCATCCAGTTGGAATATTGCCGCATTGTTTCCAAAGAGAACGAAACCACATGTAAAATCAACATATACGACATGAACATTTGGATTCTCGTAATGAAAACCAATACCCGCAGTGGCGCATACATTCATGTCAAAACCCTTTCAACACACACATGCATATATATATATATATATATATATATATATATATATATATATATATATATATATATATATATATATATATATATATATATATACATATATATATATATATATATATATATATATACTATCGACTAACAAATAATTGCACCTTCGGATGCAGTAAAAATATATCCAATAACGTGCAAGCTAAAATTTGAAAAGGAAGAGGGTGAAATTCCACTACTACATGTACCGGCAACATTCAACGACCTCCTCCCCCAAGGGCGTAGGATAAGTGACCCAACGCTGTACGTAAGGAAGACTTAATCTTTATAAGTATGGTAAAGCAAATTGCGACCCCAGGTGGTGCAATAAAGGCGTTAGAAAAGCCATTCGAAGGCAGGGAATGTTACACTCTTGCGTAAAGAAATCAGGCGTGAAACATCATCCTCAGAGAATAAAGAGTTGTTGGACCAGTATAGATCCTCTAAAATTGAAACTAAACTAAACTCGTACATTTATGGGAAGAAAGTGGCCGGCAAGTGGATGCGATCTTTTTGGATTTTCAAAAGGCATTTGATACAGTTCCCCATGCTAAACTTAATCATAATTTAAAGGTCGCAGGTATCAAGATGGGCGCAAAAAATTGGGTTGAGCCTTTCAACACGATTGCGCCCTTGTTCATACATGTAAGCAATGGAGCCTTCCTAGTACAATCAGGCATATATTTAAATAAAATGCATACATTCATTCGATGGGCATGTATAAACAAGGGCGAAATCAATTGGGTTGAGGAATTTCAACCCAATTGATTTCGCCCTTGTTTATACATGCATCTCATCTACATCTGCATACTACCCCGAAAACCACCGCAATGGCGTGTGGTGGGGGATGTTAGGTCACCACTCGTAAAAGGGGGAAAAAACCGCATTCAAAATGAGCACATACATACAAACCCATACCAAAAGTTGTGCATACATTCACGCAGAAATCCTATCATTTTACATTACACGCATGCAAATACATATGCTATCATCTAAAAAATAATTGCACTTTTGGTTGCAGTACAATGTGGGTCTCCTAAGTTAAGTCTTTAGTGAATGTAACACCTTGTTATTTTAACGTGTCAACAACTTCTAGGTCCCTTCCAGCTAATTTGTAAATGAACCCAGTGGATCCGTAAAACAAGCTACTACCGAACATTTATTAAGGTTTAATGCCAATCCCCATTTTGAACACCATTCAGTGATGCAATCTAAATCATGTGCTAGAATTTTAGGATCCTCATCCCCAGATATCTCCCGATTAATCACCTAATCAACCACGGACCTCCTAATCTTACTTTTTACTTAGCGGTTCATATCGTTAACAAAAATCAAAAAAAGCAACGGCCCGATTACACTTTCCTGAGGTACCTCCGAGGTCACTCGTACACTGTGGGAACTAGCGCCGTCAAGGACTATCCTCTGTTCCGTCTCTGAAAGGAAGTCTTCAACCCAATTTATTGCGCCCTTGTGTATACCTGCGCGCTTTAATTTATGGATGAGTTTACCATGCGGAACCTTATCAAATGCCTTTTGAAAATCTATAGAGATCGAATCCAATTGCCTACCACTTGCACCCAATAAAAGTAAGTCATGTGTGAATAATCCTAATTGGGTCTCTCATGAACGGGTTTTCATGAATCCGTGTTGATTGTCACTTAAAAAGTTAATGTTAGCAGAATATAAAATTATTGAACTGACAATTATGTGCTCTAAAATTTTACAACAGATAGTAGTGAGAGATATGGGTCTGTAATTACCGGGGTCCTTCCTGTCACCACTTTTAAAAATAGGGCGAGGTTTTCCAATTCTTAGGCACTTTGCACTCTGTGAGCGGTTTGTTAAATATAAATTCGAGGTGCGGTGCGATGTTAGGAGATACATTTTCTATTATCCAAGCTGATATGTTTTCAGGACCCGGAGATTTGTTGGGTTTAGTCTCTTTCAGGAATTTCACAATTCCTTTTCCATCCGCTGTTATTTTTTTCAAGGGTTGAGTACGTATTGTTTATTGGAGGTACGCGGTGGCAACATCGTTCGTGAAAACGCTTTGGAAGAATGTATTTAGAATGTTAGCTTTACCCTCACTGTCAGAATGAATTTTACTGTTGCAACCGCTTAATCCCTGAATTTATAGTCCACAAAGCAAGCATGGTATACATTCATGCAAGAACCCTTTCACCCTACACAGATGCAAACACACAAACTACCTACAACTATACCCATGCGCCTGCATTTAAACCTAATACTTTTGCAATATTTAATTTTGTTCCGATTTGTAAATTAAATGTTTTTAATATTTCTAGAGCGACTTTGGTTTCTTCGGGTCTTGTACCCTCTCTGGGTCTTTTACCTCTATCGTTTCGGTAAACTGTTAAATCTGATTGGAAAATTTCTTGGTCATTGAAGTCATTAAACAGCTCTCTATGCCTAATACTGTATCAGCCGAATGACTTTGGAGTATGAGCTTGAGATTCACTGTTTTATTTTTGAGGGTTCTGCAATTTAATACAAGTATAGTCAGATTATTTTTATCTTGAATAACGCCCGTATTTGTGTCTGACCGTAATTTAGGACGCGTTTGTGGAGAAGTACATGTCAAATTTCTTTCTACGTCAATACTAGTGGTGTCGGTTACTTTTATATGTTTAATTATCGTATTATCTTTGCTAGCCCCAGAAGTTACCCACTAATAACATGACCTACCCTCTATCCTAAAAGAGGCCTACAGTCGTCGAGTATCCTATCCGCTTGCCGCTTGCTACTTGCTATACTTGCCGCCTCCACCGTGTAATGGACCCCAGATTGGTTCAGGGGAGTCCTGCACGATCGGTCGTTGGCCTTAGGTCGACGAAGGAGGCCCCTATATCCGAGCACAAACGCCAAAGTCTCTGATTTATGCCTTCCACTGAGCTCCAAACTAGAGACCAGCGATCCTCCCTCGGAAAAATACCGCAGATCGTCAAACCTAGCCGCACACCCTCGACGCCTTGGACACGCTTCACCTTGTTCCTTAAGGGAACGAAAAACTTCCTCGAATCCACGGTCTGTGACGTCGTTGGTGCCCACATTGACCACGACCTGTAGCCGAAAGCACTTGGTGCCCCTGACCCCCGCCTCAATCGCCTTCGTCACCGGAGGAACTCCTCTGCCTGGTATACACCAGGCGGTCGCCCGCTGATATACGCCTACACGGTGTGCCCTTTCCCTCAATGGGACCAACCTTGAACAAAACTAGCTTCAATAATGAACTCAACGTTATAAAATTCATAGCAACATCAAATGGCTATAATCCAAACCTAATAGTAAAAATGCTAAAGAAAAAACTACAGAAAATAGCCATTTCCAAAATTCGTCCTCATCTTTCCGTTGAGGATAATACAAAAAAGTGGTGTAAATTGATATTTGTTGGCTCCCTAACGAATAAATTAGCCAGACGTTTCTCCAAAGATACACACAACGTTTCTCTTTACAATCCTTCCACATTGGGGAGGATATTATGTAAAAACAAGGACAAGCCTGACCCCCTCCTTCAATCCGGGGTATATAAAGTGAAGTGTGATTCTTGTGAAAAGAGCTACATAGGCCAGACGGGGAGAGGTTTCATCACGAGAGTGAAGGAACATAAGAGATGCTGGACATCGGGCAATGAAACTTCTCTCCTAGCCAAGCATCTGATAAGGACATCGCATGATTGCAAGTTCATTCCGGAAATCCTCCACCTGGAGAACAAGGGATAGAAACTTGACACATTGGAGCAGCTAGAAATTCTGCAAGAGAATCAAAATATTCTGCTAAATGAACAAACTTTTGTGAACCATTCACCCCTCCTTAATATCCCTTTCCTCAGGAATAAAACCAAAAATCGAACTCCCACCTTCCCTCCACCTTCATGATTTCACGTTCCTCCCTTCTTTTCCCCCCCTTGAATCATGGGTATCCTATCTCCCAATACCACCGGACATCTTATTTTCCATGAATCAAATATTTCACCTTCCCCCCCCCTTCCCCTTCACACACGTGGCTCCTCCCTTTCACTACAACCAGACATTATGTTCGGCTTCCTAGAAAAACCCTTTTAACCCGTCTCCTCCTGCCACCCCCCCTTTTTCCTTCACCGGACAATTCCTTCCCCGAGGTTCCTAAGCCTTCCTCGTTAAACCCCAGCTATGCAACAACCTGCTACCAACGTTCCATCTCCTTCGTCTCCCAATTTTTGGTTTTTTCTGTCATTAACCCTCCACTCTTCGCTCTCAGTAACCTCACCGCCTCTTCCCCTCCTTCCCCCCCTACTCACCTTCCCTTCCCAACCGTAACTCAACATATAAATATGGAATCCTCACTGTTAATTTTGTCTTGCACCTGATGATGACTCTGTGAGTTGAAACGCGTCATACGCTATAATAAATCTGTGGAAAAATGCAAACTCTCCTTATATTCATTATGAAGAACTTCCACGACCTTAAGCCTGAATCTGTTGAACTTATCTCTAATTTTAGTTTAGCCCCTAAGTTGGGCTCTTTTTATTTCAGTGTTAATGGATGTCCACAAATTTAAGCATGAAAACTTCGAATAAAAGTTGTTGTATTTTGTGCTTAGTTTAATTAATCAATCACTCAGACATTTATTTCTTTGATATGAAGCAAGATAAGAATATAAAAATGGATTAAATAGGTTTTTTAATCAAATTAAGCCTGTGCCGAGCCCGGTTCTAAAGTCTCCAAAAAGAAATAGTTCCCGTCTTGGCGAGTAAAACGCAGTACTCAGCAAAAATTACATTCTTTTTTCAGAATCTGGATAAAAACACTGTCCAAGTTAGCATTTTAATTTTTATTGTTAGTAGTTAAATAGAGATTGTACGAGAAAAAATTTAACTTGGAAAATAAAACTGACGACAAACCATTATATATAATTCAATTTTTCATTTTGTTCTATCATGAATTCGAAGTACCCTAAAATAATGTTTATTTAACGGGTATTTATTTACAAAAGAGAAACGTTCAGAATGCTTAGAGTAATTAAGATGTCATTGAAATATTTTAGCTATTTTACCTAAGCACGTTTGAATATATTACTACTGCAATTAAACAATATATCTCTTATTAGTAATTTACATTTACTTTTCGGTGAAATAAATTGTTTATGGTTTTTAGAGCCTCAATGCATTTTACAATATAGCCAAGTACCTCAGAGTTTGGATTTTACACTATTGCTACATTTCACGATAGTTACAATATATTTAAGCAATTCGTTAAATGGCTCCAAAATGTCAGCACTTGACGTCGTCGTCAACGTCATGGACGACGGGTCTGTCGTTCACATACGCACAAGGACGACAGGCCCTTGCTTCAAAGCCAGTAAGATAGAAATAAAATCGGAGAAAATTGAAGAATGAACGTTGTTTTTCATTACTAAGTAGTCGATAGTCAGGCAAGAAGATTATATTTATTTGCATTTTTGCATATATGCTTTCATGCTGTCAAAAATAACGTATGCCCCTTTCATGTTTCCCTTTCCACGATTTTACGTTGGGAAAATAATGCACGCGAGAAATTTCCATTGTCTACAACTAAGCGCATAGCACGCGTATCATATGTGAATTTCCCGATTGACTCTCCATGGGATTCTATGTGTACATACGCTTGAAATACATTAGTGTGGGAAAGCCTTGAAAATAACAAGTCAATAGAACTTCCCACCTCTGTTATTTATTTTTCACTTACGTTACTCCCTGGTAGCTCAGCAACGTTTGAACGAATGCATTCCCACGAGAACGGGCATCCTATACGAAGTCCCGGGGCAAGAAATGATAAATAGCTGCCTCAATATTGTCAAATGAAACTCGTTTCATGGAGTTGAGGGTGAGGAGCCGGGAGGATGGGACGGATATCGATCGACTCCGGAATATGGAAGACGTTAAACTTTTATTTTTTCTGCAAAAAACTTTTACGAGGCTCGGGAGGATAAAAAAGCACCTTCCATGACGTGGAAATATCCAGAGTGCCATGAATAAAATGGTGTCTATCTGCTATGAAAAGGAGGGGTGGCTGGGCGGGCTGGTGGAAAATACTGGTTATGGGCTTGCTCCTTTTAGGGTGAAAGTTACTCGCTCTGTCAAAGCTCCCCTTTACCCCCAATGGGCCGGTTCTTAGATCACCCCTGAGCGCGGCCTTAATCCCTACAAAACTTACGCCAATACACACCCGTGTCCATGCATATTCAAGCTGCTAGTTTTCCTCCCTCGGAGTAATTCTCATATTCCAGGACGTTGATGACAATCGACCACAAGGCGATGTCCTGATATGTGATGATATTGAAAGGCAAACCATTATAAATTGGAAATTTTGCTTTAAATTTCAGGAAAAAATTTAAATCAGCGTATAAATTCGTCTACGGGACGCTCATGTTCATACGGAATCATCGTGCTTTTCCCTACGAAGTAAATAGTTATAGTTTACTAGCATTTTATACTTTTCCCAGATGACATGTAATATAATGGGTAAATAAAATATGAAAAATAGGAAAAATTTGATAATCGATCATTAACTTTGGTCATAATCTCCATCTAAGTAATAAAAAAATCTATTATGTCACTAAAAGTTGCCACCGGAAGTATGACTAATCCCTTGAATTTTTTACCATCTTCTATGGTGTAAATAAATATGTAAATTACGCAATGGGGGAAATTTGTTACATATGGGGTTAACGTAATAAGAAAGAAAAATCCGGTCCTATGAATAATTATTTCTCTAAAAATTCCTTTAAGAAAATATTTAATCTTTCATAATCTTGGTAATCATCATTCATTGGAGAAAACAACGTTAATTTACCTGAAGTTTGGATAACAGGTGAACTTGAAGCTCATCTCGCAATAATGTATTATTAATTCATTCAGCCTGAAGGTTTAATTAAGATCTGGAGGCCGAAAATCCGCATACTGGTGAATATGCAAAAGACTAGGGGTGCTCAAAAGGGAGTAAACTCGCCATTCCGTATGTAACAGAAACCTGCACTCAAGAGCCACACCACGCCCAAGATGAATGAAAATATTTAGAAAAATGTTGAGGACAGTCTATCAAATATAGAATTTAATTTGATACTTTTTTCGATGACTTGAAAACATTTTACTATTAATGCATTAATAATCGAGGACCTAAAATACATATACTATAGTATACTGTGCTTCCATTCACATTATTCAAAACACAAAGATATTTCTCCAAAAAAATGAATGTTTCAAGTAAATTTCCAATAAATCTTCCAATTTGTTAACATGAAATATATCGAAAGTTGGATAAGTAATACCTAAAATTTAATACTAGCACATGTGTGGTATCCTATATTAATAGTAACGTAAGCATTGTATGTGTCCTGAAATTTAACACATTTGATTTAATTCCATTTTTTTGAAGAACCACATTTGAGTTTGAAGGAATATCCCAATTATGATGGGTGGTGCTTAACCTGGAGATATCTTGAGATGAGGATCGATTAATTCAGGTAAGACTCCCGACAGATTTTTTGAATGTTGCAATACATGGGGCTGAAACTAAGTCATAACAAATGCTTCGTGATATATTTTCTTGAAAGGACCCTAGACTTTGGGTAAAAATTTGATAGAGACAATATTGAAAAACGGTAAAATACCAGTGCTACTATCACTGAAGGCGGATCGTGGGGTCCAGACACACGTCAAACCTGAGGGAACGAAAATAAAAATCAAATGGACGCGTTGTTAGCAGGTGTGAATTTATGCTCAACGAAACTTGCTAACACGCTTCCTTGTGATCCCATTTTAAAAAAAATATGAATGTAAAGTATGGGATCCGACGGTAAAGACCTCAATGGGAAATTCAGAAATTACAACTCAGGGTTGGCCGTTTCGTCAAAAATTCTTGCGTTTAAAAATATAAGAATCGCCAAAATGCTTCAAGAGCTTGGTCGGAAATCATAAAGGCAAATATTGAACGCTAGATTTTACTTGTTGCATTAATTCAGAGTGATTTTCTCTATGCTGAATTGTCATTAATTATTTGCATGGCAGCATATATACGTCGTTTGGTAAATGAATTTAAAATTCAAGAGTTATACATCAAAATCAGCTGACTCATGGAACCCTTCTTCCGACAATTCAGATTAAAATGTGGCTGAGATTGCAACGAACAAGACAGATACGTTGACTTACCGCACGCAACGTCTATGAGATGAATGGTTTCACTCGCAGGAGATTTCAATCTTCCATCTAGAGTTTGTAAAAATTATACTTTTATAGCAGGACATAAGAACAAGGACTCATGCGTGTCAGTGATTCGTTTTTTAAATCACACTCGTTAAACTAATAATTAATACAACCCACTAGAGTAAATAATATGCTTGATCTAATGACAACAAATTCTTCCGAAGACGTCCTAAATACAGCAACATTCATAAGAGCGACCAATGTTCATAGTGACCAAAAAATACTGCAAGATAAATTCATTTTTGTTTTTGAGAAAAATCAGAGATCCAAAAGAAACATTTATTTATTTAGGTGATTACAATGGATTAAGACGAGCTGCAGCAATCCTACGGTTCATTAAGGAAAGATGTAGCAGCTAAAACCATGATGTTGTTTGGAGAACTTTTCTTGACGTCACGCGGACCATAATAAAAAAATACATGTCTAGTAAATTGAAAAGTGACTGCACGGAACCTAAATGGAAACGGTAAAAAGTATGTATAGTTTTATAACATCAAAGACAAAGACATTAAAATTGGGATATCATCCAAGAATAAGTTTAGCATTTAACGTGATGAAATATTACGTAACTACAAAACAGCGAAGACTTTGGAAAAGTAAATATGTCCCCAAGCAGTAAGAGTACTAAAGAGTAAAAGAATATTCGGACGACAATCCTAAAACAATTTAGTAAATTGTACGGGTGTTTCAGGAAAATACACATAATTCGACAGCGCCATCCCTAAATAAAACGGACAAAAACATACCAACAATGGGATAGTTAGAGGCAGCCCTGTGAAAGCGACTCCTACGGAAAAAGAAAAAAATACATTTTTCCTTCACATAAGTTTTATTGTGCACGACCTATAACAGCACTGTACTTCACCTGATAATGACTTCGTAGGTTTAAACTTAGGTGCATAATAAAATAAATGTGTAGGAACAAAGTATTTTCTTTTCCACTTGAAAAAAATTTAGAAAAATCTTGCACATGAAACCAACATTTTCATAGTGTTTTAGTAATCCTATACAGAAGCAATTTGAGTAGCTACCCGAACGCTTCCAAGACCCAATGTCCGAAATTTTAATACCTTCTCTCGGAATTGAACGCTAACTCAATGACCTCAGTCCAAACAAATCGCCAGGTCAAATCAATGCTCGCAGCTTCAAAGAAAATTACTCAGAAAGGCCTGCTTATTTGGAAAAAGTACTTAATCAATCTCCAACTAATCTCGAGGTACCCAAAGACTAGAGAGTAGTCAATGTCCCGTCCATATGTAAAAGAGATAGGGTAGAGGATTCGAGTAACTACAGACCCATTTCCCACACAACTATCTCACGCAAAATGATAGAGCATATAAGTCTAAGTACATGCATGAAATATTTTTATCCTCAGAATTTACTTACAGGAAGCCAACACGGCTTAAGGGTAGACCTTGGCTTAAGCGGCACGGCAAAACGGTTTTTCTCTCATGATACGAGGAGTATTCTTAAAGTAAGTACCGTTTGCTTATATTTAAATATTTGCGCTTCAGAACACAGTTTTGCTCCTGCAGCGCCATCTACTGATTCATTGAGAAGCTATAGCAGCATTTGTTTTGTTTCAGAAGTCGTTTGCTTGTCCGTGCATGCAAACAACAATGTCCGCGACAATCGGTCATCCCGCCAGCTGTGAAGTGCGTTCTGTCATACGATTCTTGTATGCAAAAGGATTGTCGGCTGCTGAAATTCATCGGGAATTATGCCTAGTTTATAAGCCTACAGTTATGAGTGAAGGAAAGGTTAGACAATGGTGCTGTGATTTTAAAAATGGACGAACAAATGTCCATGACGAAGAGCGAAGTGGTAGGCCCAGTATTCTGACCGATGAAATTGTTTCGCAAGTGGAACAAAAACTGCGATGTGATCGTCGATTGACAATTAATGGCCTGGCTGAACAATTTCCTCAACTTGGACGCACTACTGTCTACAATTTTGTTACGGAAAACCTCGGATACCACACATTGCGTGCAAGGTGGGTACCGAAAATGCTCACCGACCACCACAATGAGGAAAGAATGTCCAGTGAACGAGAGTTTTTGGGCCGTTGGGAACTCTTTAAACCACCCACCGTACAGTCCTGACCTTACACCCAGCGACTACTTCCTCTTCTTGCACTTGAAACAGTGGTACGGTGGACAACGTTTCGAAACCGAAGAGGAACTCAAGAATGGTGTTGTCGATTGGTTCAACCCTCAGGCGGCGAGTTTCTATGCAGAGGGGTTAAAGAAGCTAGTGCAGCGGTACGAAAAATGCTTAGAAGTGAACGGCAATTATGTAGATAAGTGAAGTAGGTTTGTAGCTAACTAAAAGTGCCAATAAAATGTGATTCATATGAGTATATTTTTTCCTATGACCAAACGGGCTTTACTTTATGAACAGTCCTCGTATTTTGGTCTCTCGTGAATATAATGCCTTGTACGAGTCGTTTCTAAATTTCAAGATTTTAGAAAGGCATTTGACTAAGTCTCTCATAGGAAGCTACTCCATAAGTTGGGAAACTGCAGAATAGTAAAGTGCATAATTGACTGAATTCATCAATTTAAACAGACTGCGAGCAAAGGGTCGTAATAGACGATTGCCATCCGACACAGTGTGAGACACACAGAAACTTACCATGAGTAAGCAGCTCATCGGGTGTCCCTGAAATGAAGTATTACCTGACCACTATTGTTACTTTTGTAGATTAATGACATCGGCTATCACATTTTCAGTATACTTCGTCTATTTTTAACGATGTAGTTATACGCATGTATTTAGGGAAATATCCAGCAAAGAAGATACGGTATCGTTACCTAATGGCCAAATGCGATCCAATAGTATTGTGCTAAATGGAAGCTAAAACTAAATTTTATGAAATTTGTTTCAATAAAATTTCGGAGAAAAAGTATAGACGAAGACACTTACGCCATCAGAGAAACGCACATAAAATCGGTTAGTTAGTTGGTTGTAACGATAACTAAGTTTGCAAATATGCCCTGGTGAAAACACAGTTAACTGTACGGCAAATAAAATGTATGGATTTTTTAAAGCTATACTTGAGGAATGTAATGAGAGGGTATAAGATATTTGTTCTTTTAACTTAAGTTAGGTCTCACAATGAGTGAACTGAGTGTTCTTCCCAGGATCCTCACGAGGCGTGCATAGTTTTGGGACCAGATCGACTAACAAGTAAAGCAGCTAGATTAGTCAAAAGTTTTTAATGAAAAAGGTAGCCTTGTAACAACACTATTGAAAGAACTAGGGTTGGAGTAACTAGGTGACCGCAGAAGTAAATACAGGTTCTTTATGTTTCATACACAGATTACTTATCTGTGGTTGTTAAGTACATATTACAGGCCCCGACCTACTAAGGTAGATATGGTCACGCACGTAAAATCAGGGAGATAACGGATAGATTTAAAACGTCGTTTTTTCTCGCACCGTTGGAGATCAAAGTAGATATGATGGCATGCGTGAATTCAATAATTAGCGTTGGTGCTATATGTATTTTTTTGATATTCTTCTTGTTTTACTTTTTTAATAAACACATCTTTTTAACTTTACTCCAATATGATTTAAATATATGTATTCTGTTATTGAATATTATCGTAAGTGAGTACCTTTTTTCGTTTGATTTACTTTCTTCTGGTTCATGATCATGCTAATGTTTGTGTAGAGGTGTCGTGATTTGGAATGTGCATGCACGAATAGTGACATAACACCTCGTCACACGACACTATGGTGGCTTGTAGGGTACTATCTAAATTTAGATTTAGACTAATAAGAATGCATTTCTCACTAAGCTCGTATTCTTTGTGGAGAAAGTCCTTCCAGCATGACCATGTAGAACTGAAATAATGTTTAGTATATCGCACATTCGATCACTCTTCAATTCATTTTTGTACTTTCAACCCCTTTCACCCTTCGTCCCACTTCGCGAGGGTATTTACATATGCGGCCAGTAGCTATCAGCTGGGCACCACTCATTCTACCTACGGCATCAGGGGTGGGGATTTCAAGTTGTATGATCGTAGCTTTATTAAGCTGCGTCCAATCTGGTTTGGGACGTTAGGGTGCATGATTTATGTTGCGTAGCCTTAAGGCACCTGATGAAAAGATACCTTTAGGTTGGATACCTTACACCGTAGTACTGTCATCTACGTAGGAAAAAATTATGAATGAATGGGTTATGCGTGAATATAAATATAATATTGACAATAGAGATACTTTTGTGCAGAAAGTGTTTGAGGTTGCAAAACTATATCACGGCCTTTGTAAAATTCAGAGTTCCTTTTACTATTCATCCAGTAGTTTCTTACTCAAATTTTACAATATTAATTATTAACTTTGTAACCTTATACGACTATTGAGACAAGTTCGCATTTATCTTACTATTTTTACTTTTTATAGCTTATCCGTATTTTTATATTTTGCTTGAATTTATTCTTTGCATAGTCATTTTACCAATATATTTTTACTTTTTATTTGACTATAAAGTATTTCACTTTAGGGTATTTTTGATTAAAAATAGTGGCCATTGTTATAAACCTTGTTTTAAGATATGCTATTAGTTGTGCGTATATTTTTCGTATCCTTGCGACCCTTTATAGCCAAACATTTCACTGGTATATGAGTTTATCTTTGTATCAATTGTTGTTTTGTCAAACAAGTCCTTTTCGTTGGTACTTGATAACTTTTTTGGTGTTATTACTTTTTGGGTTTTTCCCTTGTTATGAAATGATGACTTCATTTCCCATGGTTTGCAAACAAAATATGGTAAGCCAATTCCATGGATTTATGGAATTATATTTAACGAATGCGGGTCGCGGTGGTCTAGCGGGTAGAGCGTTGGACTGCTGACCGGAGGGTCCCGGGTTCGATTCCCGGGCAAGGCACTTTGGGCACCTGCAGCTCCACCCAAGCTTGTTGATTTTTCGGGTACCAGATCTTCCTGGGAAACCATAACCGGCACAGGGAAAGGAACTGGCCTCCCTACCCTGATGTGTGAATATTCACACGCCGTCGGGCTTGGTATATGGGTGAGCTCTACCATCACCTACTAAACCGACCTTCGGGTTGATTACTGTGTTTTATTAAACGAATGGCATGACTAAATACTAACATTCTCCAAAACCAGCGTTACGCTCAAAGGTTATTTTCCATAAAGTTTAGATACCAAAATAACACTTAAGAAGTACGCAAATGAGACATAGATACAATCACAATGGCATCCTTGGAAAATATGCGGAAATAGAAGTGAACAGAATAATTTTTAAAGAAGATATTTTTTTCATGAAATGAAGGAAAAACCATGAAAAATCTCATAACCTCTATATTTTACAAATTTAAAAAATTTAAAAAAACTTTTGCAATTAATTGGAAATTTAAAGTTATTACAAGAGTTAGTACTTCATTAATATGGAAAATTTCAAATATCTATTTTCTGAGAAGAGCTTAACCTTTTCCCACCTTAAATGTTTCAGTTTTCTTGCTTTCCACTTATTTATGATATCTCTTGGTATGTTGGAAATCTCACAAATCACTAGATGACGTTTACATTTTAATCCCTCTATATAATAAATCTGAAAATTTCTCCGGAGAAGGAAATTAATGTGTACTAAAATATATTATTCACCAACATGAATACATATAAGCATCAGGATTCACGTCCTTTTCATGCATTTTAAATTGATGTTTTCTTTTACTTTTCCTCACTGTTTAACATCTCCCGTCGCTCTCTTATCTTACCCTATTCTGTGCGGAGTAAGGAATGGGAGAAATATCTAGGTAGAAAGTGCCTATCAAACACAATCAATCGATGAATACTGATAGACAAGAAGTCTTTAATCAAGTTTATAAATTTCTCAGTGATAGTGTAGCGTGAGTTTCTGCTTCAGGTTGTTGTGAGGAACTTTTTGAATAAGTTTTGAAACATAAAAATATTGCGTTGTGTTTAGTTTTCGCCTGATTTAGGAGGTATTTGGAATAAAAAGTCTCAATATATTTTCCCATTATCTGCTTGTCCTATATCCGCGCTTGCTATCGCTTAGTATCTTGCAGCTGTCGAGAAATCTCATACCATAATGCGCTCTACTATTATTTAAAATCAAAGTTAAATATGTGGGGTTGCAATAAATGCGATTCTCAAATTCACCATCTATACAGATGAAAATTTTGTTAAACACATTAAGTCACGAGGTAATGAGCCTATTTCTATCAACTCAATAAAAATATTTTGTAAAATCCAGTCAACATCTTTAATCAATTCATTCGAAAATTCTGGCAGGCCTATCTTCTGGACCTGATGATTTGTTGGTTTTTATCATTCCTTTCTTGGATCGTATAACCACACAAAGTAAGGAAATCAGAGAATAATTATATGTGTAATAGGCTATATGTATCAGTTTTTAACAGGTTGCGAGAAAAGAATCATAATAAACGGCGAATATCCGACACATAAAGCATCGGGCGTCCCACGAGGAAGTGTTATCGTTCCGCCATTGTTTCTTTTATACATTTATGCCATCAGTTCTCTGGTGTCCAGTAAACTTCGTTTACTTTCAGACAAGGCAAGTGATATATAAGAACATAACTAGGCATCTACATCTACACGAATATCCCGCGATCCAACAAAAAGCTAGGCTAGGGGAATCATTATCTAACGACGTAAATGCAATCAAAAAGGGGTGCAAGACATGATAGCTAGATTTAAAATGGAAAATATGTGTTTCGAAAAATTTTGTGAGGAAGGATATTACACCTGAAATTACACTACAAGGTCTGTAAAACAAATGTGTGACTGGTATTTTTATGCGACAACTGCTGGATGAATCACAATTAGTGAGGTGTTGCCTTAAAGCTGCGTCTATGAGAAGTAAAATATAGACTTTACTGGGGACCTATCTTGATTTGCCTTCGTACTACAGAAATTCACGTCTGAGCTTGCACACATTTGATGTACGAATTCCTGTGTCGGTGATAATGATGGTGTTAGACAAGCACCGCGTGTGCATTGAATTTGCTTTGAACTTCGAGAAAAGGTCAACTGAAACTTACACAATGATTTAATAGCATTCGTGGATGAATCTATCAGTGGGAAACAGTGTTTTTGTTGGTACAACTGCTTCCAGTCTCGACAAACCTCGACCGATGAATAACCGAGAATTGGACAGTAAACGACGCCAACGAACGACTCTCTAGTCACTATTGTGAATATTTTAGTCCGTGCAAACCGTGAGTTAACTGTACGGAAGATTGCCAATGAAGTTGAAATTAGTGTTTGATCGTGTTCCATCATTTTTCAGAAATTTTGGCTGGTTTTGTTGGGAAGGCGACCGACAGCTAAGATCATTTTGCGCCATTAAGGATGGGCGGGAAAGGAAGGGTGGAGAGAAACCCGGAGTTGGCATTAGCCTACTATTGTCGAAAGGCGCCAAGGGGTCCGCAGTAAAACGTCCCATCGGACGGACGTCGTGCTCACTCAAAGTGCTCTCCACAAAGCAGCTCAAGTAGGGATCGGAATACCACTGAAATATATTTGTTGCCCAGGATTTGAACCCGGATCTTCGCGGGGGAAAGCCTGTACGTTAACCTCCGCACCATCCCGATCCCCTGTAATTTTGATCATAAGAGACCACGCATGTGGAAAAACAAGTCTTAGTGCTTTCATTTCGATAATGCACCGACGCACACGACGTTGAGTGTTACCGAGTTTATGGTCAAAAACAGCACATCAATGTCTCCCATACTCTCCAGATCGTGCTCAAGTGGACATTTTCCTATTTCCAAACTTGAAACCACCCTTGAAAGAACATTGATTTGAAACTTTTGAACATATCCAACATAATTGTACCGCAGACTTAAAGACTATCCAGGAAGAATCGTTCCAGGCGGCATTTAAAACCTGGAAAAATATTAAGAGCGCTTTATTGGCAGTATTTGGGGTTGTAGGGCTTGTATTTGAAGGGGATAAGAATGATTGAAGGGTAAAACCTTCAAGGAGCGCTGAAGGGTGCTGCAATGCCGTAATAAGTTCTTTTCAGCAATATTTCTCCGCCTAACTTCACTGCAAACGCTCCGCACCCATGATGTAATTTAATGATGCAATTTAACCAATTTAAAATTAAACAATGATTTTTACGGCCAGTTAAAAATTTTCTGTTCTGTCTCTAATCTTTTTGATAACAAAACTGAAATGCATCTCAAATTAACGTAAAGATTTAAATGGGACGTGAACCCTTAATTTTTACGGTTGTATTTCTGCCCTGAATTTATTTATTGGTTTGTACACGATATCTCATAAGGGACAAGCAAGCTTATGATTATACTTTTTTAACAATCAAAGGTAGCAAGAAAGATGAAAAAGGCAACAAAAGTTAGGTTTCGAAAGAATTTATTCTTTATGACACTTAAATTTTCTGAGTCTTTCTCCTTATTTTATCACGATTGCAATATATTGAGGAATAACTTCTATTTTAGTCATGCTGGCCGTAGTTTGGAAAGAAATGTGGATATTGCATAATTACCTAAGCAATGATAAGAATAGAATGTATAGCAAAAGTAATTTTGTCCTTTTTTGCAAATATGGCACATTACTATGGAAAAACTATACAACATGAGGGAAAGAGTGGAAGATATGCGGGGGAGAGTGGCATGTTAAATATATTTGGACAGCTGTTTAAATTTATTTCAAATGAGAATAAACCAGCCCAAAAGGTTTGTGGTTGAGCTTCACACTGCGTAGGTAGGCAGTCAAGGAAATGCAGAACAAAGTTGTACGCCGAGAAAACACACAGCAATCTTCTAACGCTCCATGAATCATTTTTCACTGTCATCCTGAAAGTTTTAGGTTCTTGGACACTTTTCATGAATCACAGTTTCACGACTAATGTCCCAAAGTCGCTACTACTTTATACAAAAGATATTCCATCATATCTTTTTGAGATTTATGAGGATATGACGACAACATTCATTGTCCACGGGTTAAATGTCTGTGGTAGCGTTTCCAGCACCTACGCTTATTATCTGCTGACCATAGTTCAATAATATTAAAAATATACAATTCATCCATAGAAGATGTATCGATTTGCTAATGCTTAATACATACTCACTACTACGTGGAGCGACATCTGGATTTTAGCAAAGAAATTGATTTCTTGTCAGAGCTCGAAGGCGTGTTGCAAAATTCGTAGACGAGATTGAAGGAGTAAATAAACGTACACCCAATACAATTAATGAGATATGTATTCGATTGATATTGGTGAATTATTGTTGAGAAAGATAATCCTTTGAACATTTATGTTTAGAGAACAACCCTAAAACTGATACCGCTTTAAGTTTTCACACATGTGGGAAAAATCATTTCCCTATTGCAGTCGACGGCAAAAAATTTTGGGATTCTAATTTCAAGGTATATCATAAAATGCTTTGGCAATAGCATAGCCTATTCAACATGAAAAAATACAAACGCATGTGTTCATTGTCTTAAAATGGTATTCTATATATTAATACAGTTACTTAGATTAACTATATTTTCTGTACAGTAATAAATTCATATATTGGGTTTAATTGTTTTGCAAAAAGTCCTTCAACCCACTCAGGGGTCACTGGCCAAACAATGTCATTCTACAAGGAAATGTTTGTTCGGATGTGTGAGAATATGACGGAAAATTTACTTTTGCCACACTAATATAGTTTCCCACAATGGGTAGCATAGAAAACCTTAAGGGAACAAAATAATGTTAATGCCTGCAATCAAAACCTAAATACAAAGAAATGCGTTAACAATTATGCTGCACTAACCCATTCATTAAAGTAATTCCAGTCTGACGTGAGATCGTCCCGATCAAGCCACAGAATATGACCCACATGACGTATTACCTCTCTTTGACAGGGATGCCTATGAAAGAGACAATGTGTAGCGCTCTAGTCAAAATTATTAGCCTGCCATTTTTAAAAGTCGAGTTCAATTTTTTTAGGAGCCTTTCCTCTCGGATTTTTCGAAGTACTAACGACCGCCCCGGGCTCGACACACCATGGCTTTGGCCTTGAGTGAACAACCCAGCTGACTGTAATCGAATTGGAAAACAATCGCAATGGCCGTCGCCTGGGTTTACCAGAACTCTACCTCTTACCTTGAGATGTGAGTAGGACGCCACACAATTTGAGCTGCCTCGTGGCTCGCTTCGGGGGCTACGAGATCCTAAAACCAACACCGCAGGCCCATTAAGCAACCCAACGACACCTTGCTCATATTTCCCCTCGGAGCTTTATAGCCGTGTGACGTCACATGAACCGCTCCTTCTACTCCTCCAGTGCCTTTCCCCTTTCAATTACCTAACCCATTTTCTCTCACCCTGGCTGTTCTCGGAAAACGATAGTAGTCGGTTTTAAAGGGAGTGGAAATACTACGTCAAAATATATTCATAGGCAATGGGAAAGGCAAAGTAACTCGTATTTGCAAGCCATTAAAATGGATGAAAAGCCTAAATATGAATACAAAAACGTGATTGCTACAAAAATGTATTTATAACTAAAATAAAAAGGTAGAAAACATTTGTAATTAAACTGAAATTCACGCTGGCAGATTTTGAAATGATATACTTTACAAAGAAAGAATGTTTTTCCAAATTACAGCAAAAAAGTAAACGTCATGTGTACAGTCAATCAGAAACGACAAGTCTTTAATGCAGTCATGCCTGCAAAAAGGCAAAATATGCCAAAAAAAATGAGAGATAGTATTCAAGTGATCTTCATTTCCTTTTATTTTCTTATTTAAATGGGAACGTTATGCATATTCCTAATTCTTGATAACTTTTTGGCACTTAATTTTCATGACCGGAAAAAAAATGTCATCAAATGGACATTTTCCCATTTATGTACGTAACAAAAAAAGAAAATGATCGAAATATTGGATGCCTTCACATTGAAGTGGGTGACAAAAATGAAATACATTTTTAAAAACAAAGCACACAAAAAGCACAATTGTTCACTCACCGTCTAAGTGTATTGATCCTTGTAAATGGTTTGGAAAAGTTTTGTTGAAGGGCTAAACCGAAATGACCAGGAATGAGTAGGAGACTAGAGGGAATAATATGAGTAAGAACAGGGATCTGGATAATAAGGAGTAAGATTGGAAGCATACCAAGAAAGAGATATCTAAGGACGCAAACGAGGCTAAATGAGCAGTAAATAGGAAAACCTCAAGGATATAATATATTACCCGTCAGATGAATAGTAAGATGGATGAGAGAAGGAGTTGCAAGAATGTAAAAATAGAGAAGGATAGATGCATAAACATTAACAAAACTGGGATGTGAAACATAATACATGTATGCGTGGTATCAGTCTCAAGATATGGAAAATATATCAAAGAAAGTTGGAAGTGAATATACGAGACGTGTTCATAAAGTAAAGCCCGTTTGGTCACAGGAAAAAATATACTCATATGAATCACATTTTATTGGTACTTTTAGTTAGCTACAAACCTACTTCACTTATCTACATAATTGCCGTTCACTTCTAAGCATTTTTCGTACCGCTGAACCAGCTTCTTTAACCCCTCTGCATTGAGTTCCTCTTCGGTTTCGAAACGTTGCCCACCGAACCACTGTTTCAAGTGCAAGAAGAGGAAGTAGTCGCTGGGTGTAAGGTCAGGATTGTACGGTGGGTGGTTTAAAGAGTTCCCAACGACCCAAAAACTCTCGCCCACTGGACATTCTTTGCTCTTTGTGGTGGTCGGTGAGCATTTTCGGTACCCACCTTGCACGCAATGTGTAGTATCCGAGGTTTTCCGTAACAATATTGTAGACAGTAGTGCGTCCAAGTTGAGGAAATTGTTCAGCCAGGCCATTAATTGTCAATCGACGATCACATCGCAGTTTTTGTTCCACTCGCGAAACAATTCCATCGGTCAGAATACTGGGCCTACCACTTCGCTCTTCGTCATGGACATTTGTTCGTCCATTTTTGAAATCACAGCACCATTGTCTAACCCTTCCTTCACTCATAACTGTAGGTTTATAAACTAGGCATAATTCCCGATGAATTTCAGCAGCCGACAATCCTTTTGCGTACAAGAATCGTATGACAGAACGCACTTCACAGCTGGCGGGATCAACGATTGTCGTGGACATTGTTGTTTGCATGCACGGACAAGCAAACGCCTTCTGAAACAAAACACATGCTGATATAGCTTCTCAATGAATCAGAAGATGGCGTTGCAGGAGCAAAACTGTGTTCTGAAGCGCCAATATTTACATATAAGCAAACGGTACTTACTTTAAGAATACTCCTCGTAATACTTCAAATATGTGTATAGAGATAAATGGTAAAGACGAAGGTCAGAAAACTTAATCAACCAAAGAGAATATGTCGTAACGGTGGATAGCTTGAATAGACAAATACTTAATAACAAAGAAGGTGGTGTATTTAAATTCCATGTTAATTAGGTCTGGAAATATCCCTCTGTCTATTTGTGTACAAGTTACTCACAAGTCACCACCAGGGTTTTTCGTAGGATGTAGTGGCACACCAGGCATACAAAATTAAAAATGAGTTACTTTAAGGAATAATTCACAATTTTTTATATTTATTATAGAAAAAATGGGTAGGTTAGAGGGGTACACTGCTTCTCAATCGGTATATGTCTGAGGCGACTTAGGTGAGAGTGTTAAACAGAGTCGGGATGGGTGGTGTTAGAATGGGGTTAACAGAGGAGTGTCCAATTAGATCCTCGTATACTTGACCCACGACCCACATATGCCCTTATATTGTTTCATCTAGAGAGGTAGTTAGACGCAATAACACTTGCATGATTTCCACTTTCAATTTCGGTATTTTTGAAGTAATAGACTTTCGTAGGAGAAAAACTTCTATTAAAAATGCATCGGTTCTTCTTAATTTTTATTATAATTGTTGTGATTGCACCGATTATATATTGTAGTATTGGAGATAAATTAGCTGATGCTAATATAGCAACTATTACTACCACATTATTCTCAGAATATGTTAATTCTCAGTAAATGCGAATAGCTCTGTAAACATATGATAGTTGCAATCAAGAAAATTTTATTGTGAGCCACGTTGTAAATGTAAAGATTAAACTAAAACTATTACGATAATGCTTTGCTGTGAACAAAAATTCCATACGACTGAGGACTCATTCTGTGCTGGGATTAAAAAAAATTGTGCAGGGATTAAGCATCTGCATCATGTCCGAAACAGCCCGTTCAGTCTACCCTTGGAAGCTCCGCCACCCACGATATTATATTCCGTAAGGAATAAAGCACTGTTTTTGTTTTCCTTGTTACTTTCATCCATTTAAAATTAATGCCATCTCTCCGATATTCACACATTTTCAAAATGATAAAATAGGAAGATAAGCTGGGAGCATGATAGTTTCAACAAAAAGTATGCCCGAAATTGATAAAAAATTAGCTAGCTTATTTAATTTCTCGTGGAAACTCGGAAATATATGAATTCACTTAATTATTTAACAGTTTAGTTATGATCACTCTAGTGGCTGATTTTCAGCAATTCCATGATAAGAATCCTAAGATTTTTGTCCATTACAGATTTTATCATATTTCGATGGGTATTTTAGGATCATTTGTCAAATTTTCCTCATCACTTCGATAACTTTGTGAAAAAAAATCAACAATATTTTTTTCCAACTACGAGAAATCTTCTTTTATGTTTTACATTCTCCAGAGCCCTCCACACCCTTCTCATTTTTTCACAAATATTTACCAGTGCCATTGGCGTATTCATTATTGACCAGCTCAGTCTTACCTCTTAATTGACCTTAAGATCTAGGTACTTCCTAATTCAAACCGCTAATGAATTCTTTCCTTCAGTCTATGAAAAGCAGGGCAATAAAAGGTTAATTGCGCATTAAAAGGTGAAAATGGGCGAGACAGTTAAACCAATATTGTCAATATAGTCTGTCCTGCCTGGCAGTTGATCGTCGATAATTGATCATTTAAGTCTTTGAGAAAAGTAGTAATTTTATTTCGTTTCACCTTTCTATCTACTTAATTATTCATAGAACACAATGGTTCAAATGAGTCTAACAGAAGATCAACATTTCTTTCTAACATAAGGCTGAGTTCCCTTTTTCAGGTTCGGCTCATTGAATAACTTTGGAGCGTTTTGGGTCGTTTCAGCACCTTGACTACTGTGCATCGATAACCCATTTACCATTTCTTTAATAATTGTCGAATTTGACTTAGAGATTGGATATATAGGTAGTAAAGACGCCGATCCCATAAGAGACCAATTTACTTAGCGCTATAACTAATGCCTATAAGCGACATTAATTTCTGCATTAAACGGGTAGTTATATAATGGATGCAGCCATAACGTTTTCAGTTTTAATTTTAAAAATAATATTAAATCATCAATTCCTGTACATTTTACTTTAGTTTTTTTTTATATTTTTGGGAATACTGTAATGTCATATAAAGTATCAATCCGGATCTGTACGTTCGATGACGTGAGTATCAAAGGTACCTGAAAAATTTATGAATTAAAATAAATTCACTATAGAATCCTCCCTACTAAAATGTTTCAAGTATGAAACAAAGGTTTTAGCAGTAGATTGAGGAATTGAATTAAACTTATCAAATGAATGTATGCATTCGAAAAAGAAAAAGTCCTTTTCTGAGTGCTCATACTTAAGTTTTACCGTTACCAGGGTTTTTTGTGGGAGAGGAAATATAAGGAAATTGCGGAGGAGATACCATAATGGATTTCAATTGGAGAGTTATAAAGTTAAAACAAAATACGGAAAGCGTGACCACACAAGAGGCAAATTCGACTTGTTTAAGTAACATTGAATCGGCGGAGGAGGATTGCAAAACATAAAATTCCTAATGGAGAAGGAGAGGAAAATTCTGGGGCAGAAAAAAACATTAGTCACTTAAATGTATTTGAGTAAATAAGACAGAGAAGAAATTGAGTTTGATATCTATGCGGAGAGAGAGAAGGAAGGAAATAGACATTAATGGGCAGAGATGACAGAAAATATATGTATATGAAATTAGCATAATGCCTCGTCTTTTATGGTTTATGGTGCTTTGCAAGTGAATTGCAGTTTATAAGAGATAGAACTCCAGGTGCTGCGCTTAGATTTTCCCATGGATAAAAAAACCCATCCCATCGATGTATTACTGACTTTAAATGAAATACAAAGCTAAAAATAAATATATGCAATCTCAAACATTGCTGGGAATGCTTTACGAAAACTTGAAAAATTCGTTTAAAGCAAGGATCCCCGTAGAGAGTAATGAAACTTTATTTGGTCAATAACTAGAATTAATATATTTTTTAACTTATTCCCATCATGCACCCCTTGGAGTTCGTTTCACTTGCTCCTCAATCTCTTCCTTCCTCCGCCTTTAGCTTGCCTTTCTATATACACTTTTCACTCGCACACGTCCACCAGGCCTGCGACCAAAAGGTCTTTCATTCCCTGCCCCCCACTGCTCTAAGAATGGGACCCTTCCCCTCTGGATCCGCTGCCTTCATTTCAAACCATTGTGAAAGTACCCGAAATAGGAATGGATGCGCAGGGCTCACTTCCAATTATTTCCCTTTCTACTTGACTCCCTCTCGAACTTATTTTTCGGATACTTTCGACCAGGGACTGGCTGGCCCGTGAGCGAGTGGATTGGGCATCGTGTGTGTGTGTGCAGTCGAGGGGAAGAAACGGCGCACGGTAGACTTAAAGAAATGGAGAAACAGTTTGTTCCCTTGGCTCGCATTTTTGGCGTCATTACTCTAGCGTTTACTGGTCCTAGTGCGCTCCTTTTGTAAGTCCACGTCAGGAAACGTGTTTGGTGACACATGCCCTTAGTCAGAGGTAGAAGCTCCCTCTGTAGAGAAATGGGCTTCATATAAATTTAGCATGCTCAGTTTAACTTTAAAATGCAGTAAACTGTGTATTTCCTTTGTTCTGTGAATGTAGTTGAAGGTTTTTTCGGTAGAAGACATCCCAACCGAAATTTTTATACTTGTAGAATTTTACAGAATACTTGCGAAAGTTGAACACCAATAGATGGTCATGATGGGAATAGATAGTTGATAAATTAAGCTGGCGATTTGTGTCGTAAAACGTGGAGACGGAAAGCAAAAGAGCATTTTGGAACCAAATGAACTTCAGGAAAATTTCAAACTGTCTTATTTAAATTCCTTTATAATAAATTCTGACAGACAATATCAAAATGGATTATCACTTAAACTATTTTCAACAAATGTTTAATATATGTCAGCATCAATAATTACTATTCTTAAATTATGCATCATCATTTAGATGCTATTGAAAATATAATATATTCCTTTACTCATATCAATTTAAAAATAACTCGTAATTATAAATTATCTAATTTTCATATAATCGACAGATGTTTTCTATATTAAGGCCGAAACATTATTTGAAATAATGAAATTTAGAGTAAAAGAGAATTTTTGAATGGAAAAGATACAAACTACCCCATTGTCTACAACGGACATATTGAGAAAACGAAGAAGTTGTCAGGCAAATTATAATAAAGAAAATGCCGCGGGGGTGTATGTCCTCGGAGAAAGATTTAATAATACCTTCCCAAAGAAATAAACGTCGTGACATTAAGAACTGGTTAAATAGGCTGCTGATGATAAAAATAAAAGCGAATAAAGAATTGTCCTCTAAAAACTAACAACAATTAGAAGAAATGAGGAAATAAAAGAATTATCACGTGCAAATCAAAGTTTAAATAAGGTTTGCCACGTGAGAAGAATATTCGGAGACAAGAGAATAACCTTGATTGTAATTGTCCAACAGAACAGGCATATGTGATACCCTAAGGAAATCATATTAATCGAAAATTGCAGTATTACCTTGAGAGTGAACACATACTTAAATTAAAAATACAAGTGCATGGATTTAGTTAAGTATTAGGAACCACTTAAAGGGGAAAAATATAAAATAATGATAAAATACGAGGGGTATTTTTAAAGTAAGTACCGTTTGCTTATATTTAAATAGTGGCGCTTTAGAACACAGTTTTGCTCCTGCAGCGCCATCAACTAATTCATTGAGACGCTATATCAGCATTTGTTTTGTTTCAGAAGCCGTTTGCTTGTCTGTGCATGCAAACAAAAATGTCCGCGACAATCGGTCATCCCGCCAGCTATGAAGTGCGTTCTGTCATACGATTCTTGTATGCAAAAGGATTGTCGGCTGCTGAAATTCATCGGGAATTATGCCTAGTTTATAAACCTACAGTTGTGAGTGAAGGAAGGGTTAGACAATGGTGCTGTGATTTTAAAAATTGACGAACAAATGTCCATGACGAAGAGCGAAGTGGTAGGCCCAGTATTCTGACCGATGAAATTGTTTCGCAAGTGGAACAAAAACTGCGATGTGATCGTCGATTGACAATTAATGGCCTGGCTGAACAATTTCCTCAACTTGGACGCACTACTGTCTACAATTTTGTTACGGAAAACCTCGGATAACACACATTGCGTGCAAGGTGGGTACCGAAAATGCTCACCGACCACCACAATGAGGAAAGAATGTCCAGTGAACGAGAGTTTTTGGGCCGTTGGGAACTCTTTAAACCACCCACCGTACAGTCCTGACCTTACACCCAGCGACTACTTCCTCTTCTTGCACTTGAAACAGTGGTTCGGTGGACAACGTTTCGAAACCGAAGAGGAACTCAAGAATGGTGTTGTCGATTGGTTCAACCCTCAGGCGGCGAGTTTTTATGCAGAGGGGTTAAAGAAGCTAGTGCAGTGGTACGAAAAATGCTTAGAAGTGAACGGCAATTATGTAGATAAGTGAAGTAGGTTTGTAGCTAATTAAAAGTGCCAATAAAATGTGTTTCATATGAGTATATTTTTTCCTGTGACCAAACGGGCCTTACTTTATGAACACTCCTCGTAAATTAAAGTTTTTTGAAAGGAGGACAGATGGTGGTAATGACATCGAAATAATGGTGACGTTTTTCCTGATTTTACAATGCTTGATGTTATAGTATGTACGCTTTCTCCCTTAAATTTTTTCACCACCTGAAATATCATATGGAAATATTTTATGATGCGTCTGACATAGGCCATGTTATTTGATTATCCGCTTCAATTATTCTTCAACATGCGAACATTATATTTTAACAGTATTCCTCGGATAACAAATATTACGCAGTTAGGTTATCATGCACATCCTCTTGTTTACCGTGAAACTGTCAAAAATTTTAAGGTCTCATTCCTCTTTATTCCATTTGAAATGCTTATTTTCTTTCTTCTACTTCCCCATTTGCGTAACACTCTTCCGGGAAAATCATTGGCGCATAGTGTAAAATATGAAATTCATTCAATTGGAGAAAAACTATTTTCCGTTGAATATAGTAGCTTCATTAAATTAAAAAGTATTTTACCATTCTAACACAGGTTTAGTAAAACTACGAAAACACAAAAGCAGAATAAATCGAAGATTACACAATTCATATAAATTTGTACTGAATACTGTACTTATTTTGTTGTGAAACTGTTTTGTTAATAAAAACATTTTAAAGAATGAAGATTTAAATTTGGAACAAAGACTAAATTTAGGAAAATGAAGATTGTAAATTTAGGGCAAAGCATTTACTTTGCTATTCGCTTCAATTCCTTGTCAAAGGAGTGGGAAAATATTAGTTTACCACCCGTTACAACAATATTGCCAGCCTGTATCTTAGTTCCTCGTGTCACTAATTTAATCAAAAGAAGTCGTAAATGCCTCGGGTAGTTACCAAGAATCAAGTTGAACTAGTTTAATCGGTCAGACAAAGGGTTACAAGCAATGCTAAGTTCTTGGAATAATTAAGTGTCATAGATATGGAACGAGATTTATTAAAACGAAATAAAGATTATACAGAATTGGAGATTAGTGAAACTGTGTCAAGATATAAAATAGCTGCTCATAAACTAGAGTAGATGTAACTGTTCTGTTAACATGGATGTTGTCTGTATCAAAATGGAGAAAGAAGTAAATAATAAGAAGAAAATATGCGAGGTAATGAAGCTTCCACAGAAGGAGGAATTGATGGGCGTTGATTAAGAGTATTAAAAAAAAGGCTCACTTAAACTCTGATTTGGAGAGCAGTTTAATATGACGCTGAGATATGGTCAATTAAGCCGGTGTATACGCACACATCGGTAGTATTTCAAATGTTGGAATGGTGACAGATGAAAAAAATACAGAAGCAGCTGTGATTTGGTGGAACTAATCAATTATATCATAGGTGAAAACTCTTGCAATTTTACACGAAATAAATATTTCTTTGAAAAAAGATCTATTTTCTTGAAAATTATTTAGTAGATCGAAATTGGGCGAGTGATAACATTCTACGAGAATATTAAATTGAGAATATTTCTCGAATTGGCTTTGAATAAAATTGAGTGGTGAAAATGAAGGGGTATACGGCGACTATCGGACTATGGGAAAACGAAATTGGAAAATTTTTGTGATCAATTATTAAAATCAAATTTTAACGAGTCAGAAAAAGATGCACTTAATAATAATAAGGAATTGGAACAAAGCTTAAAAAATGAAAAAGAAAATCAGATATTTGACGGAGCAGCGCTGTTCTGTGAAAGTCTGGAAGTCCTTAACAAAATTTATCAGTTGATTCCAATACTTATGGTAGGAATGCTTTATAAAGTGGTGTATGGTGAGTATGATTTTATGAGTGGTTTACCCGATTCAAAAAGAGGTAGCAATCAAGGGAAGACGACGAATGTTTCAGAAGGCAATCAGCGTCGCCTGATGATCCCCCATATCAAGAAAGCGAACGACATCGTTCGAGCAAATCGATATTTTCGTATCAGGGATCTTAAAAAAGAGTGTGTTATTTCAATTATTTATGCTATAATAACCTGGATAAACAATTTCGGATTTATTGAGTCGCCGCAAAAGACGTCCTTTGACTAATGACAGGAGACCAGAAACAACACCAAGTTCAAGTGTTTCGGAGGTGAACTGTTTGATAGAGGTGAAAACAATGGATGGAGAATGAGGCTAGATGAGGGGGAAAAATTTCTTGCCCCGGATTATAATAGAGGATGAATCAAGAATTTATGTATATCACATCGAAACGAAGGATATCTTTAAAATAACATCCTTCTGCTCGAAAAAACTCGACAAGTGTTCTTGAATGTCAAGGTAAATGTAACTGTATATTTTCAATGCAAAGGGGGTTGTGCATCAAGAATACCTACCTAAGGCCGACAGTCAAAATAGAGTACTACCTGGGGGTTATTAAACGCCTAAGGGAAGAATGAGGCGAATAAGGCCCATATTTTAGAGGAGTGGCGAGTGGCTTTTCCACCAAGGCAACGTGCCGGCTTATTCACCAATCAGAACTCATGATTTTTTAGCTAAAACAAGACCACTGTGCAACTAAACCCACCCTCCTCAGGAGACCTGCTCCCTTGTGGCTTTTTTTCTGTTCCCAAAATTAAAAACTCCGCTCAAAGGAAAACGATTTGCCACCACTCCATAGAGAAAAATTCTACGATGGAAGTAGAGGAAATTCCGGAAAAAGCACTACAGAACTGTTTCAAAAAGTGGAAACACCGTTGAAATAAGTACACATGCATACAAGTATATATGTTGGGGAGAAGACTACTTTGAAGGAATATTCCGTCACAACTGGAGTAGGTGGGTGAATGCATGCAATGTAATTACTATATGCACACTTGATGGATTATAATGTTATGACTTACAGCTCAATTTTTAGGTATGTATCCTTCTGTAAATTTCTTGCTGTCCCATCCTCCATGTTCCATGCACATACGAATATGCCTAATGCCTACACCTATCTCTCTACCGGCCACGGTGGTGGCGGGGTAACGTCCTATTTTGCCTGCCCAGAGATCGCGGGTTCGTTTCCCACGTAGGTGACTTTTCCTCCACCTAGGGCTTGTGTGTATGCAATTGTTATCTCCTTATTCATAGTTCTATGCAAGGGCCAAAGAGCTGTTTTCAGACTAATTCAAAAGAAATGATAAACGTTTATTCTTAACCTAACTCGCAAATTAAATGTCCTTATTTTTATTTAGTGACTTTGGTTTCTTACTATTACGATTCCTGATTGTGCGGGGAAGGAATGAGTATTTTTATCTATCTGTAGTGTAATCTAGCTCCCTAATCATATAAAATTAGTAGTAGTTTTAGGGGAGGCGAACGACAGCTGAGGTCATTCGCGCCAATTGGAAAGAATGAAGGGTGGAGAGACGCCCGACGTCGGCATTAGCCTACTTTTAAAGAAAGGCGCCAAGGGGTTCGCAGCGTAACGGCGTACCACCACAAAGCACTTCAAGTAGGATCGGGAAACCACTGAAAAATATTTTCCACCGTTAGGATTCGAACCCGGCCCCTCTGGGTGAGAAGCAAGTATATATGCATAATTATATAATTTATGTATATAATGTGGGTCGAGGTGGTCCAGTGGTTAGAGCGATGGACTACTGACCGGAGAGTCTCAGGTTCGATTCCCGGGCGAGGCACTGTGAACACTTGCAGCTCTACCCAAGCTAGTTGATTTTTCAGGTACCAGATCTTCCTGGGAAACCATAACCGGCACAGGGAAATGAACTGGCCCCCCTACCCTGATGTGTGAATTTCGGGTTGATTACTGTGTTTACGGTTATATATTTATAATATATATAAACATTTGCACGGCACAATAGAACACAGAATAAAATAGGTAACACGTAAAAGGACACTCACATTTTATATTGTTTAAGCTTTCGGCCTACTCCGAGGCCTTGTTCGGGTCAGACTGAAAGGTCTTGGGCGCGGAATAGTGTACGGGTAGGGAAAAAAAGGGGGGGAAGGTACACAGGCAGGGATATCTGGGTGTGGAATTAAAGATGGCGGTTAAGGGTGGGAATTTTATAGGTTCAGAAAGCTAGGATATATGCGGATTCGCGAGTTCTCACCTCTATATTGGTGGCTCAATCGGGTAGGGATTCTAGAATTGATAGGGAAAAACATTCGTCGAATGACAGGTTGTGTGAAGTTGTGTGTGAAGGAATAGGAAGAGAAGAGAGTGAGACAGAATTACAGGAGTAGGTACTACTATAGGGTGACAGGAGATGTTGGGTTTTTGTATTTTTGGGAGGAGATAAAACTGGGGTGTTCTGGGGTTTGGGGGTGAGAGTAGACGATATATCTTGGTTTCTAGTTTCAACACTCCCACCGAAAGAATCTCCGCATTCCTTGACCACCACCTACAACCTATTGTACTCTCCTTGCCCTCCTTCACGAAAGACACGTATCACTTCCTCCACCGTTTAAATTCTGTCTCCATTCCCACTACCACCAACCTGCTTATGGCCACCATCGACGTAACACCCCTCTATACATATATTCCCTATGCGGAAGGCCTATCCTCCCTCCGACGCTATCTATCTCTACGCCCCCTACCCCAGTGCCCCTCGACCGAATTTCTCCTCAACCTAGCCACTTTTGTCTTGACCAAAAATTCATTCTCCTTCCAAAACTGCTTTTGTCTACAAACGAAAGGCACAGCGACGGGAACAATGATGGCGCTATCGTGCGCCAATCTATCCATGGACCACCTTGAAGAGAATTTCCTTTCACAGCTACCCTTCCAACCTCTTTTCTGGGTCCGCTACATTGACGACATTTTTATTCACTGGACACACGGCTCTGAGTCTCTTGACAATTTCTTATCGGCCTTAAATTCTTCTTTCACTGTTTTATTGATTTCTCCCATTCCAGACTCTACCATCACCTTTCTTGACACAGACGTCTCACTTCACAATAACATATTTACCAATACAGTACATATAGTAGCGAATGATCATTAGCAATATTTACACTACACGAGTTTCCATCCTTCTCACACCAAACGCTCAATTTCCAACTCACTCTCTATCCGCGGACATCGGATTTGCGATACCACAGCTACTCTCAACAAATACCTCCACAATCTACACCATGCACTCCACAAACGCGGTTACCCAGAAAAGGTCCTACAGGATAAAATCTACCGCTCCACCCGACCACATACACCTCAGAAAAACAACCCCACGTCTGATGCAGGACTCAACATTTGCACAACCTATTTCCCCGGATCCCACAGACTGAAAACCTTTCTTAAAGAACATTTTCCTATTTTACACGACAATGACGCGACGTCTTCCTTACTGCCCCAATGCCCCTCTGTCGCTTACACGCGACCAGTTAATCTCAGAAACCTTCTGAGATCCACCAACCCTTTAGCGCCCCGCCCTGACAAATTTCCTCATATTTCCCCAACCTGCAACCGCCCCCGATGTAAAATATGTGTGCTGATCTGATCTACTCCTCTCTGTCCGCATCCTCTCATTGCCCCTTCACCCCGTTCCCACGCTAATTGCCTCTCGAAAAACATTATCTATTTTTATCATGCATAATATGCACTTCTCTTTACATACGAGGGTCATCCGGAAAGTAGTACCCGTTCGTGCCGCATGAAGTGCTGACGACGCGAGTAGTCGCTGGACGAGGTCAGATAGCTTCAGTGGCTTGTCTGCCTTCTCTGAGCCAAGTTGCGTGACGCTAGCATTGCCTGTGTTGTTTCTGTGATTGTTTACAATGTTTAAAAAAATTGAGAACGCCGCCAGTTGTGAAGTTAGGGCAGTGATTAAATTCCTCAATGCAAGAAACGTTCGCCCATGTGATATTCATCGCCAATTAAAGGAGGTGTATGGAGACAATGTAATGGACGAGTCGTCTGTTCTGCGGTGGTGTCGCAACTTCAACATGGGGAGGGGGAACACACACGACGATGAGCGTTCGGGGAGACCGTCTGTCATTACAGACCAACTGGTGAGCTCAGTTGACGAATTCGTGAGGAACGATCGGCGCGTCACAATTGATGACATCTGTGAGCATTTTCCCAATGTTTCTCGAGCAATTGTTCATGAAATTGTTAAACACCATCTGCATTATGCAAAAATGTGTGCAAGATGGGTCCCTCGCATGCTTACAGATGAGCACAAAACCAAGCGTATGGCTGCAGCACTGACGTTTTTGGGACGTTATTCTGATGAAGGAGACTCTTTCTTGACTTGCATAATTACTGGTGACGAAACATGGGTTTGTTATGCATCACCTGAGAGTAAACGACAGTCAATGGAGTGGCATCATGCTCATTCACTAAACAAACCAAAAAAATTCAAGACAGTTCTGTCCACCAGGAAACTCATGGCAACCATTTTCTGGGATCGACGAGGTGTATTGCTTATTGATTTTATGGCCCGTGGAGACACTATTAATGCCAATGCGTATTGTGAAACATTAAAAAAATTACGGCGGGCAATACAAAATCGGCGGCGAGGTCTATTGTCTACTGGTGTCATTCTCGTTCATGACAATGCCAGGCCTCATGCAGCTGGGATAACACAAAAACTTTTGCAGCAATTCAAATGGGAAACTTTCGACCATCCACCGTATAGCCCGGACTTGGCCCCTTCAGATTTTCATCTCTCTACAAAGCTTAAAGACTTTTTGGCAGGAAAAAGATTTGACAGCGATGAAGAACTTAAAGAAGGAGTGACCCTGTATCTCAATGAGCTGGCGGCGAAGGACTATGCAGCAGGAATACAGAAACTTGTCACACGTTATGACAAATGCCTTAATTTGCTTGGAGATTATGTTGAGAAGTAGTTTAAAGTATCCTCTTTCAAATAAAATTTTTTATGTTTGTTAATATTTACTTTTGTGTCTTTATTTCACGAACGGGTACTACTTTCCGGATGACCCTCGTAGATGAATGCAATACCCCTCTATCCATCCGAATGAACAATCACCGCTACTCATGTAATTCTGCTTCACTCTCTTCTCTTCCTATTCCTTCACCTGTCATGGCCACGTCAAGGGCTTCAGCGTCCCGATGATCTCTGGAGCTTTGCTGGTGGAATCAATGATAATTGCACCTGGTACGATCACCCATGCCACATAGGTCAAAAGTCAGCCACCAGATGAAAGGTCCCAGCGTCTGTTCTTCAGTGAAGCGGCTGGAAAAGTTGTTTGGCCCAAGTGGGGCGTCCATTGAGTGGTGGTGTCACGTTAAAAACACTTTTAATGAAGGCAACGGAAAATAATCTCAATTAGTGTTGATCCCATTATTTAATGATGGACTCTACAGAAAAAATGAGTTCTGAATACTATAGGAGATGGTTAAATTAGCTGTGTGTCGTCCCTGGCAGCGGGAGAGACAATGCTTCGGTCGTCTTCATCTCACGAAACATTTGCAAATCAAAACTGAGAAAAGTGGCACAGATGACGCAGAGGACCAATACAAAATTGGTTAAAATTGGAAAATGGAACTTGGAATGTTATAACAATATTGAGAACAGAAAAATTAAATAATATAAAGAGAGAGATGGAAAAAGAAAATGAAGACATTTTATGTCTATGCAAGGTGAGATGGACGGATAGCGGGGACCCCTTGAGTGGTAGTTATGGAGTAATACACAGTGGAAGGTATGAAAGTTATCAAAGGTTTGCCATACTATTGAATAAGAAGGTAGGGAGAAGTGCAGTCAACATAAAGACAGCAATGGATAGAATGTATCTGGTAGAGGTACAAACAGGACTGAAGAATTTGGTCATTCTTCAGGTTTACATGCCACCAAACATTCACAAGGAGGAAGGAGTCGATAGGATGTACAATGAGTTAGAGGATATAATCACGTGTGTTCCTGCAGGAAAACTTTTCATAGTAATGGGGGATTGGAATGCGACGATAGGCAAAGTAAAAGATTGTCATGAGGGGAGGGAGAATGGTTTAGGTACGAGAAATGGCCCTGGGGAGAAAATAATTGGATTCTGAAGGGGTTAGCAACTAACAACACTTGGTTTAGGCACCACAAAAACGTAGGTATGCATGGAAAACGCCAGAAGGCTATAAAAAATATTAATTAGAGTATATTAATGGTATGCACAGATTTAGGAACAGGTTGATCAATTCGCAGTTTACCGGGAGCGAATGCAGGTAATGATCACAATTTAGTACTCGGTGAGTGTGACGTCCATTCAAAAATATAACACAGGTACGGCTGGTTAGAAACAAGAATTTAGAAGCTTTAGCTAGAATTACAGTATCCTAGTATCATATTCAGAGCGGAGTACTATCAAAGTAAAATGAGAATATATAAAAAAGGGATATCAAATGCCGTACAAAAACTAAAGGAACTCTTAATTGGTAAACCAGAAAACTATGGATCAGTGATAAAATGATTAGAAAGCTAAATGAGGGATGTAAATGGAAAAATGTGGACAGAGTTAGGCAGAAGGAAGTGCAAATAGTGAAATAATAAATTAAGATGGGTACCAATTAAAACAAAAGAAGCGTGGTGAAAGACGAATTGCGTAGGGTTTGAAAGTTTTCAGAGAAAGGGTCAAATTGGTACGCCATATAAGAAGGTTTAAACTCTAATAGTTTAAAGTATGATCTGTTTTAAGGGAGATAATTCGGGTAAGATAATATTTGAAACGTAAAATATCTAAGAGAGATGTAAGGAATATATAGGAGAGCTATACGGTAAAGAAACTAGGTAAAGAAGCTTAAAAATAGAAAGAGGATACAATGTAGATGAAGGTTACTTAGGTCCCGGCAGACGTACTCCGCGATACGATAGAAAGGGCATTAAGGCAGTTGAAATCAAACATTGCCATGGGATGGAAAAGATTTTTGCGGAACTAATAAAATGTTTAGAAAAATATATGAGGTAGATCCTATGTTGACGGATTGATAGTATCTATGAGGAAGGTATCTGACCGGAAAACTTTGTGAGATAAATGTAAATACCTATTCTTAAAAAGGTAAAGGGCTATAACATGTGAAGGCTACAGATACATAAGTTTCATTTCCCATGCAGCTGAAGTGGCTCTCAGAATAACCAACTAAAATATTGAAAGCTTGGCAAAAGATTACTCAGGGAATAATCAGTTTAGATTTGGCAAATGGAGAGGCACGCCCTTGCAGTGTTGAGATCACTACAGGAGAGGAATATAGAATACAATCAGGACGTATTTACCTGTTTTGTAGATTTTAAAAAGGCTTGTAAAACAGACAATTGGGAAAAACGGATAGATATATTGCAGAAAATAGCAAAAGATTGGAGGGATAAGTAGTAAGTCTGCCAGTATGTCAGACTGGTCTGGTGGGGGAATGGTCTCAAAACGAAGAGTAGGTATGTGGTGGAAATATAGAATATAATACTCACTGGTCCTTCAACATTTTACTGTAATTCTCCTCTTTGATATATTAGGATATAATCAAAAACAGTTTTTCCCTTTCTATGGCCAATTTGTAAAACAAGTATTTCTAAACATTTTCAGAGAATAAGTCAACCGAAGAATGCAAATAATATCCGATAATATTTTGCTGCCAATCGTTTTGAAGAAAGTTTTACCTAGGCTGAAGTTTAAGATAAAGCCTCTGTGATTGGATAGAATATAGGGAATATAGATCGAGCGCTTTCTAAACCTAGTATATAGATTTCGCAAAGGAACTCTGTTCTCCGCACGAAAGAGGACTCCTAAGGTAAGAAACCCGATATTTCTTTTCGTAAAATCCTTTTCCCGATTTCTTCCTCGACAAGAGAACCACCACTCCCTCACTCGCGCGGGTTCTGGCATTGAAAAGTCCGAAATGGGGTGAAGGCATCCCGTGAATTCTCCATCTCCCCATCGATTCAATCTATTTCCTCCCATTCAAGCCATCTCCTCCGTCTCCGTGCTGACCCTCTTCTCCTTTTCTCTCCACATTTTCACCCGCCACGTCAGTTCGTATGTATTCCCTAACGTTCCCCAATGAACTGTTTCTCTGTTGCGCAGCTTGACCTATCCCCAAACTCATTTCGTCAAAAAACAAGAAAATATAAAGGAATCCATATCCTTCTTGCGCATTCTTCGTCACGACATGAAAGAGCACTCTCGCGACATCATTGTGCTCTCTTCGTTACGCGTTTTGCTACGTGGCAAGTGTGAGTGGTCGAGTGATATGCGATGGGAGGGAAATACCGTTCTTCTGCCATCGACCGTTGCTAAGTCCTAATTAAGAGCTCCGTGAGTTCCTCGGTTTTATCAAATTTGTTTCCGACGTTTACCTCTAAAACTCTCTGGCTCCAGATACGACATTTTTTGGTAATTCTGCCATAGTAGAATGGTTCACTGGAAGCTGTAATATCCGTTTCAAGAGCAATGGATTGAACGTGGCTAGTATGCTGAGCAATTACTTACAATTAGGAAGATTGAATAGGTTGGTGGGGATGTGAGGAGCCCTATCGACAAGAATGCCTGAGCATTTAGAATCATGGACCATTGTGCCAACCGACGGTTGCCTGCCTGCTACAAGCAGAGAGGGGACAAAAGCATGACGGATGAAGCAAAGTCATCAATTCAACTCATCGCCGCTTGAGTTCGATAACGCAAACCGTTTCAAAAGAGCTCTTTTCCAGTATATACAAGTTACTTCACAGTTTAAATTTTAACACGTTTGAATACATCACTTCAATTGTTAAGCATGCTAGTAGAATGTATTATACACCCTTTTTTTAACTAAGGATTTAATTTCAGGCAATTTATAAAACTCTCCCCTGTTAACATACGAGTAAACATACGAGTCCCTCGTAAATCTTCAGGGCTGTGGTTGAGGAAAAAATTAAGGATAAGAAATGAAAAATTGATTTTTGTAATGCTTAAGGATTTGGTCCTAAGATACTTTTTGCGATGGCAAACAAAGTACTAGCATCTACCAGCGTCTATCCCACAAATAGTATGAGCTAGCATAGAAAAAATACATTAATGTTGTTATGTTCTCGCTTTCCAGGTTTTTCTTATGCCGAAGAAAATAATGGAAATACCATGCATTTTATGTTTCCATTCGTAGCACTAGCTGGGAATTGGAGATCATTTTTGCTTAATATTTTTCAGACGAAAATTGTAAGTTTTATCAGGAGTTATGTGTGTGAAAATCGGCCGTATATTAAACATATCTATTCATTTCCAATGTCTAAACGAATTAAACGACATATATTGCATTCGGTAAAAACAATAACACTGACCAAATGGTAAATATATTTACCAAAATAATTGTATTGTTGAAACTTGATAATGATGACAATAGTAACCATTAGTTCATCATTATTTTCGAATTCCACCATACCACGCCTGAAATTACGCAATACATTAGTTGAATACCCTATGATTCAGGATAATACGCTAGGGTTCATTCAAAATTTGAACATTTCTGAGGTTTTCTTTTTCACTTAATTGAGAATAATGTGAATATAAGGAAATATAACCCATTGGATTGTTTCAAAGAAAGGGTTACAAATCTTTGCATTTTTGACTCTTCCGATGTGAATAGATTTGAGAAGACAGTTTCGACAGTTTATAATGGGTGTAATTTCTGTTCTATCTAAAGATTTGCAAGCAATAGAAATATTTTTTCGAGACCACGGAGAGAAATGTTTACTAAGGGTATTTTTCTACAACGGTAAGCAAGTGTCAACCATAACTTTCTATTTACGGTGAGCGTTCGATTGAGTGAATTGAGGAAAACTAATTAATATATTGCAGAAAATAGAAAGCGATTGGAAGGATAGGCACTAATCCGCCAACTGTATACTCGTATATCTCAGACTACTCAGGTGCGAGTGACGTACAGAGAATTCGGAAGGGAAATCTTAGGAAGTGGATAAAGACCGGGTTGTTCATTATTATTTGTGCTGTTCAACGCATTTGTAAAGATCATTATTAAAGAGGCAAGGTAAGAACTGGATATATGATTGAAAGTCGGTGGGAAATCCATAAAATAAACTCGGTGAGCTAATGATTTAACTTTCGTTTGTCATTTAAACAATGGGTCGCAAGCCCTGCCGAGTACATTGGAAATGGAGTGTGACGGATAAGGAATGTGAATAAATGCCGTTAAAACAAACCGCATGCAGTTTTCTAGAAGGAGTTTTCTAGATTTATTAGATTTTCTAGATTTCTAAATTTCCTAAGTTAGACGTTAATAAAGGACGGCAAAAACTAGATCAGGTGGATCAGTTTACGTATCTCGGAACTAAATTAGACCAAAAGGATCATTTTTCAAGAAACTATAACAGTAACTTTAACGGAGTCACCCGCTATGTGTGCATTATAACGCAACCATTTCAGAGAGTAAAAATCATTCGCCTTGACCGGGATTCGAACCCGGATCCCTCGATATCCGGCCGAGTGCTTTAACCAATTAAGCTACCGAGACGTTCTCTTACACTCTGAAATTTTCGGGGCTTTAAAGGAACAAGATGTTATGAAGATGATGAAGATGAAGATGTTACGTCGCGCACGACTACGAATGCCTGTGACATTGTATGTACGGTATTTCGTCGTAACATCTTGTTCCTTTAAAGCTCCCAAGATTTCAGAGTGTAAGACGACGTCTCGGTAGCTTAATTGGTTAAGGCACTCGGCCGGATATCGAGGAATCCGGGTTCGAATCCCGGTCAAGGCGAATGATTTTTACTCTCTGAAATGGTTGCATTACAAAAGGATCATAGTTATAGGGGAGTAATGTGAATAATTTCAATAGGCTAAGAAGTTTTCACGAGGAGAAAAGAAGTGATGACCAAACGTAGAGGAAGGAGGCTCAGAAATATCTCGTTAAAGCTCTATTATGGAGCGTTTTATATGTACGCTGAGGAAGCATGGTTATTGTAGCAGAATAATGGGCGTACGTTGGAGGTTTTTGAAATGGGGGTGTGGAGAAGAATGGATAAGGTCAAGTGAATATAGAGGAAAAGAAATGAAATGATGCTGGGTATGTGAGTGATGGGAGAGGATTTCCAGGTTAAATCCTACGGAGAAAGGAAAATTGAATGCAGAGCATATTGATTGCCAATAGGATGTGAAGACTGTAAAAAGGAAGAAAAACTTAGAAAAACGAGGAAAGGGTAGATAGGATATGGATGTTGGGCGGAATGAAAGCAGGAAGGATGTATAAGAGTATCTTTGTTAAAGAACATGATGTTGAGTTGTATCCGAGAAATATTGGATCCTGGTGTCCATTAAAAACATACCATAAACGGTATATTACTAATTTAAAATGGCATGATGACTGATTCCCTATGCCCCATTTCATCTCCTTACACTATTTAAAGCTCTCTACTTTTTCATAATTAGTCAATGGTAACTATTCATAAATAGTAGAAAAACTAATTTTAATTTGTTTCCTAGATATTCTTCTATAATTTTCAAGAAAATAAGGATTTTATAAAAATATGATAATTAGAGAGTAGTTTCGAGGTTCTCAGAATCACTGCCAGATGTCTGCACGAGTGCAAAAAAGTTTCCCGAGTAAAAATAGGCATTTTTTGATGAATATAGGCATAAAGCGTCAGCTCTCTAGAAAGAGTATTGCGGACGCTTCTCCGTTGTTATTTTACGAGTAGTGATTTTGTTAAGGTGGCAAAAATTGAGATTCGAGCAGTGATAATATACTTCATAAAGAAAATTATGAAATCAAATGAAATTTATACGAGCTACAGACCTCCCTGAGGAACACTATTTTAATATTCAACTATTTTCAGGGGTAGAAACGAGTTAAAGTTTTGTTAAGACAAATTATATGATGATCTGCGTAGTGATTAGCCAAAATGTGCTAATTGATTGAAGCAGGATAGTAAAAATATCAGAATGGAAAATTTCGAACAATGTTTAACCTTTTTTAGAGCAACCTAAAAGATTTTCTGAGCCAGTGTGTGATCAGAGATGAAATTTGGATTCACCTATATAGTATAACGCGTGCATTAAATACAAAACAGCAGTCAAAATAGTGGAAGAATATTGATTTACCACCAACAAAGAAAGCAAAAGTAATGCAGTCGGCCGGAAAGCTTATGACTTAAGTTTTCTGGAGTGCAAAAGGAATTCTGCGAATAGATTATCTTTCCACTGGTCGATTTACTACTAGAAAATACTACCCTAACCTTGTGACCAAAAACAGCAAAATATACGCAAAATAAGGCTAGTTTGGCGAGGAAGAAACTTATTTTTCATCAAGACAAAGCATGTCTACACACAAGTGTCCTTGCAAGGCTCTTCTCTTCCCTGAACTCATAATTATTCTCGGAGGACGGAGACTTTCTCCATACAAAGAACTAATAACCGAAGAAGGGTATTTTGCAAGCCTATAGGAATCAAATTTTGGAAATGGGATCAAGAAATTGAAGCATTGCTGGTAAAAGTGCATTAGTGCACAGAGAGTCTGTACGTATCGAAAATAAACACCTATCTTTGAGGTAAGTCGATTACTTCTGTTCCATTTCGAGAACTATTTGGTTTACCATCACATACGTTAGGGTAATTTCTTCCATTATTGAGAAATAAATTAATTAGTGAAATATGTTGCTCTAGAAAATTATCATTCAACGCAAGTAATGGAGGACGAGAGGGATTTCATCAAGAGAAATTACAGTTTTTTTTCAAGTGAATTACTCTCCACTACTTCCTTCTGAGGTATCAATATCTACATATTATACCTCAAGCCGACCCAAAACTATTTGACAAAGGGTGATAAGTGACAGCTTTGATGCTACTGACGGACAGGGGGATCGCCATGCCTGTACGTGGGTGGTCTGACAAATTTCCGACTCAAAAAATTTCAGAAAAAATGTCTAGTATCTTTGCTAGGTCGGAAACATTTCAGACCACCCTTGCACATTTACAATCACCAATCCTCTTCACAAATATTAGTTCGGTCATACACTCGAATAAGGTAATCACGAAATAGAAGTTATTTGCATGCAAACCATGGGGGAACAACGTTATGAAGATGGGTTTATTTATTGATCTTGCTGGATATAGACCAAATATATACCAATATTACCAATATTAATGATCTTCTTCGTGCCTGCAGTCATATTCAATTCGATCGCTAATGGTATGAGGAAAAAACGGCATTTTACACGATATGTTTTTATCAATCATTTATAAAATCATCAATGATTTTACGTAAGTGATCTGACCTTTTATAGTAATTCGTGGCATGTAGTATTTCTTTTGCATCCTTGGATAGGCACCTACCGTAATTAATGCAGTAATGTTTACTTGTATTTCAATCTACGATCGTCTAATTTCTCCCATCTTCTTATATTTCTTTCACCTTCTTATACTGCCGTTTCACTCTTACGTTGTTTATTACAGTTTTTCTCAAACCTAGCTTCTCTATTTTGCACTTCATGTAGGCCTAAAATTAGTCAAAATTAATAGCCACAGCATACTCTAGGTAGGACCTAAGTCACTTAAAATAAACAAGATTTTTAACCGTTTCATCACATTTCCCAACAATTTTTTTTATAAATCCTAGCTTTTTATTTGCTGTTTCACAAATTTCGGGAATGTGAATTCCCCAAGGCATACCATTAGTTATCGTCACATCCAAATATTTGAAATATTCTAGGTTTTTTACTCGTATATTGGTTTCCTGCATGTTGTAAATGTGTTCGCGTGAAATACTCTTCCTTCAAAAATACTGGAAAAATATTTCTTCAAATTGAATTCCAGCTTCAAGCCTCGCATAAGGTTTTGGCCGTTTTAAGGCCATTAGATAATGAGGCCCTAGTTCCAAGACTGGATGTCCCTACGCATCCCTCCATCATAAGCAAACAAACACTGTTTACTGGAAACCTGAGACCTGAAGTCATTAACGTGTAAAAGGAAGAATGGCGAACCTATAAAACTTCCTTAGGGATATCTGATGAGACGCTTACTCCATCGGATGATACTCAACATCGATACAAATACCATGCGGTCAACCAAAAAGTGTGTGGCTTTGGGTGCAAGCACCAAGGGGAAAGGTTTAGTATCAAAAGAGGAAATGGGAGGTGAAGGTATAAGGGATAAGTATTTAGTATAGAATGTTTAATGACGCGCAAATTTGCATACATGCTGGAGGAAAATTTAATTTTTAAAAAGGTTCAATTCACCTTAGAAACTAGTTATTTTTTCTGGGTAAAAAGTGAATAAAAATTAATCAAATCATTCATACGACAGGCCTCCACCATTACGACCCTTTGCTCGCGGTCTTAAGAAATTGGTGATTCCAGTATATAAAACACTTATTTATCCCGTAGCTTCCCAAAATTTGGAGCAATTTTCTGCTTAAGAACTTTGTCGAGTGCCTTTTTAACATATAAGATCAACTTGAACATTCTTTTCACCCGGGAATACTGTAACATGGATGAAAAGTGTTCACTTGGGTTTTCCCAAGATCTACAATTAAGAAATTCATGCTGGTTTTTTATAGACAACCTATGAGAAGTTTGTGCTTTTAAAAATTATGTGCTCTATTTTTCTGGATGAGATGTATATTATGTTGAGTATTTTCCAGTCTTAAGTACTGTAAGAGCGAAAGCCACCAAAAACAAAGGGTTAAGTTGGGTTTAATGAATACTCTGATCTCATTTGTCTCCGCTTCCAATCCCACACTAAGGCCAAGACATAAGACTATAGGATTACGTAAGAGTGAATATTTATCAGGGGAAGTAGGGGAAGACTCATGTCTGTCATAGCGTGGGAAGAGAAATGCATAGAATTCGAATAAATAACCTCTAAGGAAAGTTTTTCAATATGTATGAATTGCACTCACTTCTGCAGCTTATTCACAGTAACTTTAGCAACATCCAAAGCCTATTTTTTGCCTTCATCTTCAAAAACTATCTTACTAAATCTGAAATAAATAAACGCTTGCATACGAGTCATATACTAATGTATGGGCCGTTTTTTTATGTTAAAATATCGACAGTTCAGAATAAAGTGGTACGCAGGAACTGTCAGCTATTGGTTGTTCCTGAATTCACGTTATGTATTTTTCATTCAGTTATCGTTTTTTGTTGGTGAATACAGATGAAAATGTCTGCAGATATCATTGCCCCCCACCAGTTACGAATTTTGTGCTTGATTTCCATTTTTTTGTGAAAAATGATTGTCAGTAACCCAAACTCATAGAGAGTCGTGCCTATTTTATGGTAAAGCAGGAATACGTGAAGGAAGCGTTAATATTATCGAGACTTCAATATTGTCGGGTGTTCAAAAATAGCTAAAAGAATGTGATTAATGATGAGCAGAGTGACAGGCATAGTGTCCAGACTGATGAATTCGTTCAACAAGTGCACCAAGAACTACGATCTGACCAATAATTGACGATTGGTGCTATGGCTGAAATATTTCCTCTTGCTTGACACACCACTAGTTACACTGTTGATGCAAAAAGGCTCACCTCTTGCATTCTGCGTTCAAAATGGTTGGTGAAAGTATCAAGTGACCAATCAATAGGGAAAAGACTATTGAGTGAAGGAGCGTTTCTCGTCCGCTATTGATAGTTCAAATTTCAATCCCTTCAATGGAAATCCCTTCCAAATGGTACAACACCCCCTTAAATGTTTTGCTGCATTTTGAAGCCCCCTTTCATCTCTCTTCCATCTCTGTGGGGTTCGTGCTACACGCTTTCCGCTACCAACAGCGGATAGTCGCATTTTCTGTGACTTTACAGGTGGGGAACTTGTTGTATAGCCTTGAATTAGAAGAACTGTCCACTTCTCGCTTTCCAGTTCTGCATGTCTTGGTATGGTGGAGGTTTTTGCATTTTCAATTATGGTTGATTTTCATTCAATAATTTTTCGTTTGTCAAAAAGCCTTTTATTAGTGAAAATAAAACATTTTTGGAATTAGTTTTTCCGCCATCATATTACTGGATTTTCGGGTTTTTTCGGGATTTTATGGTGAATAATTTTATGCTACTTGTAAGTAAATGAACACTTTTCTCTCCCTTTGCTTATCTTACTTATTACCTCTTTCAAGTGGAAAAATAATTTGTTATGCGCGGGATGGAACCCCATAAAAATCCAAGTCATACTTTGAAAGCACATTTTCTTAGATATAATATGAATGGCAAATTTCATCCTTAATTTAGAATTGTCATTAATGACACTTAAACACGTGAGCTTGATAACATAATGCCAATGACAATATCATATTTTGCCATATGCTCCTAATGCCAATTCAAATAATGATTAGATTCGGCGAATTATCTTCATCAGAACTTTAAAAAGTTTCACCATCTCTTCCACTTAAAATCCAGGATTTCCCGCTAAAATTTACTGATTCCAGGAAATCCAACCTTTCTCAGTGGTTCCAACTATCTCACCATCACTCAACAGCTCCAAACTATCAGCAAAGAATAGAACTATAACACCATATAGGTATACTATATCATATCATCATTCTATTTCATACGTAGCATTTATCATCATCCTGTGCGACTTTCATCACTAGAGAATTTCTCTAGAAATCTTAGTACTAGTGCTTATTACTTTTATTAGCTACAGGAATATTTGTATTCATTTCGCCTTATAATAAATTCACAATTATTTTATTTTTAGATAAGAGTGATTAAAGTGGAGGGGAAGATAATGTTGAATTTTTCTTCAATGTAGGAAAAAGAGTATTTCTGGTTAGGATACCTGAGGTAGTTTTAACATTTCCTGCCTTCCATTCAAAATGTGGAAGCTAATTTTCACCGTGAAACTTTTTCAAGATGGCTAAGAAAATGATCAAATGAAAAATTATACAATTTAACAAACAATTTTCGTGGCGTAGACCCATGAACGCAGTCTTTGCTCTTTGAAACGCCCATTTAATGAAGTAGGATATAAAATTATTCTTATCTGGCCATGAATAATTTTATCAAAAAAACAATTACTTTGCAAAATGGTTATAGGTTAAATGCTTGGAAGGGAATAAAAGGAAAACAGCTAAAATGGCAACACATGGCATCTTTATGCTTATTCGCAGGTTAGATCGTATTCCATTTCTCCTAACCATAATGAACATTACATTTTCTGAACTTGGCTGAAAGGAATGAGTGGCCCACTGTATTAAGGATTGAAGTATCAACACTGGATATAATATCAGAAAATGTATGATTTTCTAAATTCACTCCGTACCTCGTCAGAAATATTAATGAAGCCAAAATATAGAATTTAATTTCATCTAAATATATTTTTTACAATAAGTAGAACATGTTTTTGGAAGCAATAAAATCGCGAAATCAATGCAAATCTTCCTGTAGTGATTAATCCAACAAGCATTAGCACCAAAAATTTTAGATAAAATTCTCTAGTCATAGAGATTTTTCTTTCTCTAGAAAGTCGCACAGGATAGAAATGAATGCTATAAAATACAGGATAATGATGGTGACACAGTATATATGGTGCTATAGTTTTACGTTCTACTCTATGTGAAGTTAGGTTAATTACACGATAATCTTCCCCATAGATAGACCCGAGAATTTGCAATGTAATAGAAATTCGCTCAAGGAAATGCTACACACGTAGAAAAATTTTTAGCAATAAACAAATAAACGTAAATGTTTTCTAATTCTATGTTGTGTGTCTCATACAATTTATTTTTCCTACAAATCATGTAAATTTTCCTAATTATAAAAATGTTCGCCAGCTATGGTCGTTGAACAATACCAAATGGTTATATGTTAATTCACCGTGCCGGGAAATTTATAGGAGGTGGAACCAAATAGATTTTATAAAGCTGAGCATTTGGGACACTTTAACTATCTAGCGATTTGTTTGGAAAAAAATTGTCAAAGTAGAGGAAAAATAAATAAAGTTTGCGTTTGTCAAAGAAGCTCTCCTCTTAAGAGGAAGGAATCATGGCAGGGGACGTTGGGTAAGTAAGTGAAGATATGTGGAAGCTTGAATGTAAACCATATATTAGAGACATGTGAAATGTGAATGATGAGATAAATGGAAAACGTGCTATAGACGGAAAGGAAAACAAGCAAGGAAGCGCTAGGCAAGGTTCGGAAGAAGAAGGGATTGTTGGGAGACTTTCAGAGAAGGCAGAAAAAATGGATCGTAATATCTTGATTGGTGGTGGGATTTTTGAAATCTGTGATAGAGAGACGAAAGTTAGGCAACTGATGAAGGGTTAGGAATTTATAAGGCATGTTGGATGGATTTAAGAGGGGTAAGGAGTACACGGAATTGCAGATCCACTTATTGAAGTGTGGGAACTCATGATGTGTTCCGAGAGGAGAGGCAGGGAAATGTACCACTCTATCGTTTTTAAGACTACCTTCATTCAAAACCGAGGTTAACTGGTTGAGTAATAATATACCAATTATGTTCTATAATAATGTTATACAAAAGTCTTCATTTATAATTTTTATCAATGATATTTTCAAGTCAAGGAAATTAATTTCAATTTTACTCCAGTCCCGCAAAATTGATTTAGAAAAGAGGCACATATTTTATTTTAGAAATTGCATATTGTTGAGCCAATGGCTCTTGTAGCATGTGTTGGCGAGGTTGAAGAGAGTAAAAGGAAGGAGACTGTCGTGTGAGGCGCATGCCGACGAGGTCGTGGGGTGGAGTGGCTGTAGGGCACGGGGGAAAAGTTGTGGTCAATATTCAGCGGGTTGATAATTGAAAATAGCTTAAGTGTTTTTCTCGTGGAATTTGAACTACTCGTGGACTTTCCCTAATGATTAGTTAATTTGGTACGATGTTTTTACTTCGGTCTCCCGTGAAAAAATCCGCAGAGTTTGATATTTTCACAAAAAGCGACCTTTTAGGATAAAATTACCATCCTGGATATAATGGCTGAAAGGTTGTCAGTAAATGTACACATTTCACTTGATTTATGAAATTACCCGTCCAATTATGTAATTCATTGTTTTTCCTTTCTGACTCGAATATTTTGATATGATTTGATGTAGTATTTCATATGATTGTTATAGTTTATTAATGATTGAAGTAATAATATTCTCCACCTATCAATTAGAAACTGAGAAGGTGCAGAAAATAGATAGAAGAGGACCAAACCAGTTATAGTAGGAACGTGGAATCTTAGGACGATATCGAGGACTAAGAAATTACAAATTACACTGCGGGAAATTAAGAGAGGTTATTATTTTAAGGCAGTACTAGGTGAGCAGGAAGAAGAGCGCAATTTAATGAAGCGACAATTACATCATAACACCCAGTAAATCGAAAGAGAACACAAGAGGGTTTGAAGAAAAGCCAAAAGATATGAAGCAAGTATAGTAAAGAAGAGTGATAAAATATATTAGTCGAAGCAAAACCTAAACCGACCAATTTTGTCGTTATACAAGTTTATATGGTAATTAGCAATCATATGGGGAAAGAAATAGAAAGGTTAAAGAAATAAAAGTAGGGAGGAAATCCCTTAATTTGAAAACCTTAGATTGTAACTGGGGTAGGAACATGGGGCGATCACTGGCAGATATAATTAGTGCTTTATAGGAAGTATGGTTTAGTCACAACGAAAAATGTTTTAAAGGACCAAAAAGATAGGGGTATCAATTGTAAATGCCCATAGCATAAAAATATCACAAAGACTATGCCACGGTTATGCAGAGATTTAGAAAGGGACTTTTAATAATCAAACCACTTTAATTTTCCACATAAACTTTTTAATTTTTACAACCCAGGTTTCCTGATGACCTGATGATGTTATGCTATAACGAAACCTGGGTTGTAAAAATTAAAAAGTGTGTGTGGAAAAGTAAATTGGTTTGATTATTAAAAGTCAGTATGAAGATTTTCCACCAAGTTACGCCAGAAACTGTTTTATTTAGAAAAGGAATTAATGAAGGTAATATTTAATAATAACTAATGTGGGATGGCAGCGCGTCAATAGAGAAAGAAAGATGAACTTGCGAGGTACCAAGTTTTAGTAATTACTAACATCTGCGGGGAGAAATCAATATAGTTTTGCAAGAGATAGAGCGTAATGATAGCAAAGGCGCAGTTTACCAAACATAGCAGACATCGTAATGCGTGGAAAATGCCGGGAAACATACAAAAAACCTTTAATGCTTTAGTGTTACGGTAAAGCACCGACTGAAGAGTTGCATTAATAATTCGCAAAGTTTTCCAAGGAATGGAACGCAGTGACATCATATTAAATTATAATTTAACGCCAGATTAAGGATCAAAAAAGCGAAGCTGATAAGGAAATGGAATGCAGATGCATTAACTGGGATTAAAAGTAAAAGGTAGTAGGAGCCAGTGGAAATATTAATTTGTGAGAAAAAAGAAGGGTATGGTAGAGAAAAATGTAGATATGGCAATAAAAGGTACATTAAAATTTCCATACAAAACAAAACCATAGAAGTTTACAAAAAAAACATAGATTGGTAAAACCATGATTGAGATTATAGAGGTGATAAGGAAATGTTTGAATGACAACACAGAATCGTACACTTAGTACAATTGTACGAATGACAAAAGGAGACCGATGAAAATTAGCGCAAAGCAATTGTGGTAGAGCACGTATTGAGAAATAATGGAAATTTTAAATAACTTGGTTGATATAAGCGCTTGCCATAAAAAATATTGAATGAAACATCTAGAGGCAATAAGGTAAAATATAGGCACGATATAAAAAATATGGCAGAACATTTTTTGCAAGTCAAAGAAGGAAATTTGGGAAAATTGAGATAATTTTTATTCCTTTTTTCTAAAAGGGTAGGGTATTTAAGTTAAGACTAAGGTAGAGAAAATAATGTAGATGGCGATAAAGTCGACGCATTATTGATTAAAATATAAAAATGGCATTAAAGGAAATGAAATCAAATAATACAAGGGTGATTACCAACATTCCAGCGGAGTAAAGTTGATGATGAAATTTATAACTTCAAGCGGCAGAAATTGGCCCAGAAGATTCCGTTAGATCAGCCATGATTCTTATCTAGGGTATGCTGCACGTGAGGGCTTACGTACGTATAATTTCACATGCACTTCGAGTGGTGCTTAGGATTTTTATTAGAGGATGAACAAGAGAAAAAATGATTATCCAAAAGAGGAAGTTTTGAAGGAATGCTACCTTAGATGGTGACAAGTTTCTATTCATGGAGGGATGTACGGGCAATGCCTAAGCAGTCAAGAGATAAAAAAAAGAATCGATCATGAGGTTTTCGGTTCTGTTGTTGAGGGAAATCCAAAGGGGAAAGTTTAGGTAGAAATTGAGAATTTTGATTGGCGAAGAAAAACTGACTAACTCGAAGAGTTGTGAATTTTGACAGTAGGATTTAGTCTTTAATGAAATCGACTAGCAGTTTCGCAAACCGATGATCCGAACGTAGGGATACTTGGCTTAACTAAGCAGTGTTTTACTCGTGAACATCTCCCTTCACGATTATATCTAAATATATGTGTAATGAAAATGTAAATATTTTAGTAGCATGTTTTTCATTACGTCATTGAGGTGGTTTCTCTCGGTCTCCTCACCTAAAGTGTGAAGTAGTTAACGCATATCTAACCAAACTTATAGTATAATAAAAAATGCTGCGACAAGCATTATAACCAACAAAATCACTGGTAACATTTAGGACTGAAATGGAGTACGGCCATTGCCCGGATATTCGGCCGTATACTGTTTTCGAAAGTTTCCATAACGATGTTGGATATCATAGAATTTTTATTCATTCAGTAATACCCAAAGATGATCTCCTAAATCCCCCATTACACTGCCTATATTTACCTCCAACTGATTATTTATTATGTAAACTCGATTGAAATATGTAATGTCGATCACTTTTGTTGAAGCCAAGAGAAAATATTCAATTAAATTTTCCTACTTAAAAGTATTACATTTCCTACTTCCTATCACAGGAGTAAATTATAACGAATTAAATTGGGCAAATTATTTGGTTCATTTTTTTTCAAGGCAAAACTGTCCTTAATACAAATGAAATGCTCCTAGGTTGTACAGACTATCCAAAAATACATCAACAGACGATTTGACAGTGCCAATTCCACCTTTTACTGCAGCTGTGTCCGCCCCCTCACACCTCCTTACCCCAAATTAAACAATATTCCGAGACTACTCACGTTTCAAATCCGAATATATCTTTCTCTCTCTAACCCTCTACCTGAACAGACGTATTTTCAGATCGCTCCTGCGAACCGGTTTGACTCACCAGAGTCTAGCTACCTGCCAGCCTGCTGCTCGGTGCTTTTGCATCCAGTGAAGTGCAGTGTAAAGTAAACGAACACATTTTTTCCTTTATTTAGTCTTCTTGTTTTTTGGTTAGTTTTCCCTAGTGTGTTGTAGTAGCAGTTCATCAGTTAATCTTACTGAATTGAGGTGGTTTTGTTCTTCGACTCTGATTGGTTAAGGGTGAGTGCTCTCCCTTTTCTAATATATTTTCTTTTTCTGAGAATGAGACCTTATATAATCGTTTTTTTCGGCTTAGGCTTCAGATTCAATTCCAAACTAATTTATTGAGTGAGTTAAATTTAGCTAACCCCTCTTAGAAATGTTATCATAGTGCATACAGGTTAGCTTTTGTTGGGCACTCGGTTGTTAATTAGGATGGATTCACCTAGGTCTCCTGTTGCCATGCTCGATAGCACTGGCGAATGCGCAGCTCGTATTGCCATGTTGGAGAGGATAGTGCGGGAGCTAAGATCGAAAGTCGCCGACGGGAGGGATCCCCTCAGGAGAAATAGTGTTCGGGGTGGGGATACGAAAACCCTCCACGCCCATAGGGATGCACGGATTCGTCCACGTGGCTGGTCGATTAGAGACCTACCTCGTGTCCCATCTCTCAATGAAGGAGTGTCTCATGTCCGTAGGTCGGACGAATAGAAGGTTGTATCTAGGTCTGACGAATAGAGAGCAAGGGGAAGGTAACGCTGCGGCGAGAATTGGACTCTGCGGAGATAGATACCATCCCCGTCTCCAACAGGTACCAGGTGCTTTCGGATGACAGCACCACCATTCCTGCAGACCCTACCCCTACTCCGAGAGCACTTCCTAGGGTAAGACATCATCGCTCGGGAAGCGAGGGACTCGTTATATTAGGCAGTTCTAATGTCCGGGGTATAATGTATCCGCAGCGCCGCAGAGTCCAACGGGAGGGAGTTGTTCAATTCTTGTCGTACTGGTGTCTACGAGGCGGTGGGGTACCCGAGGCGACGCAGGCGGTGAAGGCGGCCGTCAGTAATATGGGTTGCTCCAAGTTACGCGTTGTGGCCCATGTGGGGACGAACGACGCCTCAGAACGTGGGCCTGAAGTGATCCTGCGCTCCTTTAAGGAGATGTACTTGGAGGTGAAACGTGTCGAGGCGGAGTCGAAGGTCCCAATTAAATTAAGAATTTGTCGTATTATGCCGCGTATTGACCGTATAAGGCTCGTATAGAGCCGGTTGAAACTAGAGACTGTTGGGATTTTATCGGGAAATCGGAGCGGACTTTGTTGATCTGAGGTCTGTCCTCTCATTGTGTCGGGTACCCATTAATCGCTCATGAGTCCATTACACTACCTAGGCATCACAGTTTGCAGCGCGTAGGTTGCACGAGCAGGTTTCTAGGGTTTAGCATATTTGGAAGGCATGAGCGTAGGTCATATATTGGGATAAATAAAGTAGAATCCAGCGCTTTTTGACACTTCTACAGACAGTACAGTAGTTCGACAGGTTAAACCTCACAGATCCCAAAAAATAGAACAAAAAATCACCTGCGTTTAGACAACATATAACCCACGAGGGGTTAATTAAATTGGTGCCTCGAAATACATAAAAGATAGTAAAGCCAGCCAATGTAATACTTTTGCCCCTGTTAACCACGAATAGTCTCGCAATAGTTTTCTGAGTATTCATAAAAACGTGAAAGAAAAAGCGATTGACCAAATAAAAATGATAACAAAAAATTGCTGCAGCAATAGAAACAAAATATCGGATATTGAACATATCTTTGTAAGTACAAACGCAGACATGGTAGTTGGAACGTAGAGTTGGGTCAGTTGGAAGAATAGCAAACAATGAAGTTTTTCCGAGCGGTTTCATAATTTAAAGAAGGGACAGACCTAATAGTTTGGGTGGGTAAGTAATCGTTGCTGTCAAGTGACATCTTAGTAGCCAAAGATACGAATGCGATAAAATTGGCATAGAAAGCGTTCGGTGCAACATAAAGGACTAAAATGACAGAAGCCTCCTTGTGTACTCATTATATAGACCCTCAGATTCTAGTTAAGTTATTCTTCACAAGCGTGACAACTAAATAAATATTCACTCTTAGTAACAAGCATAGCAACAGTATTTTTATAATCGCTTGTACACAAATCTACCGTCAATTTATTGGGACTAATACTGCGTAGGAGAATCCGCCAATAACAGAGTTTCATGTATTCACAAAACACTCTAGAAAAAATTTTTAAATCACTCACACGGGGCCACATAATATCTTCGCGTAAACTTAATATCCTCGCAAAATCTACGCCCGAAATCGTAACAAACATTGAAATAATGGACCGGATCAGTGACCATAAGGCTATTTCTGTAGAGTTAAAAACTAAGTTCGAGAACATAAAGAAATGCATCAAATATTCTTATTGAACAAGGCAAATTTTAACGGACTGCGAGAATAAGTAAAAAAATCATGGCCAGAGTACAAGACAAAAATACTGATAACCGATACAGAGAACACATGGAAATATTTCTTAATTATTTTATGCGGAGGAATGAAGACGTACATTCCATCAAAAATTAAACGCGACAGTAAGAAACCTAAATGTTAAACGAGGAAGTCAGATCTGCATTAAGAAGGCAAAGAAGGCTACAGTCAAACTTTAAAAAGAGTTTCATGTTTGGAAATTTTGTTTATGTCAATACATCAAAATTGAAACTCAATGAATGTCGTAGTAAAACAAAAAGTATCATGCGCACAGCTCTACGATCTTTTAAATTTAAAATGCTAAGCAAATGTCTTATGGAAAATTCTAAGTCATTCTCGTCCTATGGTACGGAAAAACAGGGTAAATGTCCAACTATACCTTCTTTGAAGACGGAGAAATTATTACAGACAGCTTGAAAAAAGCAAATATTTTAAACAAGTCTCTCCGGAGCGTCTACAATAAAGACAAACGCATCAAACTATTCTACACACTCACCCGGGGACACACATGAGCGAAATAACACTGACCTAGAAGGGGATAGAACATCAGCTCTGTAGTATGAAAGGAAACTAAGCACCTGGTCTGGAAGAAGTACTTGCTAGAATATTTAAGGAATTAGCCATAGATATTACCCCGTTTTTATAAATTGTTTTCCTGAAGTCTGGATGCTAGACCATATTACTCCAATTTATAAAGACGGGGATAGGGATAAACCAATCAATAAACCGACCCATTTCTTTGACATCGATTCCTAGTAAAATATTAGAAAACATTATTATCAATAACATTATGAGATATCTTGATAGTAGGAAAATACTAAGACACAACCACCACGGATTTCGGGAGAGTAGATTTCACGAAACACAATTAGGTCTTTTCATTCACGATTTACTTACCTCAGGAGAAAACAACACACAAGTCGATGCAGTATTCCTATATTTCAAAAATAGCCTTCCATAAAGTCCCACACAATAAATTGTTACACAAACTTAAATACTATGGAACTAATAAGAAAATTATTAATTAGATTATAAACTTCTTGTCAAATTCCTAACAAAAAGTAGTCATCGATGGGTTGTGCTCAAAGGAAAGAGATGTAACATCGGGCGTCCCCCAGGGAAGTGTAATAAGGCCTCTTCTATTCTTAACATACATTAATGACTTAAGCGCACACGTTAGTAGTAATCTCAGGTTATTTGCTGATGACACGGTGGTATACAGGGAAATAAGGAGCCAACTAATGAAGGATCTCCGATTGCCCCGGCGTATGGTATTCAAGAATTTTTCTCGGGTTTCCCACCGGGTCAGGTTGATGAAGTGCACCGACGTTTCGAAGGCTGACTCTGCCATCGTCTTCAGGGTGAAGATTCACTTCACTCTGAAGACGATGGCAGAGTCAGCCTTCGAAACGTCGGTGCACTTCATCAACCTGACCCGGTGGGAAACCCGAGAAAAATTCTTGGAGGAGCCAACTAGATCGCGAGCTACTCTCTACAGACTTAGACACAATCTCAGATTGGTGCAAAAAACGAGGGTTAATGCTAAATATTGACAAATGTGCAGTTTTGAAATTTTGGAGCAAAGGAAGTGGCGAACAGGACATAAACTACGAAAAAGAGGGTTCAGTACTAACTACGGCCAAACAAGTAAAATATTTTGGGGTAGTTCTATCACCACGCCTTTCATGGGGAGCCTATATCAGGACAATATAAGGATCCGCATTAAAGAAACTGGAATCCATTAAACGGGTGGTGGGGAAATGTAATGAGAAATTTAAATAAAGGTGTTATTTTGATCTATTTAGACCATATTTGTAATACGCCGCAAGTATTTGGGATCCTTGGGAGAACATTTGGCAAAAAGAATTAGATAAATTCCGCCAGATTCTTTAAAAATTGCTATAATAAGAACACTAGTGTGACAGGTAACTTAGGATATTTAAGCTGGGAGCCACTTGAAATACGAGGAGAACAAAGGAGACTTAGACTTTTAGAAAGATTCAGAACCAACGAGTTTAACGATGACACTACAGGAATTATAATGGCCCCACACTACGTAGGTAGATCAGACCACAAAGATAAAATAAGGTAAATTAATTCCAATACAGATAGATTCAAATGCCCAGAACAATCAGAAATCATAATAGTAGGAGCCTTAGTCACTTTAGAAATAGTGAAAACTTTTAATTTACCAATCGGAACCAAATTAAACATTGGTGGAAGACATGAGGTGTATTTGTAGGGGCATGTGTCTTTTAGTTGGTAGATTGTGTGCTTCCATGCATGTGGGTAATTTGGGTTTTGCATTAATGTATACAATGTTTTGTTTGTGGCTTTTGCATGCGGTTTTTTTCTTTCTTATCTACGGGTGGTGCCCTAACAGCCCCCGCCACATGACCTTGCGGCGGCTTGCGAGGTATTAAGTAGATAAAGATGTAGAAATACAGAGTTAAAACCTAATCGAGCTTTCCGAAAAGCTAAAAGGAATTAATGCTCTTGGAAAAGTAACTCTTGGTTATTTTGATATTAATAACGGAGTTCCCCTCTTTCTCTCTCCTAGCCAAAATCTTCCTTAATTAGTCATAAAATCATCTGTTCATGACTGCCAATGAAATGGTGGGAAAGTGGCGTATTGGTTCCGCTTCTTTGATGATATTCCTTGGATACGTTCAGGGTCGAACCGCCAGTTAGATACCTTTCAAGTGCAGACTTCGCGGAATATTCCGCAATTTGAAGGGAGAGAAAACTTGAGCAGAACTGCGGAAAGAGGCGGGAAATCCAAATTTGATAGGAAGTAATGATTATGAATTCAAGGTAAAATTCTGGGCACAAAGAATGAATAAAAAATATTATTTTCTTAATAAAACAATTATTAATTGGAACACCTTACCTGCAAAACTATTTTAGCCCTTTCCTAATAGAGTGAATACTTTTTTGAGGAGATGTAAACAATTAATTTAATAATTTGGTTGATGTGTTGTGTAAAATTGTATATAAGGGCTTAATTTTTTATTTTTTCCTTGTTGATTGGAAAACTAATGTTAATGAGATGGGGATGTTCTTTTTTTATGAATTAAAGTTTTGTCTTTGGAACTAGTCTTTAAGTGTATTTCATTAAGAAAAAGCAAAAATTTACGCGGGGCTGGGTTATAGAGAGAATGAGGGAAACACTCCACATTGATTGTCACGAGGCACAGAGCTAAAATATTTGCCTAGTATATTACTCTTTTTTTTCGTTGTGCAGTTTCAATCTTGTTACTTTGAAACTGTCTTGAACGATTTTCAGCTAACCCATGTGAAACAATATCAAGTTTTGTGTCGTTGAATAACACTGTTATCCAATATTTTCGCGAAATCAAAAAATGATAAAGGGAGAACTTTCCTATGGCACGGGACCACTGGATAATTTTAGTGTATGTGATGCCGGAGATTTCCACACACCGCTATGCCATTTTCCTTCAGGATCAAAATGAAATTGCCAATTTTCATATCCAGAGATTGACTTCGAATATATCCCGTCATCTCTCTGTGATATCAGCTGAATTGCGGAGAAACCTGCAGGCAAACGTCCTGTGTCTATTTATGTGCCATCTCCAAACCAACTGCACACAAACATGTCTCACGTGGATTTGTAGTAACTTGACTCTCAAAGATATAGTCAATATTTTTATAGTCCTCACATCGATAATCCATAATCTTTTCTAGAAATAGCTGCAAGAGGGTTAGTATTTACTTTCTTCAGAGCTGTGGCTGGAGTCTTTGGTATATCTCCCATTGAAAATGATTTTCTCTTATCTGTAATCCGTGCGCGAGCGAAATTACTCTCTTCATAGATTTTTGCGTAAATTTGCATATAATTACAGAGGAAAGCCAAATGCCAATGCAGCTAATTTCTCCAAGTGTGCTCGCTTCAACGTTCTTGTAGACCCACTGAATATATATCTTTTTGTAACGGTGACCGTTTTCAGCAGATTGATTTCAGCATTGCGTCAGCAATTCTGAAATCAATCAATGTCAATTCACTAATTAAATATCAAGCTAACAATATAATTTAAAATTTAACATAATGTGAAATAAATGTTTCATAAACCAAAGTATATGTTCCTTTATTGAATGAAATTGGTGTGTATAATGATGTAAGAAACACTTGGCTTTACCACGTAATATTACATGTGTAAATGTCAGAAGTCTTCTTTCGTCATGAAGGATTTCTACCAAATTCGTCAGTCGCCATGTTAATTGTGAGTAAAATTTCAATGTTGATGCTATTCTTCATAATTCTACAATGATTCCCATGCAGGAATCGCCACATAAAAAGTACTGTTTATTGCACAGACAACTAATTTCCACATGCTATAACTTTGATGCCTTGCTCGAAGATATGCTCGTATTTGTAGATACTTTATTTATATCGATCAAGTTCTGGGTCTTTGTAAGATCCGTTTCCCATCGAGATAGCAAGAATCTCGATAGAAGAAAACTCTCATTAACTTTTTTGGTGGACTGCGAGGGGAAAAGGTCACAATCCAAATGAGAGATATTTAGCATGAAACCGTCCTGAGTATTCCTCCTCCTATAATAGTTGGTCGAAAAGCATTGCAGAAAGAGGTCCCTCCAGATCTCTCTTAATTGTTAGCGGCGGTACTTAAAGCTACGCATGTCTCAACGATCAGCATTTCCCGTCTTAAATAAGAGAAAAACCCGCAACAAGGGTGGGACGGAGGAGCCGGTCCCGTCCACAAGGAGAGCAGGCCAAAAATCTCCACCGTCTTTGCCACATCGCCACAACCCATCCCCCATCCTAAGCATGGGTGAGCCCCCGGCGTGGGCATTGGCATTGCAGAACCAATTCCAACAACTTTTACAGTAGTGGAAGGCGGTGCGACAACAATCCCCAAGAACACCAACACCAGCCTTCCCGCCAGCACCAGCACAGGTGACAGAGAAAACGTTCACCAGCCTCCGCGCAGCGCACCCGCCGACCTGGATACAACCACCGGAGGACGATACCGAGGTCCTTAACCTATGCCACCAAATAAGGGCGCGAGAGGGTCCTCCAGGCTAACCAAGAGGGACCTTCATCAACTCGACGCCATGGTGGCCATAGCCGCGGACTGGCCAACGCTACCCGAGACAGTCAAGTATGTTGTATATAATAGAAATCGGGTACTCGGTATCGTCCAGTCGCATGGATGGGAAACCGCCATGCGACTCCAGGACACGCTCCTTCGGCTGCCGCCGAACGCGGTCCCGCAGCAGCCAACGATTATAGTACAGACCCAGGCACCGAGATACAACCAACCAGCTCCGGTGACCCAGGGACGCCAACAGCGGGGATACCAGACTCAACCACAACAGGCGACCATGACTCAGCCCTTTCGAGGAGGACGGGGGAGGCGCGGGGCAGCGCGCTCATCCGCCCGGTACTAGTGTCGCCGGTGAAGTTCCCATCCCTCCGGCGAGTGGCCATCAGGCAGTCCTGGCTACGCGGACAGAGCTTGGTGAGTTCCTTAACTTTAAGGATAGTGGAGAGCCGGCCACATCGGAGGACTGGTCCACCATCTCAACCACCAGGGATGCGGAGGAGGACGTCGCCGAGACAGACCACAGCACGGGAACAGGACACCGGTCCCCGACAACTGAGACCGAGGATAGTGGATGGGGCACGTGCCCGTATGAAGAGGTGAGTCCGTGGCAGCTGCCACTCCCATGTACTATTCCCGGTGAGACAGAACCAGACAACGCGATACCGTTCCAGCCAGAGGAGCGGCCGGGAGAGCAGCGAGCCTCCGAAGGGGAAGAAGGAGAAGAGGACGACCAGCCATGGCAACCACTGGACGCTGGGACACCGGGCCAGAAGGAGTATTTCCCGACCGCAAGTCGTTTTGAATATCAGTGCCACTCCACAAGGACTACCATGAGGTTGGGGGCGAATCTGCCAAGACCAAAGGGCGCCCCATGTTTGTTTCAACCTACTCGTGCGAACCCAGTGATAGACGCTTATAAAACATCGTTTGTGAATGGGGGCATCCTCACGATCGAAAAGGCCACGTGCGCGTTCCCGCTTATTGCCATTCCCAAGGCAGGGGGAGGACAACGAATCATCCAGGACCTCTCGCCGTGGACGGCCTACATGCACACGCCACGTCTCACCCTCCGGTCCGCCGCGCAAGCGCTGGAGGCGATCCCACAAAACACGCATTTAATTAAACTCGATCTCAAAGACGCATTCTGGTAGATACCCTTGAACCCATTACACAAGAAAATTCTACGGCGTATACCACAACGGAACAACATACACGTGGACACGGGTTCCAATGGGTCATGCACTAGCACCGATGCAACGATGGGCCTGAGCTGTGGCACAGGAATTGCTCACGCAGTTCAACGTCGTCATGATATCATGCCTGGACGATTGGCTTATCTTGCTCACAGATCTGCAAACGAAACTCGTGCCAGTTATCCTCACCTTTATTACAGAAACTCTACAGATCACAGTTAACCTTAATAAAAGTCAGCTATGCCCCACAACAAGAATTAAATACTTAGGGGTGAGGATAGACACACACTTGATCCAATTATCCCTCACAACACATGCGCTACGCAGAATAAACTACATCATTAACATTATTAAACGTGTACGCCAACGAGACATACCCAAAGCGGCGGGATATATGGCCTGGATTACGTACATTCTAAAACTCCCCCTGTTCCTAATACGGGACACGGCCGGTTCGGACACCACGTGGCTGACGCGTTTGTGGGATGAGGGGGTCTAGGCAGCCCCGTGAGTGTTTTCAAACTACCATTACAGGATGGATGTTAATCCCAATCCCAATGTTGATCACAATGATGAATATTACAGAGATTTGGGCCATGGAGCAGGAGCGTCCCATCGTGGAAACGGAGGCGCTAGCGGCCCTGATGGCGGCACACCACGCCACAAGTATTGCTGACCCGAATACGGAAATTGTTATATTTTTAGATAGTCAAGCCGCCATGTACTCCATAGATAGGGGAAATGCCGTGATCTTTAATTGTCATGAAATTATGTATCTCTATATGGACCTAATAAAAGAACAGTCACATAATGTGACCAAGAGGTAGGTCCCCTCTGAGCTTAATCCGGCCGATCGTCCTTCTCGGACCGTCCTTCCTCCCTATGCCCGCTCGGCCTCGGATTCGGGGACCGGGCTGGTATATAGGTGGGATGAAGCCTGAAAAGGACAGTTGGTGGAAAAGCATTGGAGAGGGAGGTGCCTCCAGATCTCTCTCAGATCTGGAGGCACCTCTCTCTCCAATGCTTTTCGACCAACTGTCCTTTTCAGGCCTCATCCCACCTATATAAACCGTCCTGAGTATTCCTCCTCCTATAAAATAATGAGAAATATGTCATATCCGGTATTTCTCAATATTTGAAGTTCATACATATTCTGAAGTAATAAACTAAGAAACATTTAACGCTTTACAATTTCTAGTCTATATAAACATGATCTTTCAGGTGGATGTTAAATATTACTTGTTGGGATTTCAGTCGCGTAGGTTGACTTGCTGAAAATCAGCTTCGCCTCCACTCCAGGCGTCTTCAGGCCAAAATTTGCTGTCAGTGTGGTTTCTGCAGGGAGTCCTGCGTGTTGTCCCCTGCGCTGCACCTTTCCAACCTCTAAGGCTACTAAGGCAGTGAGAAATCCTCCACGGTATAAGGCGTTACAATTCCTATTCCCTTAGAGTAGTCTAGGCTTTTTCTTACCTGAAAGGGCTTTTTCTGTGTCCAGGCTTGTGTTGGGGCGCTTATTGCGAGCCGATGAGGAAATACATATTTCTGCAATCCGTCGGACGAGGGGCGCCTCCGATTGTACGGTTCCGCTGGAAAACATTCTGGAAATTGCCGGTAGAACGACGTCCAGGGTCTCCAACGTATTACCCTTATGACGTCCTCCCGCCAAAACTCTTGGACGTACGCAACGTCTTCAGCTTCAGCATCCCCTACGTCTTCGGATGCCACGATTTCCCTCTGTTTCGATAGAAACAGGATTCCCATGGCTTGGCGAGATCCTGGCGAGGTGTTTCGCGAGCATTTCCGTCTTTTTACTGTGGGAGCGCGCCAACTCTCTCCCGTAAACACTAATGAGATCCGACCACCGGGTTGCCCTAAGCCTCCTGCAGACCTTCCAAATTGCGCCGATGTCCTCCTTGCCGTCCTTCAAAAGGAATTTATCTCGCAGTTACTGCTCCCAGTGGTCCAAGTGGACTTCCTGGAGGGCGTGCTGCACCGGGATGCTGAGTTCAGAGATGAACTTCCGAATGTCAGCGGTACGGTATTTTTGCCATTGTCGTCAACACTGTTACGTCGTGTGATGAGACCGCGGACCACTGTCGGAAGCAGTACCCAAAGATACTTGTTAAGCGGAATCGCAGTCTCCATTGAACCCACGACTGTCTGGGTAAGATGCCCGACCAGGCGACCATGCCGATGATATCAGCGGCAATAGCTCCCATGGCGGTTCTCTAGGGACGACGCTCCGGAGGGACTTCCAGTCACCCGGCAACAAGTCCAATCGGCGCATTGGAGGAACTACAGGAATTTGCATCCCCAAAAGCATCATGGTTGGGTTATCGTCTGACGACAATTCCACGCAGGTATTCAACGCTCAGGGACGTTCATACTCCACGAGTGAACGCAATGTTAAGGATGCCCCTTCGCACATACGTGGGAGTTGTCTGGGTCAAAAACCGTCAGGCCTTCATCGTCTGCCAGCCGGGGCAGGTCTGCTCCCCTCTGGTTGGGACCTCGAATGCTAATATGGATGCTTAGGGTTAAAAGTCCTCCAGGATGATGGCGGGGCCGCTATCTCCGATAGGAGTGATGACGAGAGCCAGGAGTCCCAAGGCCTCCCTGGCAGGAAGTAAAATAAATAGACTTGCATCCTTCCATCCCGCGCGTAGGTCCACCGAGACAGCCTCTGCGTGCGGGTGTGATATCAGCCGACACGCTCGGTGTTCGATGGATGGGGATGTAGATGACCACACCCCCAGATGAATTGCCCCACCGACGTTGAAGGTCCCTCTACGGACAGTAGATTGTCTAGCCAGGTAACCTCCTGATATCTGCGGGACAAAAATGCGTCTCTTTGAGAGCGGTGACGACAGCGTTTTTCTCCTGCAGGATGTCCCCAAACTCCTCACGACGTTGAAGAATTCCTATTGAGTTCCATTATGCGAGCAGAACGGGTCGTTCAGCTACCAACGGATTTCACCGATCCTGCTGCGCCCTAACTCCTTCACTGGAGTGAGAGAAGCTGTTATCCGTTCGCGAAGTTGATTATTCTGCGTAGAGCCTTGGCTATGGTCGCCATTGTTTTTCACAACTCTAGGTCATCTTTGGGAGGAGAGTAACCGTGGCTGCACCAGCTGTAGTAGGGACTAGGTTTCGGTTCTGCTTTTATGGGCCTCGGGATATAGCGACTTTCCCTTGATAGCACCTTTAATTGTTTAAACTCAATTTTGTGTTCTGGTTCTGACCACGCATGTTCGGCGCATGCTGAGAGTCAGAGATATTTCTTTCTGTGTCCCTTTGGTGTTCCTTAATTCTGCACCTAATGGACCATCCTTTTTGGCCGATATAGGATCCTCCACATGAGCAGTTTATCATATGCACACACGCCTTCATAGATGAGATCGGTAATCCGATCGTTGGGCTTTGGGATGATATCAGCAATTTTTTTGATCGTGGAAAAACTAGTCACCAAATTATGTTTCTGTAAAAACTTACCAATTTTTTCCGCCGTTCCACTGACAAAGACAAATAATAAATAATGGTTTGACAACGAACGATTAAATCCTGACTATATTTACAATAATTAATTGGTTTTCAGTTCTTTGGATTAACAATAACTGAACTAAGTTCATTCAGTTATCTATCATCGATAAATGATAACTTTTTCCGGTTAAGTATAAGGTTTTACCTGAATAGTTGCATAAATCTTGAACTGTCACATTGAAATATTTTGTGATAGTATTTATGAAAATATAGTCATATCGTAATAATCCCCTCTGGGTATTAGTTCTAATTGAAGCACATTTTGGTGGTCTGATAAATAAAAAAAATTATGTTAAAGGTTCGGGTAATTAGTTACCGCAATCTCAAAACTGGGCATGAATATAGAATACGTTCCTACTTCGTATCATGAGTCCCGTGGATGACTCTTGGAACGCGCCATTTTGGAGGCGAGCTTTTACACCCTCTGCTCCACTTCACCACATCCCCACTTATCCTCCCTTTCCTTTCTCTTCCTCTCCATCCATGATTTCTAACCTTCGTACAGATTACTCCATTTCCTTCTCATCTCCGTGGCGGCACTCGAATATATTTCTCATCGCCGAGTACCTGGCTCTCCTGTGGAACCTAATCCATCTGCAAATCACCACAGGGCTCCGGAGTCCCAGAACCCCTCTCCCCTGCCCCTAAGTGTTCGGGAAACAATCACGCAAGCAGAGTCCCGACAAATCCATTCCTCATCCCATTCCGTCCAATCCTCCTCACCCTCCCACCGTTCCATGTAATGGAAAGCACTCGAGGACGGGTTGTGGGGCGAACGTTGAGCGGTCCTGAATCATTTGTCAACAGGGACTTTGTATCATGGAAACTGATAAGCCGTAATTAATGGTTTTTGAGTTACGAGCCTATATTCAATATTTTTATGATCATTTTAGTAACTAATGATTGGTATAACCTTTGCTCGAAAGTGAGTTCAGTTTAAATATAAAATATGATTATCCTTAAAAACAACGAATCATATGAAAAAATATGCTTATTTAAATATAAGGTCTTTAATATCATTATGATATGACGATTAAAATCGAATGCATTTTTGGGGTGAATAACTGTTTCTTTTTAACCTACATCTTATCTAAATTTGCGTTTTACACAAAATAAATATGAGATTGGTATTGTACACAATTTCCATACTTACGGATAAGATAGTATGGAAATTTGGAGTTAATTTTTCCGAGATCGTTTGTTTAGGCAGACCGGATTTTTAGTGGACCCCTGTCCACTTACTAGTTGCAAGCTTAAAATGTAGGAAACGACTGAATAGGGTACGCCATCAAATATCGTTTCGCCCTGAAGATATCGGGTACGGAGACGTTGGGCATAATTCACCAGGTGTTTAAGGATGGAAAAATTTTACAAAGTGAAGTTTTAAGTGTCAGAAACTCTTCAAAGATGGCCTAGAGAATTTGGAGGACGAGCCCCGCACTGGACGGCCGTCGACGTCAAAGTCAACGTCCGTCCAGTGTGTGGCTCATCCTCAAACAAGAACCGACGATAACGTGCAACGTGTGCGTGAAGTGCTGGATTCAGACCTTTGGTTCAGTGTGGGGATGATTGCAGATCGTATGGGCATTGATTAGATGACAGTGCAAACAATCATCACTGAAAATTTGGCGATGGGAAATACCTGTGCTCAACTCGTGCCGAAGATTTTGACGGACGGCCAAAAGCAGAGTCGGGTGTCTGCTTGCAAAGACCTTCTGCCACGCTATATCTCAGCAGATGGAACATTTTACCAATTTTCCTACGGTTTTTGACCATGATTATTAGGGTGGTAAAGAAATTCGGTAATAAATTGCGTTTGGAAAATAACTCAAGGTGTTGATAACAGCGATGTTTAGCAAAGAATTTATCAATATATTGATGAAGACTTTGATTTTTAACGCGGCACTTAACGACAGTGATACTTAGTACTTGAAGTAATATAATGGTTAAACATTGCAGACTTTTGAAATGTGAGTGTGGAGATAGATAAAAAGATAAAATGGGCAGAAAGGAAACAAATCAGGAAGTGCTTGAGATAGTGATGTAGGAGAGTGAGTTTTTGGGAGAAATACAAAGAAGGCAGTTGATACACAATTTACAATGCATTGGATTTTTAATTGACAAATGAAACGATACTAATTGTGGCTTATTAAATAATCTTAGGCAAATAAGAGTGATGGGAGAAAAAATATCCATGTTAAATTAGGTGTATTAGGAAATGTACGAAAGTGAAGAAATTTTATTGAGACACGGAAAAATACCAAACAAAAATACCTTCTACGTCATTAAATGCGCTGTTGAAATTGTTTAATTTCATTTCCTCTTCCCTTAACACTCCTTATATCTCACTTGACATCTATTTTTATCAAGATGTTTGACTGCTTCGCTCTCTCTAGTCGACTTGGAAAAATGAATTTAATTAATTCAAGCGATCGAGTGTTACCATATTATTTCCATAATCTGCGAAATGAGCTGAATGTAAACAGCTGCCTATCAATCACGCTGCGAAATCGGACGTCTTGGTTTGTTCTGCTTCGTTTAATTTCCTTTTTTCGATCTTTCCGTCCTTTTCAAGCAAATGGACCACCCTCATTTCCTATTCTTTGGCTTGTATCCACCGCCAGCCTAACATCAGCTTCTGAGCACCACTTTCATTCTTCAAAAGGCAACTCACTGCCCTTATCACGGAAGACTCGGTGATTATCGTTTATCTCTTTCAGTATACGGAGGAAAACCGTTCACTTAATCCCCTTTGCGGGCTCTGAGGGACTGTCATGCTTAAGGAGCCATTCACCCCTTCTACATGACGAATCCATCCATTTCTTTTTCCTAATCCATTGCACTTATATTCAAACACACACACACTCACGAATCACCTTTTTCATGTCTAGTATACTAATGCTCTATCATCCTCTACATTTAATAATTTGCTAATAATTTTAAATGAATTCAATTTTAGATGAAAAACTCGGGTTGTTTGAGTATTTAGTAAATAAATATAATCTTTTTGTCATGGGTAGCAACGGGAAAAGTTTTTTCTGCTTTACATGATTCGCCATGCCAATCATATTAGACTAAAATATTGAACGTATTCATTACGTTTTTTTCAAAATATATTGAATACCTTAATACTTTATTTTCAATAAAACATAACAGTATCGCTCAAATGTCAACAAAACTATGCTTATGGAATTTAAATAATTCACACTCTACTGCTAAATATGGATCGAAGAAAAAATCGGATGGATGTAATCCATCTGATATTTGTTTTTCATCATATTGTCATTCTATTAATGCCACTTGAAATATTTATTGCTTAAGTTTTACAATTATTATTAATTTCTTATAATATAAAATCGCCATTATTTCCCTCTTTTGGAGTCACCACCTAATAAATTCTTTGAATGGCAGAAGGTAGAGTGAGAGAGACTTAGAAATTTTGAAAGCATTTAAACCAGCAAATTTAGCAGAAATATAAATGGAATTTTATCATTTTTGTACAATGCACTTTCTAAACAATTTAAATTATTAGTGTTAAACTTCCTATCATCAATTTAACGATTAGTCTCTCGCTGCTGGGGAAATTTTATTTTGATATTCTTTCAACATACCAATGAATTATTTAAGTGCAAGGGAAATGGATTCCGTTTGTTGAGATAATAAAGGTAATATATTTATATTGATTGAACACGGGGGAAAATTTTCAATTTGTAAAATTTAATGTGATTGAGTTGGAATTTTGGGTAGGTAATTTTGAAAACCAGGTTGCAAAATTGGAAGGAAATAGTATTGAGCTCAAACACGGTTACACAGTTCACCACGTTGATGGGGCTTGGAAACGAAGAGTTCTCATGCATTTACTCTCTAGACAACTACGTTAGCCACTCGATTGGCTCAATCAATATTCATCACTCATCTGCCACACCAAAATTTCGTTGCCTCAATTCTCTGCCAACTCCCTCTTTCTGCCGCCACCAATGTCTCAAATTTTCAGAATAGTGATTCGATACCACAGACGCGTGCCACTACTACCGCTCCTGATGGGGGAGGGGGGGGGCGAGATCACCACCAAAAATCGAAAGAAAAAGATGCATTATTCAGCATTCGCAAAATGTATGCGTTTCACAATCTACTACATTTTTCATATTCTTAAAGGGGAACCCTGACGAGGGCAACATTTTTCTAATTAACCCGATCTCTTCTCAAACAGCGCTCTTGATCCTCTGTAACGTTAAACATTTGCTTGGAGAAAGCAAGGAAAGTTAGGCAAGTGATGACTAATTATTATGGTCATTATACACCACTTGTTAATTATGCTTCATGATTTTTAGTTTTTTGTAACCCCCTACACCTGGTGAAAAGGACCTTTCTTGCCTTTGGCGACCATTGTTGGTCCTCTTTTAGAAAAGTAAGATATAAATTTAAAGTGAACTAGAATGTAAAGACTCCGGGTATTCCCATGTGTATTCTGCGCAAAGTCTTCCTTTCGTTGGGATCATTGTAGATTTAGCTGTGGATACTCACACTCTCTTTCAAGGAATATGATACTTTGGCCCTGCTTTCGATCTACACCCATGATTTTCTCCAGTCCCTCAAAAACCCTTGACCTCTATCAAAACCCTCTAAGACTCCATGAGCCCTCGTTTGGCGTCATTAGCAAGCTCTCTCAACCCTACTTAATGGCATTAATTTTAATATCAACTCCCACACCGCTCACAGCCTCACAAACAAACACGCACACGCCCTAGATGGCACTCCGCCCATTATTCCTTCGTTAGACGTGTTCGCAGGCGCGAGGGGGGAGTGGGATCATTAAGTTTATACTTCAGACTTTAAAAACCATCGAATGAAGACCTCTGTTTCCAGCACACCCGTTAACGCTGTCTGAAGGGTAGAATTCCTTTTTTATCAGCCTTTTAGTCGATTGGGTCGTCCTGCTCTTCGATATTACCTCGGAAATTCCGTGAGTCATCTGGAGAGTAAGGACGTCGCTTTTTTTGGCGGAGGAGGGAGAGGTATTTCTCTTTGCCCCGCAAATCCTTCGTATTCGCTCTCAAAGATAAAACTTTTTGACGGGTTGTAGATAGGGAATTAAATGTGTTGCACCGAGATTCCTACTGAGATTAATATGGTTTTAGTACCAGAAAAGAAAGATTAACATTAGACGAGAGTTCAAAACTTGCGAATTGGTCTGGGCATGTCTCCATCTAATTTCCTCAAAATATACAGCACAGACATGATTATATTTTACGCATTTTAACTGGAAAATAAATAATCATGAGCTTTATGTTTTTCTACACTTTGGTTATATCATATTTAATGTAATAAAGTATAAGCAAAGAAAGACTAGTCTAGAAACTTTTTTTGCTATTGACAATATTTAAAAACTAACAACTTTGCTTTTCTACTTCATTTTTTTTATCACGATCTAGGTTTCCTGTTTTGCAACATTGTATTGAACCCCCTCCTCTCAGCCTGCTAATTTGTCAACATTACCAAGCCTCCTCCCCCTCAAACCGTAGATCCCCCTCTTCCCTCCTCAAACAATCCTTCCTTTCCTACCTCCTCTTCCCCTCCGCCCAGAGATATGTATATTTACTGTGCTTGACTTGCATTTTACCTGATGATGTTATAGTATAACGAAACCTATGTCGTGATATTAAAAAAATAAGTGGAAAAGCGAAGTTGTTTGTTTTTTAATATTATCAATATGAAGTTTTTACACCAAGTTACGCCAGAAATTGCTTTATTTTTTTTATATTATTTTTCATTAGTTGATTGATTATAATTTTCCGTCGAGAGGGAGGTTTTAAAAATATTGTGCAATATTGACACTTAAGCTACGTAATTGTAACTGAAGTACATGGCTTTAAAAAGACTGCGAAGTAGTGAAGCTCCAACTGAACGGCCATTTCCGATACTACAGGATAATTAAGATCTACCTGTAAGTGGAAATTGTAAGCATCAAAAACAATTTCATAGAATAATGAAAATAAACGGATAACTTCTCTCAGACATCACCTCTATGCTCTCATGCATGCAAAATAATTGGAACATTCAAAATATATAACTACATTCCGTAAGTTTTTCTTTTTAAATCAGTGCAAAAATGCTCATGTGCAGTGGGTTTTTTATGGTTACGAGCTAATAATTATTTTTCTCCCCAACTAATAAAAATATGTCCCCATAGAATCTTTGGACTATATGTAAAAATTTGATTTAACATTAGAATTAAGTAACAAATCAGTCATTTCAAATTTTAACACTTGCATGGCTTGGTACATATTTAGGGTGCATTTTAACGAAATTTTCAATCCAATTCAATCGAATTCAAACGGGATACATTATATCAATATAGGTCACTGAGTATTAATACGAACTTGTTCGGAATTGTTATTAAAAGATAAATAAATTATTTTGCTTGTACTGTCCATACTGACCGGTAAAGTATGAATTTACACCATGTGTTGTTTGTGGATTCTATAAATTTGTGGCCTTTGCATGCGTTTTTTTTCTTAATTACGGGTGGTGCCCTAACACCCCCCGCCACACGCCCTTGCGGCGGTTTGGGGGGTTTTAAGTAGATGTAGATGTAGAGTCAATATCAGTTGTTAGGGAACACTGCACGTGACGAGGGTGCTGAAAATACTCGTTACATTGCATAGCCTAAATTTCATTACTCATAAAAGTCATATAGGTGCCTTCGACGACCAAAGCAATGATGGCAGGCAAAGAGCATATAAGATGGGGCCATAAAAGAACTGGTATGGCATTATCTGCGCCGTTTGGACCTGGAATGTGACGGTTGCATGGACAGGAAAATAAAGTGGGAATTTTAATGACTGAGTGAACGAACTTGTGTCATGCCTGATCGTTTAAATGAAACGAATTGCACGGATTGCATTTTTGGTGAAATTATTACAAAATTGTTTAGCATTGAAATTTTTGACCTTGCATAAATGCTTAAAATGTTGTGTCCATGATTAAGAATGATACATTAATAAAATGCATATAAGAGTGTATTTAGTTCCTATATTGCCAAGGGTACATGTTAGAAGTGATATTGATAGTTTTTCATATTTTATTATGCACCAGTGAAATCTGAGACAGAAGAACATCATTCGAGAATCATAATATGGGCTTGGAATTAGTGCGCTTGTGGTTAAAGTCATACGTTGATAAAATATACATGAATAAATTAATGTTTGTGTTATTTGAGAGGTAACTCTCAGCGTATGTGAAAACCATAGGTGACCCCCGAGTGAAAGTGAATTAATAAAAACTTCGACTGTGTGCACCGCTAAAGGTCCACTTATTCCCAATAATTTTTTTTTTCAGAATAAATATTTAAATGAAATACATAGCAAAGTCATTTTTTAGAAGCACAAAAGATTTTGTGGCACCCAATGCAAGAATAGGAGCTTTTAGTAAAACAGTCTTGTTTAATGATTGGTACAACGGGTGTAACAAACCACACAAAATAGACCTAGGTAATGCCAAATATAGACCTGGGTAAAATATATACTAACAAAGATTTAATGAAAGATATAGAAATAATGCCAACAAGTAAATAAAAGAAAACTACTATTTTGAAGCTCAGTTCAAGTCGCTCAGAATGAGGGACGCATCTCGAAAATGCAAGTCCGAAAAGTGATTAGGAAATTTTGAAAAGGATGACTCGGTGGGTATGAAAGGGTTATGCTAAAAAAATAATGATTAATTTCTGAATGAATGAAGCAGTAAAACTTCAGTGAGTGTAAAGAAAAAGGTACATAATAAATATAGGCTGCAATATGCGAGGAAGCTCTGGTCACAGTGAGTAAAAAAATTAATGAAAATAGACACAATAAAAACTGAAAAAAAAATTGGAATAGATTGGGAAAATGATAGATGAATTATAAGAAATAGGAGAAAGTTTTCGTTGTTTGTTAGGCCATAAAAAGGGAAGGTATGGGCAGAGAGATACAGATACAAAAATCAATAAGGATTCTGACCAACCTTGAAGGCATAAGGAATCAGTGATTGCTTGAGATTTTGATATTTTTGATAACATTAATATTTTGTAGGAATCAGTCAATAACGAAGCAGCTAATGAAAAGTAATTGATTAACGTACATGCTATAATGATCTTGATCAGAAAACTTGGTTACGATTTATTTTAGTATATCAACGAATATAATTATTACCTTTCCTTAAAAAAGGATAACTATATCACTCAACACTAAGCCCAAAGGTATGTTAAATTCACATATCAAGGTGGATGGGGGAATTTCATTCTCTGTGCCGCCTGTGTATTTTGTTAATTGTGGATTAAGGGTTCTGGTACCTGAATAATCACAAAGCCAGGGCAAAGCTTGGGTGCCCAAAGGTGTGCACAGGAATCGAACTTAAAACCTCAGGTCAGTCAGTATAACAATTACTACCGCGCTCCTTTGACAAAATATTTTGGTTTATTATTTGGTACTAATCTTTTGATTAACTACTGTTACATTCAAATTAATATCTTATGACATTTATCGAGAAATTATGAAATATTACTTATTAAAATTGAAAAAAAGTTGCTGGTATGAACGTGGCGTTCAAATGACTTGAATACACATGTGAAAATATTTTAAGGGTTTAATAATGGCATGGGAGGATGTTACAGCCTGAATAGCGATTAGCGTCGAAATCATCCTTGCGTTCCCCAGTGTTTCTGGTGGATTTCTAGTTATCGACGATGGTGATATTACCCGGAAGTGTTCCCTTAAAAACGAATAGGCTGGGCTCAATTCAATTTGAACATTTAGGCGTAGGATTTTCTTATAGCCGGTTTTTCAAAAACTAATTTCAATATTTTTAAAATAATCGGATGGAATGGAACTAGACGAACACAATTTCTAGACGAGCATATGTCTATCCAGAAAATTTCAAGGTAATACCTACCCTAAATATTTACTTTAGACCATGCCCAAAGCCTGATATTTTTGAGCTAAAATCGTTAGTATAAGGACAAATAAAATTATTTTCCCGAGAAATACACTAACGAAAATACAAAAGAATCCTGAAATGGCAAAATTGCGATGATCTTAGAGGAATATATATTGTTGGACGCATACAACTATCTCTCACGTAGCCCGGGCCCAAACTTTCGTGGGCGAAGGCTCACTTCTGAAGGACTTCCGTGAGTCAGATTATTTAAACATGTGTACTCATGCTATCCACCGTCTCCTCTGGGTTGGCTGTACCACGCGACTGGTGGAATGATGGGCATTGCCCTTTGTATTCCGAAACCTCTTTTTGTGGCAAGCTCCTACAAATGGTATGGGACTAGTCGAAGTAGACTTTAATTCATTTTTGAATCATCCTACGAACGTAACGTTACCCAACCGCCGACCAGTGGAACTTCACCGGCTCGGTGGCGGCGGAGAAACGTCTTCGCCTGTCAACCGCGGCGTCCTCACCTTTAGTGGGTATAATTTCCTCCTAGAAAGGGTTTTCCTCAGCCTAAGTCTTGCATGAATACAAATATCTTCAATGAAATGGGTAATATGGAAAAAGAGACTATAGAAACCCTTTATCTCCCTAATTATTCCCCCCAGAAGAGTACCCGCACTTTCAACTCGGAAATCCGACAAAGTGTTCCCCTTAATGAGCTCAACGGTTTTCACGATTATATCATTCAAACATAATAAAATATATTTGAATGGTATATTCGTAAAACTAGGCCAGCAATATACACGTATATGTCACTAATTCTACTGGTGTATAAATATTTTTACGTGAAAAATGAAAACTTTAATTTGCGAAGAAAATTATAAGAAGAGGACAACGTCGTAAATTTCTAATCGCAAATGGAGCAATTACCTTAAAAATTAGATTTTAAATAGTGTACGCAAAAACGAACGAAACAACAGAAAACATTTTATGAATCGATCTAAGGAATTTTCACGTAGCTTGAGAATTTCAGTACTGCTGAGGCTAAAGAATCCTGTGCGTCTTTCATTTAATAATGGTATCACGTTAAATAAAGGTGTTGTTCTTGCAAAGACATTACTCGAGAGAGCAATTTTTATTGAAGGAAATATTTTTCCAATGAATTTCACAACAGCAGGTTTATATAAACAGAACAATTTTAAAGGGCTTATTTTAGGTAACCAATTTGCAAATATTTGGAGAATGTTAAAGATATGAAACCAGAGAATAATTTTTAATAAGCATGGAGGGAGGGAAAAGTTTCTAAAATACGTTTGTCGCATATTTCTTCAGTCGCTCATTTAGGCTTTGGCAGACTATATAATGGGTAGCTAAAGAGTAAGCAAGCAATAAATTCAAATCAACCCGATGTGAATGATCTCAACATACATCAGCACACATTAGCAATTCGTCACCAAGTAATCTCGATCAAACAAAATAAAAATTAATGGAAACCCTCCAAAACATAGGTTTTTTAATGCTAGATGGAAGTGGTGGGGATTGATTAAGCGCTAATGCTACCAACTAATATACGCTGGATGAGCTACCTATAGTTCATATTCAACCGAAATATAGAAATTCCGAAATATGCTATTTCATAACCGATTAGAATCTGATTAATTCAATATAGATGGCAGAGAAACTTCCAAATAATTTATTCTTGTTTCATTTACGTGTTATGTAGCAATAGAGAAAAAGATAAAAAGAATATTTTAATAAAATTTGGGGATGCACCGGGGGTAAACCAAAACATAGAAATTTGAAATTGGAATATAGTAATGGGTAATGCGAAATTTTCACGTGATTTACCATAGAACGGTTAAGGAACAAGGAGTAGTTGCAGGGATAACATAATAACTGTTCAGTTTATGGTATATAAGTATGTACAGGGTTCGTCCGGAAAATAAGTTTACTGATTTTTTCCCGCCGCTCCAGGCGCGCCCAGCACTGCTCTGACGGGCTGCGATTGGAGGGGGGTATGTTGGCAAGCGACGCTGAAAAAGACAGTCGACTCTGAGCTGTGGTGTAGTGAGGAGCTCTGTTAACGCGAACCTCCACGCTCGACCCACGTCACGGAACGCGATGCCGAAGTTTTTGGAGCAGCGTTATTCCATCAAATTTGCGGAAAAGCTTCGGAAATCGTCTACCGAAACTGTCGGTATGATTAACCAGGCTTACGGGGAGTCAGCCATGTCCAGAAACATGATCTTTCGGTGGCACAAGTTGTTCGTGAAGGGCAGAGAAGAGGTCGACGACGAACCACGGCCTGGACGCCCATCAACGACACTCACCGACGAAAATGTGCGAAAAGTTCGCGATGTACTGAACTCTGATCGTCGTCTTAGTGTTCGGATGATAACAGAGCAGTGTAATGTGCCAAAAACCATAGTGCACGAGATTATTAGGGACCAATTACAGATGCGAAAAATTTGTGCAAAGTTGGTGCCGAAAAAGCTCAGTGATGGTCAAAGACTCAATCGTTTGGAAATCGCGACACAACTTGCGGATCACTGCAAAAATGATCCACATTGTTTAGAGAACGTTATTTCGGGTGACGAGACGTGGGTCTTTGAGTACGACCCGGAGTCGAAGAGACAAAGTGCGTCCATCATCACCCCGTCAAAAGAAAGCTCGCATGAGCAAATCTCGGATCAAGGCGATGCTCATTGTCTTTTTTGACAAAAAGGGAGTCGTCCACTACGAATTTGTACCTGAACGACAAACTGTAAATGGTGCATTTTACGTCCAGGTCCTCGACAGGCTTCGAAAACGAGTCGCCCGCGTCCGGCCAGCGATCAAAAACATCTGGCGGCTGCATCACGACAATGCGCCGTCTCACACCGCGCTTGTCGTGTCGGATATCTTGGCCGAGCACGGCGTGGCAACGCTGCCGCACCCACCCTACAGCCCGGACTTGGCACCACCGGACTTCTTTCTGTTCCCGAAGATACAGAGGAGTTTTAAAGGAACGCGATGCGGGACTTTGGACGCCGTCAAAGAGGCCGTGACGATGTGTCTTCGAGAGGTTCCCGATGATGCCTTTGCGGGAGCGTTCCAGGAATGGGAACGCCACTGGAACAAGTGAATCGACTCAAAAGGGTCCTATTTTGAGGAATATTAGCTTAAGATTTGTAAAAGTGTAGTATTTTTTTTCCTGAGCTCAGTACACTTATTTTCCGGACAAACCCTGTATCTACACAAATTTACATACAAATAAAATACTGCTAATTAGATAGCATGACAAAGAGATTTAGTTATGTAGGCATATCTTTAAGGACTACGTCATCACTGCAATTTATTCCCGAAATGGAGACCAATACCGATTCTAATTTCACATCCATAAAGTAAATGATTAAAGGAATTGAATGCAGACGATATTTGATATTCAGTTTGATTAGCAATGTGTAATTCTATACCATCATGCAAATTTGTTAAAGAATAATTTTAACGAAGATTCTATTATGAAATCGCAAATAGTTATTAAGTTGTATTGACATAAAATATATCTTTCTCCATGCTGTATATCTTTTATGAATGGCCCATTTAAACAATTCTTTTTTCATAATTTCACCGATCGTTAAATATATCGATTTATCGTGAAATAAGCTGTGTTAGCATTACCGTCAGCGGGTTCTGAGAATATTTTAATACATTTCAGGGGTCAATATATACGTTTATATGTATATGTTGGCCATATCCTTTGTTCTCATTTGCATGTGGTTAATGAGAAAACTTACCCTAACCGATCTTTCTGACTGGCCCGTTATCCAAAGGTTGTTGAAATTCTCATGCTACCGCTGACTGCTGGGTCGCCAACGTAATGGAGTAAGATAAAGGAATCACTGTGGGTTCGATCTTTATATCTTTAGGGCGTAGACGAGGGTGTTCTGCCAATAACTGTCAGAATGAAATGGGTTGCGAGCAGAGGTCACTGAATGAAAGCTACATATCTGCCACAGCCGTGGATCGAGACCGATAGCTGTATGTCGACGAAGTTAAAGTATACCTCAAAAAAGTTTCCTGTTAAAAATATTTTTAGTCGAAGTATAATGGATTCCATCACTGAATTTTGATTTTGAGGTTCCGATGGTTACTTACTCTCCATTTTGAATAATTCTTACATATAATGAGTAAAAATCTTTCAAGGACTTTTTTTTTCTCAGGTTAGGTAATTCTGAAATTATTAAAGGACATATTGTTTCTGAAGATGGGAGCAAAGATATTTCCAGGTTAGGCCGTAAGGTATACCAGTGCTTCAAAAGATTGTGCGTGGACACAGGGAAGCGTAATGTCATAAAATTCTCAAGCTCAACCCAAATTTTTACTTTCTCTTCTACCGTGAAACGTTTTTACAGTTATTTTATATGGTTGACCACGGCCAAAAGGTTTGATGTTTGATTCAACAAGAGATTCAACGTGTATTTAAGACTACGGAAATATCTTTGAGGCATCACTGTTCTGCACGATAGGAAACTTTAAAAAACTTGTCAAAGATTTCTCCCTTACCAAAGATAATTAAATTCCAAGGCTATGTGCCTTACGGAAAGCGGTGCACCAAAAGAATTGGATTCCAAAGATTCTTGCTTTCGGAGCCGAAATTCGGGTGTATCATTCCGTGTGACCTCTGTGAAATGTTCCCTTATTGACGTTGTTCTAGTTAGTCTTTGTTATATAGCTATTCCGAGGCCCAGAGATACCATGAGTAAATAGAAATAGCTGCTGGCTCCTTTTAAGTTTCCGATTTATAACTGGAAAAATATTTCACAACACATTTGCGATTTTTAGCCATTTATTTTCGCATAAGACGGCAATATAGTTTTTTTCTGAACTCATCATGATTGTTACAGCATATATTTATGTATACAATTAGTTTTTACACAAAGAAAATTTATTTAAAGAATAAATTAATCTGTGGAGCTGGTAGAAACATCGAAGAAAATATCTTACCGCCTTGGGTAGGCATAAATTTAGTAATACTCTAAAAAAATTGTTTGTGTTCTGATTTCCATGGACTTAAAATATATCTAAAATAGGAAAATGATATAAGTATAACAAAATGACTGGAATCAATATTTAGCTACAAAATTGGTTTTTACACAATGCAATAGATTAGGAGAGAAACGTATTTGATAATTTTAGACTAAATTGGAAGGAAATGTGAATTTAGATTACCAAGGAGCCCGGAATTTATTAAATAATAAAAAATTAAAATTTTAAATTATATATTGGACATTATCTTCAAATCCAGAAAAAGAGGCAGTCGAAAATAGGACAACGAGTAATTTTACATGAAATAAAACCAGGTGTCTAAAAATCAAGTTGTAAATGTTTGTCTCAAACAAAATTTTCTTTATAATTTCAACTTTTTTATATTAAAAATTAACATAAATAACAAAAGGATAATTTCTTATCTTAAAATTCAAATATTTTTTAACCATGAAACGTATATTGTATTGCACTATATTATTACGCCCCTAATTTTGAGGTTTATGAACGTAATATGTCAATTCATATGCAACTATACCCCAAATTCTTCATGAACCTGAATCAATTCACAGGAGTTAAAATATACGTGGCAGCTTGAGATATTTTCAATTTTTGGACTGATATTTTGAATAAATGTTCATAGTTAACCTATATGAATTTTTCGTATTGATTAGATACGGAATAAAAGAAATTTTAAGACATAATATGCTTAACATTGCGATTCCTGCTACTAGACTAATACCGCACACTTTCTTAGAAAGTATACGGTTTCATTAGGCAGGAAACACCTGATCACGCTGTAAATCGGAAGTTTATGTAGAAATGCGTCATAATGTAACACCTTTTCTGTTATAATCATTTAAAAGGTTTTCACCCCGTATAGCACAGATTTAATTTGAACAGTAATTTCTCTTAGAACCTCCATCTTTAGGTAGAATTCAGTTCAGGGGAATTTTTATCGAGTGAATTAGATGATAATCCCTTAAATGTGTAATCCAAATATCCTAATATTGCAGTTTTCCTGCATCCAAAAATTGAAATTTTTCTTTTTTTCTGCTTTTTTGGCCTTAGTTTCATACTCACTCTGAAAACCAAAGAGATTCTCAGGTTAGGTGAGTCATGTGTCTTCCTCATGAAGAGGGTCTTCGATTTTACCGTCTTCATTAAAGGCTCATGTCCTTGTTACGACGGGAGCAACGTACAACCCCATCAAAATGTTCTCCTTCCTTATGACTTCGTACATTTAGGACACGTTGGAATTATATTACACCCAAAATCTATATTGAATTTTAACCTGAATTTACTGTCTTTTAAATATCATCGTTTCATTTTAACTACGTAGAAGATGAGAAATAATTCATTGAATAGGAAACATATTTTAGCGTTCTATATTAAGTACAAATTTTCAAACTTAGAATGTTATAGGAAAATACGACTACCTGCTTTGATTTTATACGGGGTTCGTCCGGAAAATAAGTGTCTTGACAAATAAGTCTTTTTTGACAAAAGGGGAGTCGTCCACTTCGAATGTGTACTTGAACGACAATTGTAAATGCTGCATTTTACGTCCAAGTGCTTGACAGGCTTCGAAAACAAGTCGCCCGCGTCCGGTCAGCGATGAAAAACATCTGGAAGCTGCATCACGACAATGCGCCGTCTCACACTGCGCTTGTCGCGTCGGACTTCTTGGCCAAGCACGGCGTGGCAACGCTGCCGCACCCACCCTACAGCCCGGACTTGGCACCACCGGACTTCTTTCTGTTCCCGAAGATAAAGAGGAGTTTGAAAGGGACGCGATACGGGATTTTGGACGCCGTCAAAGAGGCCGTGACGACGTGTCTTCGAGAGGTTCCCGATGATACCTTCGCGGGAGCGTTCCAGGAATGGGAACGCCGCTGGAACAAGTGTATCGACTCACAAGGGTCCTATTTTGAGGAATATTAGCTTAAGATATGTAAAAGTGTAATACATTTTTTTCCTGAGCTTATTTTCCGGACGAACCCTGTATATACTCGTCATATACACTGAATGGATTTAAGAATATGCGTCATGAATAAAATAGAATATTGTCCCTGCTATTTTCCTAAGATATAAAAATATGAGCAGTCTATACCCTGACCAGTAATGTTAAAGCCACTAAAATCTAAATTCGAATGAATATTTATTAGAAAATATAAATCTCTTTGAATTTAGAATATAAACAAGAATATATATATACATAGAAACCGTTGCTAGTTGTAGATGTTTGATATACTAATAACATCCGTAATACACACAATATAACTTTGACGCATGTATTTCCACTTAGAAATGTTAATTATAAAATAAAAATTTAACAGTTAAATTTAAAAATGCTTATTTTTATAAAATAGATGCTTTTACTGGTAAGCTTTCACTCTAGATTGTGGGCGCTGTAGCCTAATTGGTTTTTATATTCCATAATATTAATTCTTCATAATGAAACAAATGACATTTGAAAAATATATGAAATAGACTTATTTGCATAACCATTACAAAAATTATAAATTTGTTTTTGTTACAAGTGTCACTATAACTTGCTTAGAAAAAAGTTTCGCTATCGTGGAATACTATATTTCGCCATCCTGTGAAATAAACCGTGTGCAAAACGCGCTCCTTTATGTTTTAAAAATAAAACTTAAGGATACAAAAAAAATATCATTTGAAACATGAAAACAGCTACTTTTGACGAAAAAAGCAAACAAAAATTCTGATACTCGTTATCGATTACTGTTCATTTAGTGGAGTAATTCGAAGTCTTTTCGCCTTATTTTTTGATTGATATCCTTCATCTTTTTATCTACTAACATTGGTAGCCTGATGGCGTTTACAGATTGTCAGAAAGAATGTATTAAAATGATTAGCATTTTACCGTGCCGTAAAACTTTATTTATTAGAGTACGTGTGAGATAGCTCACCAGATCACTTTTTTTGGAGGAGCAAAGAAAGTGATCTGGTGAAAGTGAAATAAACACGTGCGCGGGCCCTTTATAAAGTAAAATATAAAGGGGATAATTTAGAGACTTCGGATAAATTATAAGGAAACATTAAAAACTTTATTTTTAATAATTGGCAATACGGATTCAGAAAGATACCTAGAATTCCATTTCCTGATGCAACAAACGTTTCAGAGATCCTTATGAACGTAAATGGCAGATTTATTGGCCTCGAGTTACCGTGATTTTTGTGATTTTTTTTGTAGAAATATGAGTAGAATTTATCAAATTGAGAAATGGGATCTTTTTCCATTTCTAAATTTCACATTAAATGATAACACTTTGCACCCACTTAAATATCCTATATCAATATGTCCTAAATCCTGTTGGTTTGTCAAATCTGACACAAGGCAAGGTAAAGTTATCAGCTGGGCCTTCACCTACAATTCGTCCCTCGCTTCCAATAATCAAACCCTGTCTTTGCGGAGGCGTAGTTGTACTAAGACTTGAGTTAGGGCATGACTAATTTAGGAATTGAAAATAGGATAAAGTTATATTTAGGTTAATTTGACCTTGGTGGAAACAGGTCAGCATCGAAATCATATAAGCAAACGGAAAAGTAGCAGGTAGTTGGACTATTGAAGGGAGTGGTGGATATGTAATATCGGTAATGGAAGTAATTAATGCAACGGAAATAATGGGAAATTTAGGAGTTTTCAGAGCAAGATTGATATCTTGGTTTTTTGTACATGTGGAAAATTAATGTAATTAAACGAAGCATTATGGTTGGGAAAAAAGCAATGCCCTCAGAAGTTGAGCATTTGAAGACTTTGGTCAGATGAATGTGGGCATTGAGACAAGTTTTGAGACACTTAGGGTGTTTAAAGAAAAAAGGGAGAGAGAAAAAGATGTATAAGGAGGTCGTACTTTGTGAAAGTGTGTGGAATTTAGAAGTCAATAATTTCATTTCAATATGTTTTGCAAATTCCATAAAATTACGCGGGAGACAACAGAAAAGTAATCTATACCGTTGTTTGAGTGGAAAGAGTGAGCACTTCGCACAATATCGTCTGCATTGGGCATGAAGCTGGATCGGAGATGAAGGAGCATATTATTGGTGTACAGGTTAGATAAGACAGGGGATAATACAGCGATCAGGGGGACACCAGAGTGGATGGGAATAATCGGAAAAGAGAAGTCGTGAATAAATGAGCAGTTGGTAGCAAATAAACAGGGTATTTCAATGAGGTACGTGGGGAGGGGTTATAGAAGGGTCAGTTAATGGATTAAGCCCTCCACCAATACTTGGTCAAAGGCTTTGGCTAAATCTAGAAAGGCCACCTGTGTGCTCCCCCGGTTGTTGCAAACAGAGTAAATTCCTCAGGTGATACGAGCAATTTGGTGGAGCGTTGACGTGGGTCAAAGGAAGCCAATCTGCTCCGGGTGGAGGATGTACTTCGCCTCCATTACAGGCTGGACACTACATAGTATGTTTCGTTCAACTAATTTGAAAAAGAGACGGCAGAAGGCTGATTGGATGGTACCGGAATGAGCTTGAGTCGAAACGGTCTTTGATTTAAATTGGGTAAGAGTATTACATTTTTAAGTTTTAAAGATATGGGAATGTGGATGTTCACCAGGAAAGAATTAAATAGGTTTCAGAGAAAGACTTTATGTGATGGGATAAGTGCTTAAGTGCTTCATTGGAAATGCTGACAGAATTAGGAGACTTATTTATTATATTGAGAAAATATTGAGTTTAAAAATTTTGGATAAATATTGATATTTTGGTAAAAGGTACGCTCAGAGATTGGGATTTGATGAAAGGAAGAGATGGATGGGGAGACTTCTCATTCTAAGCGGGAATGGAGGCACCTACTGAAGAAATAGATATCAGCGATTCAGGAAAATCAATAGCTCGTTCGTAGTCAGTAGTTGCCATGGTGCATCTTGTACGAAGAGAAGATGGGATTGCTTATCTTACCCTATTAATGTGGGTAAAAGGCCAAACGGAGTAATCCTGGAAGAATATGGAGTAAATACACTTCCCCCAGAATTTGGTTATTTGTCTTCTGACAAATATATGGCAATTTCTCCGGAGGACATAACAATCCATTCGGTCCTATTTTAATAGAAGTACGTGGCTCAAGACGATATTATTAGATTGTATGAATTATGCCAGTGTAAATAGATGTACTAAAACAAAAAAATACTAATAAACTAAATTCAGAAAAATCATACAAACAAATATCCGATTTTTATCAACATGTGTTTCCTTTGAGAAGCAAAAGACCCAACGCTGAAGCCTGAAGGTGTGTATATTTCCATATATAAAAATCAGTTCCAAATTATTCAACTTCATTAGGTTTGAATATGATAGAAATATCCTCAGCGTCTTAATAAAGCTACTATGTAAAACGATATGCAGTGTTACACACAACACTGAGTTGTTTACAGAAATGCAGCAAAGTCTTTTAGTTACGGTATGTCACCCCATTCTATTTTAATAACCACTATTATTCACGGGATTCACATAAAATTATGAAGCCCGGCGCCACATATTGCGACGTACGAAACGCAAAATAACGATGAAAAAGCACAATTCGGTTTTTTAATTCAAAGTTTAAAAATTCATGGACATCCAAAATTTGATACTGTTAAAAAGACAGACTTTAATTATGAGGGAAAGTCAAGTTCATGCGAAATCGAACGGAACCATTTGAGTACAAATCAGTTTAATACAAAAATATATATAATTCAAGCATTAAACGTTTGAATCATTGTTTTCATCTATTTCTGCATTTTCTCTAACAAAGGCCGCTTAATCGGAAACACTGAATTTATTTCAAATTGCGGATTTTATAATTCATATTATGAAAACTCAAAGTTTATTATGAGGAAAAGATTTGCATAAAAATGTGCTGTCAAAAGAGAAATTTATATTTTCATCGCGCGGAGGAGTCTGACTACGAGCACTGGTAAATACAATATGGTATTGAACCTGTTTACGCTTCCACCGGAATTTCGTTCCTAAAAAAGATTTTCCATAGGCCACGGTAGTATTTGAACCAATAGGTCTATCCACAATGGGCTGCTCAATTATAATAATAATAATATTATATATATGATACTGTACAAATTATTATTCACATCAGTATCATAATTCTTGAAAACATGTATGTATATAACTGTAGATATACACATTTGTTTCATATATACATTTGTATATGTATAAACATACTATATATATATATATATAATGTATATATATATATATATAAATATTTCCCTAACTAACAACAAATTTCTAACCTCCGTACATACTAAACCTACTAACAAACAACAATACCTTCATTTTAACAGCTGCCACCCCTGCCACACCAAACGCTGCCTCCCTTACTCCCTCTCTATCCGCGGGCACCGCATTTGCGACCATCCCGAATCCCTCAACAAATACCTCGACAACCTTCACCATTCCCTCCTCCAACGGGGATACCCAGATTCTCTCCTTCACAAAAAAATCCTAAAACAATCCTACACCCCCAATCCTCCCTCAACCACAGACTCCCACCCTCTCTCAATATGCACCACCTACTTCCCTGGCATCCAGTCCCTTAAATTCATCCTCAAAGACCTGTACCTCATCCTCAAAAATCACAACGTTTCGTCCAACCTTCTTCCTAAATGCCCTTCTGTTACCTTCAAACGGCCCGCAAACCTATCATATCTCCTCAATACCACCAAGCTTCTTTCCAAATTCCCTCCCACCCCCATAATCACACCCACTCCGTGCTTGCGAGCAAGATGCAAAACTTGTCCTATTTTCACCACTCCACCCCTCTCCATCCCACCTTTTAACTCTCTCCCGCCCTTCCCCCACTCCTCATGCACATCTCAGAATGTAATCTATCTTCTGACTTGCCAACTCTGCCCGGCATTTTATATAGGCCAGTGCTCTACACCCCTGAACCTCAGGGTGAACAATCATCGCGCCTCATGTAATCCCTCCTCCCCGTCCGCGGGTCTTCCCATCCCAAAACATGCCTCCCACCAAAACAACCCTTTCAACCACTGTTACAATGTTTCCGTGCTAGCATCCCTTCCCCCATCCGATAACCCTATAAAATTAAAAACAATGGAATTGGCATTTATATGGCTGTGTAAAGCCTATCAACAACCGGGTATCAATGTCGTTCACCAAATGGGAGGGTGGGGCTGAGATGGATGGAGGTGGATTTGTTTCTTGCGAGGTGGTGGGAAAATTTATTCATCCGCATACATATTGTCATCCTTGTCCTGTGTTTCGACTTGTCAAGCCCTTATGATGACTTGGTGAGTTGATGCCTTGGCCCTGGGTGTTGTGGGATCTGTGGATGAATTGTTAGTTTTCTGTGTCGCTTGTTACTATTTCCGCATCCTCCTTATTCCATCTCCGCTCCCCTCTGGTCTCCCTTTCCCCCTCCATAACCTCCTCCTTCACCCCTCCCCCACTACCTGTTTTTCCCCTCTCCCTCGTCACATACTCTCTCTGCACCTCGTACCTTTTTCCTTAGTCATATCTTATCTTCCGAAGAAGACGGAGCTCGAGTCCGTCGAAATTATCAAGATATTATTGTGAGTGTTCTTTTTATGTGTTCTCGTGCTGTGTGTTACTGTCTAAGTTTTTTATTCAACACTTCCGTGTTACTTCGAAGAAATCATCTATATATAAATAAATAAATAAATATATATATATATATATATATATATTTATATTTATACATTCATTCGCATAGAAATAGAGATAAGGAAATGAGAAAGGAAGACACATAAAGGACGATCGTTGGGGAAGGCGGATTTGAGCAGATGTAAAAATATTTTGCTCGACCGGGACTTGAAAATCGGATCCCACCACATGCCGGGTGGATGCTCTAACCACTTGAGCTAACGAGAAAATGTAGTTTTCTCTGAAATCTGCGATCTCATAAAGCGCCAAAGTGCTCCGATTCATTGCCCAGGAGATGGCGTTAGGGAGCTGTTACACCCACCAAAGGAGAAATAGACAAACACGAGAGGAGAATGGACAGCAGGTTAGCAGGCATACAACATCATAAAGGATAGGAACGGTGTGTCTCTTGGCACGAATAGCCAGAAGAAGATACGAGCCGCATTGGCCAAATACATATATATATATATGTAAGGAGATGAAAACAAATAAGCAGAATTCAGTGTAAAGTACATTTTGTCCATAGCTCAAGTGGTTAGAGCATCCGCCCGGCAAGTAGAGAGATCCGGTTATCAAGTCCCGGTCGATGTATATACATATATATCTTCCCAGGAGCGGATGCGTACTCTAACCACAATTTAGTTATTATGAAATGTAACGTTCATTTCAAGAAGATAAGACAAGGGCGGCGGGTTAGGAAATGGAATGTTGAAGCATTAAATGGATTAACTTTGGAGGGAAGCAGATCTGATCTGCTGATCAGATCTGCTCCCCTCTCCCCACATCCCCTCATTGTCCCTTCATCCCGTACCCACGCGAACTGCCTCTCGAAAAATATTATTTATCTTTTGTCGTGCAAACAATGAACTTCATTCTCCATAGGCGAATGCATTACCCCCTTATTTATTCGAATGAACAATCACCGCTACTCCTGTAATTCTGCTTCACTCTCTTCTCTCCCTAACCCTTTACACGCAATTTCACACAATCTATCATTCTACGAATTCTTTTCCCTAACAATTTTAGAATCTCTACCCGATTCAGCCACCAACAAAGAGGTGAGAACTCGCGAATCCGCATACATCCTGTATTTCCCATCATTTAAAACTCCCACCCTTAACCGCCATCTTTAATTCCCTTCCCAGCAGCCCCTAAACCTTCCGACCCCTTCCGTCCCCAGACACTCTCCCCTCAAGACCTCTCAGTCTGACCTGAAGAAGCACTCGGAGTAGGCCGAAAGCTCAAATAACCTTCAATGTGAGTGTTCTTTTACGTGTTATGTGCTTTATTCTGTGTTCTATAGTGCCGTCAAAAAGATATATATATATATATATTGTATCCGAAGGGGTTGTGTGTATATATATATATATATATGTATATATATATATATATATATATATATATATATATATATATATATATATATATATATATATATATATATATATATATATATATATATATATATATATATATATATATATATATATATTGTATCCGAAGGGAGCACTAGCGAATAAAAACACCACCAGAGAAACGTACAAATTTGAAAAGAATCAAACTATTCGTATTTTCGGTGGTACAAGCCACCTTTCTCAAGAAAGAGACAGGAGGTAATGAGGGAAAGTTTTTATCAGAAGCGGCTTGAGAAGCTGGACGGAAAGTTATGGTAGGGAATGTTTCGCCAGGGGATGAGTTGGGAGGGGAATTTTCTGAATTTTGGTAATAGTATGAAAAGTGTTGGGAGCGGAATGGGGGTGAAAATATGTGAAGAATAGGATAATTAATGTCTAATATTAATACCAGGATATTTCCAGGAATCCAGGAGACAGATAAATTCCTGCTTTATTTTTTTGAGTTTCAGTGAAGGGTCAAATGATGGCAGGGTTGCTAAAATGGATACACTATAGCATTTATTAAACGAATTTTTTTGTTCGGCGGCTTGTTTGGTGATTAGGAGCATACCAATCAGGGAAAAATTTTTGCATTTGCCCCGGTGGTTATCGATTCCAATTTTAAGAGGTGGGGTATACTGTCCAACATAAAAGATAGTGCATAGTTGGCACTTACGAAAATAAAATAAATTTCTGGGGCCACATGAAGAGTAGGGATTTGGTGGGAGAGAGTTAAATAGGGGGTGGAAGAGAGATGGGATTCGGGTTTTGAACAAAGAACAGGTTTTACATCTAGGTTTTTTCTATAGGCAGGGCATGGGAGTGGCCATGGAATTGAACGTGTATTTAAGAAGGGGATTGATTGATTTGAGGAAATGTGATAAGCTGGCGGGTCTTTTGAAAGTAACGGAGGGGAATTTGGGAAAACGTTTGGTGGTGGAAAGTTTTTGACGATAGGGTATCGGTTTTTTAAGATATAGCTCAGCGACTCTAGGCCAGGGAAGGATGTGGTGCAAATTGAAAGAGGGTGGGTTTCTACGGTGGAGAAAGGTTTGGTAGTGTAAACATTTTTTCGGATTCTTTTGTTTAGGAGGGGTTCAGGATGACCTCGTCGGAAGAGGGAAAGGTGTATATTTGGGAGGAATTTATCAATGAAGTCGAGGTGATTGAAAATTCGGTATTTTCTTTTGGACAGGGAATAAGAGATGGAGAGTTTGGTGTAATATTGGGTGGAAGCTGATATAATGTAAGTATTGATGTTTGTTGGACGGTTTCATAGGTAATGAAGTTTGAAATTGTTTGTCTATTTGTCTATTATACGTGTGTATCCGGAGGAGGGATTTGGGAGAAGCAAATGGTAGAATTGAAGGACTCAGAGGTCGAAGCATTGAGGTCGGAAATGAACATGTTAAGGAAATCAGTACCATATTGCTTGAGTAGGAAAATATATTCGATTCATTTGAGCCATTTTAGATGTCTCAGCACCCCACGTGTAGGATCAGAACCATAAAGGTTAAAAATAAGTCGCCGATATTTACAACCAAATTTACCTTCCTTAAAAGCACTGTTAATTTTGAACATGTTAACAAAAATAAACCTTGAAACATTATCCATCTTTTTATTAGTGATATATTTACTGCAGAAGTAACCATTTTAACGTATTTTCATTCACAATAATTTTGAATGTGAAACCCATCGACTTATTATATATCTTTTTCCCTCTTGTTAGGGAAGATAACACTAATCAAAATAATTATTCCCACCAAATATGCTCTTATACCCATTATTTCTTCTAATACACTCAAACATTCCCTATTTAGATTTTATATTCCTCTAAGCTTTACCATTTAAATTAATTCAACCACGTTAAAGCCTTTTTTGACACACATTCTAGTGGGCACATAAGTAATCGTAATATAAATAAATCTGACAAAGACTGTGACTGTAGTTAAAGGCCCGGCTGCGTGAATCTAAGGTGGGAATAGGAAATGTGTAGCGTAGAGTTGACACTGATATAAATTCAAACACGTTAGTTTCAAGCAATATGCAAATGAAAATGTAAAACACGTTTTATGTAATTTAAAAGGGAATGAAGGCTAGCCGTGAATTCATTAAATTGGTTTGCTAATGATCAAGCTTTATTTAGTCAGTCATTCAAGAGGTAACAATCTATGTGGAGTAAAATACGAGGATGGATGTTAGTAAAAAAAGTAAGCGATTTAAATAATTGTATACCAAACATTGTTTTTACGTTTGATTGCGCTTTTTAGGCAAAAGGGACTTTTAATAATAAAAGAAAAAGAATTAATCAAATAGAGTACGCGGAACAACTTTCCCAACCTCGGAAGTGTTTTGAACCAAAGTGCAATACATGCACGTATACAAGGTGTGTTCAAAAATTAGCGGGAATTTTTTCATTTCGCGAGCTTAGAGAGTTCGGTCGTCAAACATTTTTTATTATGTTACTATACATTCCCCTGAAGTATGATTAAACTTTCTGCTGTTTTTATTGTGGACTTCGTATGTGACATCCACTAAGGTTAGACGTGTTTTATGAGCTCGGCGATTTTAGTTTTTTAAAAGAAATGGATCAATGAATTTGTATTAAATTTTGCGTATAAGGTGAAAAAAGTGTAACAAAGTGTTTGAAATATTAAAAAAAGGCATATGGTGAGTCTACCATGTGTAAATCAAGAGTTTACGAGTGGTATAAGCGTTCCCAAGAAGGCCGTGAAGACCTTGAAGATGACGAACGCCTTGGACGACTCAGCACATCAACAATCGATGAAAACGTGGAAAAAGTAAAAAAAAGGTTATAAGCGATCACCAAATCACATGAAGAGAGGTCGATAATGATGTTAGCATATCAATCGGATCATGTCATGACATTTTTTCCAATTTTTTGGTATGAAACGCGAGGCAGCGAAATTCGTTCCAAAATGGCTTTTGCAACACGATAATGCACCAGCTCACACTTTATTGCTTGTTCGTGAATTTTTGGCCAAAACATACGGTAACGACGCCTCAGCCTCCATATTTGCCAGTTATGGCTCCGTGTGACTTTTTCCTATTCCCAAAAATTAAGAGAACCTTGAAGGGCCGTCGTTTCACAGTCGTAGATGATATTAAAAGCGCATCGCTGAAAGAACTAAAGGCTATCCCAAAGATCGAGTTTTGGAAGTGTTTCGGGGATTGGAAGAAGCGCTGATACAAGTACATAATCTCCAATGGGGACTACTTTGAAGGTGGCAACATCAATTTATATGAATAAATAAATATTTTTGTCCGAAAAATTAAAATTCCCGTTAATTTTTGATTACACCTCGAGTATTCTGTAGGTAAGAGGTATAACCATTTCATTTACCTCCGTTTATCTATACTTGCGGTGATTAGAGGCTCCATCAATTATTTCTCCCTTCTGGATATGCGTGCCACGAAATGCACTATTCCTATCCTTTATTTTGTTGGTTGATTGATTAGCTACTCTCCTTCCGCTTCTGTCTCCTGTTTTTCTCCATTGTTCGGTAGAACAGCTCCCTGGGGCCATCTCTTGCCCAATGAATCGGGACCTTTGGGACATATAAAACCTAGGAAGAGACGCTGCGTAGGTTACCTTTCGTCTGGCTCCTAATCTTCGAACAATGGTGACCCTACCATGAGCAATTATCATTATTCCCGCCAACACAGCTCTATGGGTCATCGTAACCCACAATCCCTTCCACCAGTTCAACGTTGTAGTCCATAGGAAGGCGCACCCCCACACGTATATTCCCTTATTTGCCGATAAATGAGATACTTACTTGAAGCAAGAGAAACTTCAGCTCTGAATTTGGGAAAACTAAAGCCTGCTATAAGAATTCTTTGCCTTCGGGAAGATCCCGAAAGGTCTTCTCGAAGGTGTGTACCGCGTGCCTTGCTCTTGCGGAATATCGTATATCGGCGAGACATGCAGGTCTATGAAGACCCGCCTGCAAGAACACAAGAGGACAACAAAGAATAAGAAATTCAGCCTATCAGCAGTCGCCGAGCATGCCTGGAGCGAACCCGGACACGACATCAAATTTGACGAAGCCGAGATAATCGCCAAGGAAAGAAGTTACTATCCTCGGCTGATTAGAGAATCAATTGAGATCACAAAAACGCCGAGAAATTTCAACTGGGAAGACGGTTACCACCTGACGAACGCCTGGAAGAGAGTGTTCCAGAAACCAGCCAATCACAACGCAGCAGCGAGAGAGCGAGGGCTATATAAACGCAGCCAAAATGATATCGGCACTTCGACCTGAAGACGCCTGGTGGAATCCAGGCGAAACTGTCGTCAAGCATGACTACCAACGCGGCGTGAACCCGAAAAATGGAGACATCCACGAATCCTGAACGCCACGGAAGACTACGATCCAACTATAAAGCAAGACATTCCTTTTCATAATAACTAAATACATTCTAGCGTTTTTAATTCTTAACAAAATGCATAGTGCTTTCTTATTCAGCCCTGTATTCCCCGCAATCTTCTCTATCAGATAGTCAGATAGATATCAGTTTACTTTTGTTTTATTTTCAAAGCGTGACGATCGGGACATGTTTTTCTCAGAGAAATTATGATCGACAAAGGATGAGTAAACCAAGGAAGTTTGAACTTTGCTTCGATTAGTCCTTCAATAACCACTTTAATCGATAAATTTTGATAATTTGCAGTCTAATATTTCCTGCGTCCAGAATTATTTTGCCTCTATTGTAGAAAATGCCGAATCCCCGCAATATATTTATGCAGAAAGAATCTCAAGTATTATTAGTTTGGAAACCTAATAGAAGCTCATGGCGTGATTGTAATTTTAAATATACCATCACTCGTATGACCCACCGTCTATTTTGTCAGTTTTTTTGCTCAATTAGGGACTCTTTCTGACAATGTTTTAACCTAAAGGGAGGTGGCGGGTCTTAGAAGATGGCAGCAATTGCAGCATGGATTGTTGAATAGTGCGGAAATGGGAGTAGAAGAGACAGAGGGGTCCGCAGGTGGTCTTGTCGGTTTGAAAACCTCTCTCAAGTTCGACGGGCGTTTAAACGTTGGGAGTGACTATGTGGGAATAAAAGTGATGAAGAGTGACTGTTATGAATAATTGGGAAGAATTCACGGATTACAGGTATAACCTGTATATGTTTAATTTTGTTGGTTTCAGGGAAGAGAGTATTTTTTGCGTAGAAAAGGCTTGAATTTTTGAAAGTATAAGTTTGGACCTCGTAATAAAATTTTTTCAGTGATTAGGAATAAGGTAAATGAATATGGGTTTTGTGGTTAAATCTCGTTCTCACTAAATGAATCCTTAGCGCATATTCTTGATGCAGTCGATGAGAAATTTTGAGTGCTCCCATTAACGAATTTTCCTCATTTCTCTGTCCAAGTCCATCGCTTATGTGAATCAAAAACTATTTCCACCATATTCAACTCGGTAAATGGCGAAATTCTACTATCCTTTCCCAATTCCTTTGGGAAATCCAGTCTCCATAAGTGACGTAGAGCATGCTTAGTCAATTAAACCCTTAAAAGGGATCGGCTTAAATAGCTTCAGTTCTCGGTCTGAATTCGGAGGAAATGATCTCCGTAACATTATAGGGATCAGTCTTTGCTTTCGGGGTGAGATTGGATCAACCTTTGTAACTTCATACTCTAAGAGCTAGGTTTATACCTTTGCTAAATCTAGTATTATGTTAATGTGGACGGAGCATCATGGTAATCATTCACTTCATGGAATGATATTCAAGGTGTCTTTCTTGGCGTGTGTAAATTCTAATGGAATGGTTGGAGGAAACTTTGAGCATAGGTAACCAAGTAAAAGAGGTTTTAACGGCCCATATAGGTCCAGAATGTCAATCTAGCAGGAACACATTTTCTTCCAATTGAGCCGGAATTGATCAAACAGTCCTAAAACTAGTTCATTCAACCATTTTGAACCAGCAATTGATAATTAACCTACTCCAAATATATCAATATCACTATTAAAAATGTAGGTGGTTTATTATATTTTATGTATATCATAATAAATCGGTATATTATCAGCACTAGTTTCTTAATTAATTGGGTTCTAAAATACAGTATCTCCCGTAAACAATGTAGCAATTGTCCGTAAAATATATTTTTCGGCGGTATCCCTTCAAATTTCGTTTTCGTTAAGGTATTAATATTAGACATTAATTGCCCCCTTTATGCATATAATTTCATCCCCCTCCGCCCCCAACAACTTCCATATCATCCCCACCTTTTTTAAAATTCCCGCGCCATACACTACCCCTCCAAACCCCTCACCTCGAATACTTTTCCCCCCCTTCTTTCCCCCCTTTACTTTCTTTTCCCCTCTTTTCCCCTCTTTTTTCCCCCATTTTCCCCCTTCTCCTTCCTACCACTGCTTTCGGGCTCTCCTCTGCCTCAGTTCTGTTCCTAATTCCTCTTGAGAAAGGTGGTTGTACCACCGAAAATTTGAGAACTAGTGAGTCCCTCTTTTATATGTTTTATTTTCTGTGTTTGCTATGACTATTTAGTGAATGTTATATATATATATATATATATATATATATATATATATATATATATATATGTGTGTGTGTGTGTGTGTGTGTGTGTGTGTGTGCGTGTGTGTGTGAGTGTGTGTGTACAGGGCGGACGATATACTTACATCGACTTAGTAATCTTCAAAGTATGCTCCTTGAGCTGCTACACACTTAGTATGACGTTGCTCCCATTTCCCGTACGCCCGCTGGAAATTTTCTTTGGGGATGCCATTGACGACCCTCGTTGAAGCCTCTTGAACGGTCTTTATCGAGTCAAAACTTCGTTCCTTGAGCCTTGAGGTCTTTTCATCAGGGGGAAGAAGAAGAAGTCCGCTGGTGCCAGATCGGGATAATAGGCTGGGTGCGGCAACGTGGCAACGCCATATTTGGCCAGGAGCTGTTTGACGACGAGCGCGCCATGGCACGGCACATTGTCATGATGAAGCACCCAGCAGTTTGAGATGGCCGGTCGGACCCTTTTCACGCGTTCTCGGAGGCGGGTGAGGATCCGCACGGAAAAGTTTGCATTCACAGTCTCCCCTGGGGTGACAAACTCCTTGTGAACCATTCCATGACGGTCGAAAAACACAATCAACATCCTTTTGATTTTTGATTTGCTCATGCGAGCCTATTTTGGACGTGGGGAAGCGGAAGTGTGCCATTCCGCGGATTGTTTTTTTCGTTTCGGGCTCATATTGAAAAACCCATGTCTCATCACCAGTTATCTCATTGTCCAAACAATTTTCATTTCGCCGCAAATTGCCTAACACTTCTTCGGAAATTCGCAAAATCAGAATTTTCGGAACCATCTTGGCGCACACCTTGCGTATGGCCAAATCCTGTGAAATAATGCGTTGTACGTTGGAGACCCAACTAGTCTGCAATTTCTTCACTGGTTAAGCGTAGGAATGTGCTCAGCAGTGTCCTCACTCTGTCCACATTCGTGTCGGTTCTTGCCGCTGACGGCCGTCCGGAGCGATGGTCGTCTTCAACGAGCTCCCTACCCTCTTTAAACAATTTGTGCCACTGTGGAACGGCTTAAATCAGTGTCTCCATAAGCATGCTTGATCATATTGAGGGTCTCAGTTTCCGTATTCCCGAGTTTTGCACAAAAATTCACGGAATACCGTTGCTCTATATTCAGATTCATTTTGTTTTTCGATTATTAGGTAATCTACCGGATAAGGTAGGTTTTTGGATGGACACAACTATCAAATAAACATTTTGTAACTCCCCAACTAGCAAAATAATCTATATCAGGTCCCTCTTCATCTCGGTGTACTTCTTTCCTCCCTTCATCCCGTCCGACATCCCTATCCTGTTCCTACCCTTACCACGCTTGCCCAACATTCTCCCCTCTATTACCCTCTTCAACATTCCACTACCGCTCAATACGCCTCTTATCCATTTTTCCTGCCTCCATAGGATTTCTCTCAACAAACCCCTCTCCTCCCCCACCATTTCTAGTACTTCCTCATTTGTTTTCCTTTCGGTCCATTTCACCTTCTCCATTCTTCTCCATACCCACATTTCAAAAGCCTCCAATCTACGTCTATCCTCCTGCTTCAGCGACCACGTTTCCGCGCCGTACATAGCTACGCTCCATATCAGAGTTTTTACGAGTCTTGTCTTAACATCCCTACTCAACGTCCCCGTCATCAACTCCCTCCTCTTTGAGAAAGCCTCCTTGCCTAGCGCAATTCTTCTCCTTACGTCCCTACCACTTTGACCGTGTTGGTCCAAAACACTTCCGAGATATGTAAACTGCTCTACCTGCTCTATTTTTTCCCCGCCTATTTTAATATTTAGCTTAGCCTTTTTCTTTCTAGAAAATCGCATAACCTTTGTTTTATTAATATTGATTCTCATCCCATATTTATCGCACTGAACCTCCAATTCACTCAACAGTGCTTGCAACCCCTTGGCTGACTGAGCAACTAATGCTTTGTTTTTCGATGCGGACAAAAAATTCCTTCACTAAAAACGGTGTCCTAACTCAACGACAGCCCGCAGGCGACTGAGGTTGGTGTCGGTCTGTTGCTAAGAGCCCCGTCCACCTTACACTGCCAGGCAGACCCCCCTTCCTCGCTTCCTTCCCGCCGGAGAAAATCAGTCCTACCACTTTTGGGTGCCATCTGTATATATATATATATATATATATATATATATATATATATATATATATATATATATATATATATATAAAATATTATTTTTTTTAATATTTCACTGCCTTGTGGCTATCAAAAGGTTTTATTGTTGAAAAATATTTCAAAAAAATAGCGCATGCTAAAATTTGCCACTATGTAATTTTTGAAACATTATTTTATCATATAAAAGAATCAACTCCGTTTCATGTGTATAAATTTATTTTTTCCACTAATAAATATGATGATTAAATCATCTTACCCATATATATCATCCACGGTACGTGTAAAATGTATATAAATATATAACTTAAGAGAGGTTTACAAAATAAAAAAAAATATATATGATCAAGCAGTATCTCATATCTGTAAGGAAATTCTCTTAAGACAGACGAAAGTCAAAATTTAAAAGGAATGCAGGGGAGCCATACTTTTAAGGAGAAAACGTCAACTACTTTTGTAAAGGTTTTACAATTAATTTTCTTAGAGCCAAGACCACATAAATCAAAGCATCACTTTAGGAAAATTTGTAATTTTTGAATAATGCCTATTTTTTAATAAAAGAGCATAATACTTCATTTGAATGGATTAATTACTAAATATTTTTTTCTTTATAAAATGTTTAAATATATCAAAGTTCTTTACCCAATTCCTATGAAAATTATGCACACTTTTCCATTATAATATTAAATATTCATCACAACTTCCATTTTAAGTTAGAAATTTTTAAATATAAGAGTGTATGATTCCACCAAAATTTTAAGAATATTTTAACTACAACCTACACGCACAGTCCTTGACAGCGGGGAAAAACATCCTTTTCCTTATCATTTGATAGATTCATAGAAAAAATTTGAAAGTCATGTAACGGATTTCAGTGTTGTTTAAGAAGTTCGTCATTCATTTGTATTTCTCCATACAAAATGCAAACAAAACAATTAGAAAATTTTTAAATAAATACCTTACGGTATACCACAAAGATCCAGCTAATATGCGCAGCATGCTTAATCCAGGATTTCAGTCTCGAGTGAACAACGTTACCGGCTCAAAAATGACAACCCGATATTGTCAAATACCACCTTGTATTGCATCCAACTATCCGAAAAATCCCATTTCGTCATCAAAAACACAACAACAGACAGCCTTCTGGCACAAGAATGTCTAATGTGAAGGGTCTATTACTAACTAGATTCTAATCCACATTTTATGAAGACTATTTTGCGAAGCTGTCATCCATCTGCAGAGCGAGGCGTTTTCGCCATTCTTCATCCTCCTAGTGGAAATTTAAAGGAAAAAACTTGTCTGTTCCACATATTGTTAATATAATTATATATGTATACACAATACATATATAATTATATTAACAATTTGTGGGACAGACAAGTTTTTTCCTTTAAATTTCCACTAGGAGGATGAAGAATGGCGAAAACGCCTCGCTCTGCAGAACAGCTCTACAGTGGTTTTGTAGAACAAAACGCATTTAATTATTATTATACAGTTTTTATTATGGGATAGATTTTCAGTAGGTATGATTTCCATTTGTTTAATACTGATATTGGTACTAACAGGGCAATATGTATGCTTATTGATTTGTGTTCTACCTCTGAACACGTTTCAAGGCTAAATTCATTTATAAGGCAATGACACTATCACATCTCTAACCAATCACCTCTCACCAATACTCCTCTCTCGCATGCAGAGGTTCCACCAATCTCAGAAACATTCTGAGATCCAATAAACTCTTTGGCGCGACCCCTTGACAAATTTAATCATTTTCCTCAAACTGCGGCCTCCCCTGATGTAAAAACTGTCCTCTTATCACATCTTCTCCCCAATTTCCAGCATTGCCTCCCCACCCACTTCCCACCCAAATTGCCTCTTCGAAAATTAAATCTATCCTCTGTTATTCAATCAATGGTCGTTTTTTTACGCAGGGTAATGCGTTCCTCCCTTGTCAATCCGCATGAAAAATATCAATATGTCGTCTAAATCTTTCACTCTCTCCACTCTTCCTATATTTTCACACAAAAATTCCAACAATCAATCCTTCATTCAGTGTTTCTCCCTAATCATTCTAAATTCTCCACGATTCAATCAGCGATATAGGGATGAGAACTCACGAATCTGAAAAGATACCAGTATTCCAATCGTTCGAACATCCCAGTTTGAACCGTGACCTCTAGATCCTTACCACTTTCCTCCTTCCTTTTCCAGCGCGTCTGTCGCTACTTTTTCCACCAGCTCTCGCAGTTTTTCCTCCAGAATCCTTCTAGTCTGACATGAAGAAGCCCTAAGAGAAAAGGCCGAAAGCTCATTTTCTTAACTGTGAGTTTCTATAATAAAATTGTTGCATTACACTAAGAGATTAAAACATTGGATAAGATAACAGTTGACACAGAAAAGATACAAGAAAGATACATGAATATGAATAGAAGAAATGTTTGTTTACGAACTTAAGCCAACAAACTTAGACTTAGAAAGAGAATATGACGTAGATGAAGATAACTCAGGTCAAAGCATACACTAAGATGAGATAGAAATGACATTAAGAGAGATACCATTAAATAAAGCCGTAGAGGTAGAAAACATTGCTGCAAATTAACTAAAAGGTTTAGGAAAATGTGAGAAGATGAGTGGATGTGGACTGATTCGTAGCATTTAGGAGGAAGAAATCTGGCCTGAAGACTTTATGAGGTCAGTGTTCCTTTTTCGAAACAGGTAAAGGCCAAACAATGTGAGGACTACAGAATAATAAGTCTGATTTCCCAAGGATATATAGTTGTTCCCAGATTCATCAACATAGGGATGGAGAGCAGGGTAAAAATTAGGCGTTCATCAGTTTAAGTTTTTGAAGGGGAGAGGCACGCGCGATGACATTGCAGCAAGGAATCTATTGGAGGCTTATTCTCAATATGTACATATACCAGACTTCTCAGGTGCGAGTGAGGGACACAAAGTCAGATTGGTGATTGTTAGAAATCGGTGTACTAAGGTAGGGTTGTCCATGCTTGTGCCCACAAGTACTCTCATCCATCTTGTTTATTGAAATATTTCCGCACTATCCAGATTTTTATTACGAATTTAAGCATTCAAACTCCGCCTTTCTCAATTGTCAATTCATCTCTCTTTCTCTCTCTGCTAACTTATCATTATGTCTCACTCTTTTGTTTTATCATTTGTCTTTTCTCCTTAATGTTCCCACCTCAATTGATTGTCCAGCTTCTTGCACTTTCTTTCACCTAACTTTGTGCTCACGTTCGCCTTTTACACCTTACGTGCATATTTTAAACGCATATTTTCCACGTTAATGACAGTTTATAGTGTCTAACCATTTTTATTCAGTTCCTGGTGTCCTCGTAGCTGCTTCCATCATCATTGTTTGAAATAGTACCATCTTAACTCAGAACTGTTGCAAATATCTTCCTGGTAATTCTTTCTTTTTTATTCTGTCCCTTTCCAAGTTTCTTCAATTACTCATCTGAATCAGCCATTCTACCCATTAAAACGTTGTTCCCACCGTTTCTAAATCAAAGCCAACCATGAAATAATCTTATAGTTTTGACAATTGGAAAATCTGCTGGCCTTTTTTCATATGCCGACAGCTACTTTGGTATTGAAAATAGATGTCAGATATGATGAATATTTTTTTTCTTGAAACTCTTTTTTCCACAGACGACTCCTTTCTCCTGAACTATACTGTCCTACCTCACTTCTTTCCCTTTTCCTACCATCTCATTCCAAACCTCGAATATTTAATGTCTTTTCAGAAAAATTTGCAGTTAAATCATCTTACCTATCACAAGTATTTCCTACTTTTCTTTCCCTTTCAATGTTTGTTGAATTGAAAAATGTGTATTTCTTCAGGACCAGATGCAACAGATCTGTTCATATGTCTACTAACAAGTTTCATTTATTTTGCTGTTCAACGTTCTCTACCCATTTACCCAGTTTCTTAATCAATACTACGGCTAACCCAAAATATCTCTCTCCCTCTAATTTATACTTTACTATGTCACTGGATCTCTGTAATTATACCTCAAATTGTCCCAACGGTCCATGTATCATATTTCACAGTACCCAAATACCATTAGAAAAAATAGTAAAAGTGCCTGTCAACCAAGCTCTGTTGGCCAAAGAATCAGGCAAGATTTTATGCTACGTCAATGTTTTAGTCCGTAGAAAGCGATTAGTTTTAATATAATTTTTATTAACTAGCTACACCCTACCATTCATTACCGTGACTCATCTGGTTAAATAGAAAAGAAAGAAAAACCACAAGTTTCTAATATTTTTAATGTCACAATGCTTGTTGGTATCAAATATTTGTTGTAATTATATTGTTTTGGAACAAATAGAGATTGTATAGTTTTCCGACCCCAGAAATCGCAACATACCAATTGTATATGTGTACATGTAAGACGCCACTCGTTTCAAAATCCAAAGCACACATTTCTAAATATTACCCCTGAACTTTGTTGATGGCGAACGAAAACGCTAATTGAATTGGGAATGGCAATATCTTGCATTAGAATGGCATATCCGTTAGAATCATAGGTATCTGAAGACGAAGGACGTCTCAACCACTTTCAACAGGTCCCGTTAAGATTTTTTCTTCCATAATGCTACTCATTAATAGTTTTTGCTGTAAGCCGCGTGCCGTTGCAAAACTTTTGCTGCATGTTACTTGCTGCATTTGGCACGCCAATTTTACATCGCAGTAAGCAGTAGCATCTTTGGCAGATCGAGTGAATTCAAGCTGATCTGCTGTTTCTCGTTGACGTCTTTCAGCCAATCCTGTCGCAATCATTCCTTTGAAAACGAAACAGATCTAAAGCTACATCACACGGTCACCGTACTAGCAACCGTGTGCCCTCAAGTCTTGCTGCGCGATACTCTGTCAGTTTGTATTTGAGACATTCATTGTCAGTTTTTCTTGCCCGCTAATTCCCGTTATTCCTCAGGGTGATTTTCAATTATTCGTCACATTCCTTCCGCTCCGAGAGTACGGCAACGTAAGTTTGATATTCTGCGAGGCATTATCTTTACGAACTCAACCGATAATAGAAGGAATAAGGTGGTACAGAAAAAACAAATGAAAATTTGAAACAATAAAAAAAGCAAAGAACAAGATCTAGGAAGCCAAGAAATATAAAAAAATATAAAATACAAAAATAATATTTCAGTGCAGACCAATCAACACAACTCAATTCCATTGCCCATAGCACTGAAAAATTATACAGTTCAAAAAACATAATATAATATCGTCATCCCTACCTCTTATCTAAATATCTTAATCTTCCAGGACCTCCTCCACAACCAATGGTAAACTGCTGTTACCACGATATTTCTTCCAATATTTAGTGAACTGTGTATTTCTTTTACATTCAAAAAATGGTGCCCCCTGTCATAGGTGTGGCATCTATATAATACATAGTAGGTATTTAAAAACAGGCGTGTATTCGCATGCAATTTTGTGTCAAATTTCAAATAAATCGTTGAATAACTTCGGAAAATTTAAGATTTTGGTCAAAGGATCGCCTCCTTTTTTATATAGTTAACTACATTAATCAATATAATCATAAACGATTCAGTAAAATGAAAACTGCTTAGTTGGATACTGCTGGACCTTATTTTTGAAACTTTTCGAGAATTTTCCGTAAATATTCTTTTAACGCTCCTTCAAATATTTTCTCAATATTCCGTTCAATGAATCATGTAAATGAATTTGTTAACATGTGTCGCCGTAGCTGCGGACATGCTCAAATGTGATTAACGAGAACGGTTTATTTAGCATCAAAATTTTCCTCCAGTCCCAATATCGACGAATTAATGGGTAAACAAAGCTGCTGAATGGGTATAGTCAATCAAAACTGAAGTTCAATCAACAGCCGTAGCGATATGTAATTGGTATAGCAAATCATAGCGGTTGCGTTGGTTCTTTTTAAAACATTCATTTGATTGTTTACGCTATAACATCACCAAACCTTCAATCGTTACCCTTAGCCATTTGTTTAAATTTTTTTTGTTTCGTGCAATATTTAAAAACTGGAAACTGTTCATTATATAACATATAAAACATATATATTATAACATGTTCAGGGAAATTTGCAAAAAATTCATGCATGTAGGTGCTTTTATCCATAAAAAATGTTTACAGCCGGAAAAAGTTGTAATGTTGAAAGTATTGATCCATTATTTTAAGTTACCTAAACTATAACTTCAATTATTTAACAATATAGGATTCTGCATGAAGATGGTGATATATTTAATCCGAGTTTACGTGTTGTTTCACTCGAGATTAGGATTAAATTTATGATGCCTAACAAATGGTTTTTATAAAAAAATATCTGGGAGAGTTTTGAAAAAATAGATGTATTTTATATATTGCTACCAGTCCTAAAATTCTTCAAGTACATTCATTGAGCATCGACACAATTTTGCTAGTGGCTATTCCACGACACGAAAGCTCCCTGGTAGGCGGATTCCGGAAGGTCATTAGGGGCACGCCTGCAATCTTCTTTGACGGCACTTAGGGTCCAATGGTGGTATTCCTTGAGGGATGTTTTGACTTTAGGGAATGGAAAGTAGTGCTGGTGCTAAGTCGGGGCTATAATAGGGTTGGGGAGTCGTCGTGATGCCCTTGCAGGTCTTCGCAAGCAGGCACACGAGTCTACTCTTGGTCGTCCATCCAAAGACCTTCCGGACAGGTGGAGAGTAGATCTTTCGCGTGTCGGAATTTTCAATGATAATGTTGTTAACTGTAATCTTATCAATACCAATACGATCTGTGACCATGCAAACACTAAACCGATGATCTGAATTAAGCACTTGATGCAAAAATCAGGTAAAAGCTGAAATTTTATATGAGTGTTAGCGCATCATATATAAAAAATAAATGAAACTCTTGAATTATGGTTTATCTAGGCAATTTTAAAGGATTTTTGGAAAACGATCTTCACTAATAACCTCGTCTTTATTGCATGTATTACTCTCTCCTAAATTTTGCTACACATTGCTAAATACGCTCTCAAATTATGTCCAAGTGCTCGTATTTTATCCGATCATTTTGGGTATATCTTTATTTATAGTGATGTATGGAACTGTTATAGCGAGAATAACCTTGAAATCGACCAAACTGCTAGCTGCCCTAATCTGGTATTAAGCAAATAAAAGTTAATAAGTGCGAAATAAGTGGAAAGCATTTCATAATGAAACAGTTCTTAATTTTATTCCAATTTTTAAACAATTTTACGCATGACTCCAACTCTTTTTAAAACATTATATCAAATAACAGTGAGGTACTCAAATTAATTAATGCAAGCGCATTTAACTGAAGTTCTCAAATATTCACATCTTAAGAGGAAATAATTTAAGGTTAGGCTGGAAATATTTGGCTTGTACGACAATGTGCGTGAAGAAACGAAAAAGTATTAATTTTTTCTCACAGTAAAAAATAGTTCTTTAAATTGGCAACTCTTTCAGGCGTTTTATGACATATTTTTGGAATAAAATGGAAGAATAAATGGAAAAAACTGAAAAATTATTCATATTTATCTGTGTGTTTTGAATGAAGTATGTTTCAATAATCCATGTAGATATTCTAGCATACAGATGCCAACACTAAGTGAAAAATAAAAAAAAATACATGCAATTCTTAAATTCTTATTTTTGGATTCATACTTTGAGATAATTTTTGGGAACATTTTGTCTTTTATGTTTAAAGAAGTCCTTTAAAATGCAGCTAGTAGCAAGTAGGTTAAAACAGGGGAGTTTGCGTATATTTTCGTGAGGACCAACGCAACATTACCTGCGTGGTTTCTAATCTTTGTGAGATTTCTTTTTATTTGTCTAAATAGAACGCCATAATTCATATGAAGGGTGAGCTCTGATGTGCTGGAGCGAAGAATAAGGGATAGGGATTTTTTTGTTTTTGGGATTTTACACGCCAGACCTAGAGTCTTCTGGGGAGGGAGTACGTGGTCGACGAAAACGGCTCTGGGAAATGGGAGGAGCCCAAGGCCATTATCTTTAGACGTGACGGAGGTGGGAAAGGTAAAAAGCAGTTGAAATAAAGATCGTACGCGTTAACGCGGAGAGGAGTCCAGGGGGAAGGAAATAAACGGTGGGAATGGAATGAAGCGACGTGGAATGATCGGTGAGGCATTATATTAACGGAAGTCATTAAGGCGAGGCGATAAGTAAGGTTTTTAAGAAACCAGATGCTGGCGAGCTCCGAGTAGCTTGATCGGCAGTTCGCTAAATATTAAGGAGGATATTTTCATTCCAGTGTGGCAATCGTCAAAGAAAATTTTGTGGGCTTGGGGGTGGGAGAGCAAGGGGAGCTGGAATAGGGGAGAGGAGGCTCTGAAATCCGACATGAGGCGTTTGTGAAATTGATGAATTCCACAATATCAAATGCCGGGTGAAGGTTTCGCTGTAGTACATGAACAAAAATCGAACCATTAAATTTACTAGTGGGTCAAAATACACACGTAAATAACTGACAGACTGCATTGGACGTTAGAGTTGATAAGAGTTGAAACGCTATTCATAAATTGGCAGTTTACCACTGTTGGCACTGTTTAAAAACTATTTTAATGATAATATGCAATTCTCATTCATTCCTAAATTACGGGCGTATTTTTGTTCGAATACATATTGTAGAAAAGTAGAACATTTTCATTGGGTAAATAATGAATTCCAGGATGCAGGAATTCCTTCAAGAGGAAAAAGTCAGACCGAAATTTGCGTTTCAATTAGCTGAAAGTTGTTGAATCAAATATTTTTTGACAATAATTCATAAAATCAGGGTGCGATTGGATACAGTCGTTCTTATTTTTGTTTATCTCTATTATACCTGGAAAATTCCAAAACTTTCAATTGTCTAGGACATGGCCATCAATAGAAAGATAATTGGTTAATATGTTAACATATGTGGCAAGCATTACTGCAGATTAACTTGGTCCAACCTCGCACGTCTTCAATATAGCAGATGGGTTTTGGTCTCAATTATTCCAAGGCCTGACACTATCATAACTCGAAGGGGCTGATATGCTTTTAATCTGATAAGTTTAGGAAAAAAATGAAAACAATATCAGCATGAATAACCACTTCTATTCCGAGAGTCCATTTTAATACTTTCGAATCAAAATTCTTTGCAGCAAAAAATGTAACATTTTATCCTAAATAAACACAAGGAAAATTTCTTTTATTGCATGAATGACACAATTCATAGTATTCATTGTAATTCACAACTCTGATATTCTAAAGGGTAATTTGTAAATTACCCTATTACTGATAAGACTATGAGCATTGTGTTCGGGAAGTGGCTTCACGAAACCTGAAATTGACATGATACTATAAACTATAATTTTTCTACTAAGGACATGTGACATTTGTGTGACAAAACTGCATGAAATAATTCAGGTTATTAGCATGAGATGTCAATGAAAGAAAAAATAATAAGATTTGATGCAGCTACCCTGTGGCCCTTTGATGAATGACGAAAAGAAAATTAATAAAAAGATTAAGTGAGTTATTTCGAAGTGTGATCGTAGATAAAAAATAATGCAGTACGCTTACATGAACAAGAGTGAAACAAATGAACCCTGACAAAAATGTGTGTGCCATAGTTTTCCATTGTGAAAGAAACGTGAAGCGGAGGAATTGCAATGGAAGACCAAAGATAAACAGACGTAGGTACTGATTACCGGGAATGGAATAACATGGAAAGTTACTAAAAATCCGCTTTTCGTTTGATGACTTGTGTAGACCAATAAATCTATAACGCAATTCCATACAATTTTGTAGTTACTGTGGCCCTTTATTAGCTATCCGGTGTTCCTGAATTTCACACCGCAAAGTTATTCGAAATAAAAAATTTATGCGTATAATTATGATCCATTTATCAACCAAATCCTGGTATACTAAATATGTATATTGAGTTGCTATAAATCCCATATTTGTAAGACGTTGGAATATATTACAGATTGTACTTCAATAATTACCTGGTCGATTGAACTATGACCGAAAGGACATAGCTTTGCTTCAATTGCGGCATATTTTTAAGTCTAATTCCTAACATAAATTCTCAATGTAAAATAATATTTAAAATAGAACATCAATTAGATTAGTGATAATTAATCATCACGTGCAATAAATAGTTTAAATTTCAACAATTTTTTATTTTTTCAAAACAATTTGAGAAAATTCTTAACATTTAATCTTTTAATAGCAAACCTAAAAATATCGTCCTTATGTTTTTTTGGATAATACAATGAACAGTGCCATCATATCTTCAAATTAGATCATAGAATATGGAATACTACTGATACATCTGTTTTTTATTCTTGACAAAATTGAAGAATGTGTTTACCATTTTTGCATGAAGATACCATTTGTGACCTTCTGCCCATACTCATTAATTTAATTTTTACTTCAGCTCGCTTTATTTATTTAGAATTTTAATTTATCAATTTGAATTATTTGGATTTGTATTTATGTAAAAATTTTAACGATTATTTGAAAAAGGTCATACCTGTAGTTGTACTATTTCCATCCACTTATAAAGGGTGTGGTATCTATTATGGCCTTTACAGTAATTAAATGAAAAAATATAAAAAAAAATCTTAAAGCTCTAAAAATGTTTAGAATTAATTTTAACGTAAATTAATTGTTTTAATTATAAACATATATGTGTAATGATTTGGATGGAAATTTCACTAAAAATTAGATAATTTCAGAAGGTTCATAAAAAATTGCGGTGTACCAAATTATAAAACATAAATGAGCGTTTGCGTAATTAAGGTGAGATGAGAGGGTTAAGGGTGGTATAATTTGGACGGAATTATATAAAGCCGATCCTTTCAAGAAGCAGTTTTACGTAAATCGCATTATCCAGGAACTGATGAGAAATGTCATAAAAATAAAGATAAGAGACAAAGGGCTCGGAATCCAATTAATGAGGCTAATCTTTTTTCCCGAGTAAACCATAGGATGTCAGACATGAATTCATAAAGTGAGACCTCTGGTATTCTGATGCAAACATTTTTTCCATTTAAATATGTAATTTCGTGGATGTCAGAAAACGTAAAACTATAACGTAATTGAAAAAAATTTCCTTTAAGTTTTTATCGAGAAAGGGTCATAACGTGATAACAATTATTCAGAGAACAAGAAAGTCAATTTCGTATTTTCAACAATTTATATGCTTAGGTGTATGTACATAAATGCACATACGCTTTAAATATAGCACGTATTGTTATATTAATCTGGGGATGTATGATTGTAAAAAAGGAAGGTAATATCTTATAGGTGACCATTTACAAAATAAGACTAGGTAACACGATATTCATCTCTGTTGAACATGACATTCGCTATCAATTAGTTTGAAAACAGATAAAGAATCATTTTTTTGCAATTGATTATTATATTTTATCTTCCTGAAGGATAAAGTATTAGCAGTTTCAATGATGAATACGAAATTCTTTTCATTTCATCCGAAACTATTTTTTTTCCAAACCCATCTCTCAACACATTCAGCCAGGTTGAGTATCAATTTGGACGTAAATATAATAAAATAATTGCCTGGGTGATTTGCTTTAAAAAATTCGCCTTATAATAAATATAATTGATTATACGATATATTTTTTTCTTCTTTGGAAACTGTAAATTTCATAGCTGAATTTTTAAATAGTTATTCTTCTAAATAAAGGTACAATATTGTAGTTGACATAAAAAATGACAAAAAAAATTTCTAAGCCCTGGTGAGTAAAAAAACACAAATGTGTCAATAAAACGTATAGAAATTATTTCACCAAAAGAACTCAATCTCAGCAATATATTTAATAGTGCCTTAGGCACAATGACTTTTCGGCAATAAAAGGCGAGATAAAAAAAAATTGGGCTGATTTTATTCTGCGCAAACCGTTCATTGGATCGAAACGAGACACACTGCGCCATCTTAGCGACACACATGTGGACTGAAACGAGAGGTGTTGCGTTTGTTTACGTTTACGATTCGTTACGCAGCAGCAGCTGTACGTGTCTTCACCTGTTCGTCGCCGCGTGCAACGGCAGCAATGAAATAGCTAGAGGAACAGTGCGTGTGCGTGATATATTGTTTCCACCTTGGCAAAAGTGCTACGGAGACATTAATAGTCATGAATCATTCAGCAAGCCTTTGTAAATGAAGTTATGAGTCGAAGCTAAAGTCGAAGTGTTTTGAGTGGAAAAAGTAGTTTTAAATCGGCCAGAACCTCGAGGGATGAAGATTCGCGAACGGGACGGGCTTCCACTTCGACAGACTCCAACCATGTCAAATTGGTGAACGACTTGGTGCGGGTAAATCGCCATTTAACTGTTAGGGAGATACCCGAGGAAGTGAACATTAGTTTTGGATCCTGTCAGACAATTTTGACAGACATTTTGGGCATGACCCGCGTCGCATCAAACTTCGTCCCACGGGTGCTGACGGATGAACATGAGTTATTCGCCAGAACCGGAACTTGCGAGATTCCGCAGCCACCCTACTCTCCAAAAGTGGTGCTACTAGACATTTTTTGTTTCCAAAGTTAAAATCAACCTTGAAAGGTTACCGTTTAGACTATTGCGGACATTAAAACTAATTGTACGGCGTGCCTGAAGAGTATCCCTAAGGCGACTTACTAGGCAGGGTTCGAGAGGTGGAAGAAATGTTGGCAAAGGTGTGTCGTCAGCCAAGGCATGTATTTTAAGGGCGACAAGTTCGCTTAAGCTGTGTACGTCGAAATAAACAAGTTATAAAATCAGTCATGTATTTTTTGATCACTCCTTTTAAATATATGAATACATTCAGTCCTGTTAGTTTCTTTCCTTTTTGGAATTTTCATTCAAATTGGACCTCTAAGTGAAGAATCCCATATGTAATCACATAAATACGAATGATGAATCAAATCTAAGGAATATATAACAAACAACATTTGCCAAAAAACAATCTTTTAAATTTGAGCGCCGATACCACGATTACACAGTATATGAACAGCTTATAGGAAAAGGCCAGGCAGCTTTGATCGTCGAAACTGTAACAGTTCCCCGGCCCAGCAGCCTCGACTGCCATGCACTTTGATCTAATATCGTTTCTAAAGTTAGCCGCTATGAATATCAAGCGTTCATCTTAGTACATGTCATAGGATAATCATCAGCTTTGTTCACCAAGCGTTCAACCAAAGAACAGTCCGTCATGTTATCGGTTTGATGGCAAAGCGTTCAGCTGGAAGAGTTCTGTAAACAACCTTTTCTTTCACCAAAATTCCGGACCTGTTGCAGTTGTAGAACTTCTGCACTCATCCTATCTTAGTATTGATGGCAATTCCGTGAATATAGATAAGCAAAAATTATTATTATTTGGTAATCTACCGGTTGAGGTATGTTTTCGGATGGACACAACTATCAAATAAATATTTTGTTCCTCCTAAGAAAAACCTACTCTACACCCTCTCCATCTCTGTGTACTTCCTTCCTCCCTTCATCCCGTCCAACATCCCTATCCTTTTCCTGCCCTTGCCTCGTTTGCCCAACATCCTCCCCGAGGATGCAAAGGAGCGAGGAAGCAAAAAATATGGGAGCGAAAAAGCGTGAAGCATTCATTTGGCGAAAATAAGTTATCTTGGAACAGTTCTTTTGAGAGTGCTCTGTTCCTTTTGGCCAAGCACTAGAAGGTAGATATATTGTATTTATACCATAGTGAAATTGAAAATAAATTTGAGCGTGGATTTCTGATAACTCTACTCTTAAGGAAAAGTGAAGTCCCCCCACCGCGTTTCATATATTAATTTTGTGATTGGAGGCACGTGGGCATGAGCAACAGTGTCATCCCATAAAAATCGGTAATTTCCCATCATTTCGATTTAGCACCAATGAAGTCAGTGTTCTTTTCTCTCCCAGAGAGAATATCCCGGCTCGACTTATATTAACTAACCGACTTTCCCTATGGAAACTTTCCCTCACTATAAAAATATGTACTCATGCCTTGTGAATGTACAACTGATACAGAAAACGTTTACGTCCTACCTTTCTGCTCTCCCTTCCTATTTGCTTTCCTTGTTGCCCAAGCATTCCACGCTCGCATAATCGGTCTTCTTTGGTCATACGAAAAATCTCTTCCTGCCGCCCCTATTCAAAACAATTGTATACTTCACCATTGAAATTCAACTTGACGTTAATTTACGTTTTCTGAAAAACGGTAATGGCGTATTGTCAATGTTCAGCTTCTAGTATTTCTTAAATGATGTGTGGTTGCTTTCGTATTTTGCCAACCATGAAGAGGTTACTATTGCCATTTCGCCTTAGGGTTGCGCATTCCACGATTTTTTCCAAACATTTCATCTCGATAAATTATTTTTAACGCTCTCAGAAATCATGATGTACCATACTATTGCGGAGTTAGTAAAAAACTCAAAACAATTGCTTATAATTTTTTGCCTCATGTCTATTACAGATGTGAAATGTGGAAAAGCAACTCAAGCCTAATGAGTAATACAAATATGTTGGACTCGTAAAACCTCAGCGCTAGAGAAGTTAACTAAAGCCTATTAATAACAAAATACATCCTGTCATATAATTACTATATGCTACTATTACATTGAAGTCGTACAAGGATTTGAAGTGTTCGCGTAAGTAAAAAACTTTCTCCTGTATAATCAAAAGAAATACATTTTTCTCCTATTCACAAAGTAGTAATGCATAATAATACTATGGAGTGATTTAAAATATAATTTTTAGCAGTGAGAGGGGAGCTCTTCAGATCACAGTTATGACTGAAATATAACGATTAATGCTCATACATAACTGTTCTATATAGATATGTGTTCTTTAAGAATAAATAAAGACGCCTATTAATTTTCACAGTAAATAATTCCATTAACATGAGCATCGAGTGGTCAAAGAATTTTGCATTAGACGGCTTTGTTTCGAATGGTCGTTACCGAACGAATAAGTAACATGTTAAAGATGTGTAAATCGTATGCATAAAAATTAGGAGAGCAAGAATGTCTTTCCAAAAATAAATGCTCTCATGACCAGATCTCTACATATATCTCGTTGAATACAGCGAAAGTACAGAAGCGCAAGTTAAATTCTCACAATTTCAGCGCGAACTAAAGCCTATCCCCTTTATTCGGGTTTCTAAGGGGCAATGGCGAGGGACCAAAATGAATGGAAGGCAGCGGAGTAACCGAGTGAAAAGCTTAGCGACTTAGGGACGGGATGGAGATTCGAAATACCTCCAGACAATAACTTTACGCTAAAAAACATGGAGAAAAAATTCACGGACATATTTCATTTTCTCCTTTGACTTCTTCCTTTCACCACTGATTTGAGCAACTGGTGCAGCAAATAAGGGGACTAGGAAAAGCGGTAGTCGAGATTAACAAAGATCAAAAAATAGTGTAGCAACGTAAATTGCAAAATAAAATGAATTAAAGTAATTCCAAAAAAATTAATATGAGAAAAGAATAGGATGCATTCGAATCAAAATCTTTGCAACAGTTATTTCAAATTTTCTTCGAACAAAAATGTTTAATATCGTCGAAGATGAAGAATTTAAAAGTACGCTCATATTATTAACAACTCTATATGCACAGATACGGTGAGGTATTTTTAATATTTCTGGGCAGATTTTGTCCATTGGAAGGATAGATGTAATGAATACTTTACAAATCCTGATAGAGAGTAATGTGCTCTCTTTAAAGTGGGGTTACATTACTGAAAACAATGAATAAAACAACTAAAAACTTTTAAATCAATCAGTATATTAAAATTCTTAAAATGGATTTAGAAACAAAATAATATGTCAGATGCATCAGAACAAGGTTTCTCCGTCAAGATTCAAACTTTCTTCCTCTCAGTGCCTTACAAACTCCGTTATTGACTGCTTTTAAGTATAGTAGATGTCGTTAAAGTTTTTTGATATTCCTTCTGTTATAACAGCAGCAGGACAGAAGACGCAGAAGAAGACGAAAGTAGTTAGAATAGGAACATGGAACGTCAGGACAATATTGAGGACAGGAACATTAAAAAATATTATGCGAGAGATGGAAAGAGGTAATATAGATATTTTAGGTCTCTGCGAGGTGAGATGGAAGGATAGCGGGAATTACTGGAGTGACAATTATAGAGTGATATACAGCGGCGGGGACGAGAGCCAACGAGGGGTTGCCGTAATTTTAAATAAAGGGGTAGGAAGAAGCGTTGTCAACAAAGAGCAAGCAACTGATAGACTCTTACTCCTAGAGATTAAAGCAGAGCCGACGAACTTGGTCATTGTTCAGGTATACATGCCACCGAGTAACCACAAGGAGGAAGAAGTCGATAGGATGTACCATGAGGTTAGAGGATATCATCGCGAGTGTTCCTGCAGGAAAACATTTGGTAGTGATGGGGGATTGGAATGCGACGGTAGGCGAAGGAAGAGATGGTGATGATGTGGGGGACTATGGGTTAGGCAGGAGGAATGAACGTGGGGAAAAAGCAATTAAATTCTGCAGGAGACGGGTTAGTCATCACCGATATATGGTATAGACACCACAAAAGTCGTAGGTATACATGGAAAATTCCTCTTGTTATTGTATCCCCGTGAATTAACTCCGGACAGAAGGTATGTACTAGTGTACAAAAGAAAGTGAAATAATCAAGTGTAGACGTGAGAAGAGCAACGAATGGTAAACTTGGTTGACCCCATTAAGTCCTAATTTATTTATAAATATCTTGGGGGTGTTTTTGCCGAAATCAAGATTCTAAGAGGGGAGAACAAAAATCCATGGTTTGCCTTATTTAAAAGAGTAAATCAAAACACTTTTTTTTCTCGTGGATTCGAGTTAGTATCCACACATAGAGCTTTCAGTTCTGTGTTTTCTATTATACGAGTAGTTTCCTTTGACGCATTTGAAGTGCAAATTGAATACCGGTGTCGAAGTTTTAAGAGGATAATACCACGAGAAAAATTTGCAGTTGTACAGTAAATACTAAGTCAGGAATAAAGTGGGGAAAGAGGAAATTATTTTGAGGATTTAAAAAGCATATTGTGCTTCCACAGCCTCATACGGAGGAGGCAAATGTGAACATATGAATTTCATGTTCCGCCAAATCTCTCTAATATCCAACATTCTCTTTGATATAAAATGTACCAGCCTTTATCCTATTTCTCACATATAATACTGTATTTTTCTAGTTTTAAATTGAAAATTTATATCAACTAATTATTAACCTATTTAATGGTAACATAGGAGTTTTTCAAATAAGGTAACCCCTTATCCCATCTCTCTCTTCTAACAGCGGCAAAACTTTTGTTTAAGTTACATGGCTATCCCCTTTATGCTTTATGATTGGTTACATTAAATTTCTTCTTTCTTTTTTTAATTGTATACACCTTCTTATTGCAATCGTCATTATTTACCCTTCTCGTAATTTTCAACAGGCTATCCAACTTATTCTCTAAAAGGTGTCAACAAATAGCTAAATTGGCTACCATACCAATCCTTAGAAATCTATCATAAAGCACTGCATTTATTATACTTATGGAAGTCATATTTAACACCTAAACTTCAATATGCCAAACTCATTGTTTTTTAAAGTCCCTTTGCATTCTTTAATGTTTCTTGCACCCATACGACTCCCGGTGAAGAAGGGTTGACTCTACGTCATCCTACAATTTACTTATTTCTATATGGCTGTGTGGCATAGTCCTTAAAAAAAATCCAGCATCACACTCAAGGACGCTAAATCTAATAACTGCTATATTTGGTTTATTTGAAACAAAATTACAATTAATGTGGTGGAAATCATACGTAGTCTCTCAAACTAGTTACATAGAAGGAATTCAATTAATACTTTTCAAGTAAATATAGTAACATTAGGCACCAATTTCAAACTTGAGTTTTTCTTTGGGTTTTATCAACAAAATCGATATTTATGATTGTTTAATTAGGAAAAAATATGCCTAAGAAAATCGTATATAATTGGGTTAAATACCAATATTTTGAGTATCTAACTGTGTATGTGATATGATGAAATTCCATATTTCTGATTTGAATTTAGTGGTAATTTCTCAGTAAAAACAAGTCATCTGTCACATGTGTATCCTTGCGTAAATTACATGTAAACTTTGGGTTTCGGCTCGAGTAGCAGAAGATGCCAGAGAGACATAAGCTCAAAATTAATTTACTTCCTGAAGATAGAAAAGTTTTTGTAATAACGCAAGATTTTGAAAATGTGATGAAACGGTATGTTTTGCTTCATTATTATCCGACATTATTTAAAGGTTACCAGTCTGAATAGTTTTATATGAATAAAATTCTCCCTATATAAGGCTTCCTATATGCAGTTCCCATTAAAACTCTCCTCTAAAACTCAGGTTTAAGGTCGGTATCGAAACTGCAGCAATTGGCTAGGGCGGCCGAAAAAGTTGCGGTCATTTGTCTTGCCTGAAATCTGGGAATATTTATTTAAGATTTTAACAATCTACGACCATTTAGTGTATTCGTAGTCACGTGAGGCACAATTTGAAGAATGCGCTCACCACTCTTCTCGTGTATTTTGTGATTAAGGAGGGAAAGAAAATTTTCCTTTATAAAGGAAACAAAAAGGTTGATTGAAATTAATTGAAGGGTTTATTTCACAATCTGTGGCATTCAAGTTTCTTGGCAGTCAAATTTCCAATACATTATATTTAATGGAAAATACGGTGGGCGTACTAGCATGTGCTGAAGTATGAAAATTGCGAAAAACTTTTGTTAACGGATAAAACGTATTCTAATTTTCGACGGATATGTTAAAAAATCAGGATATACGTGGCCTAATATTGAGTGGGGCACGCAAATGGAACCTGAACGAGATCGAGGGGTTATTCTTGGTCAGAGCGATTTCCGTGCTCGGCCAGGTCGTTCTGCTGTTTATTTGCCCGTTTTAATTTCATCTGGACAAAGTTTTGTTGTTGCATAGCAAGCCGCCACAATGTGCAATCCACTCACGAAAGAAGCATCAGTAGAAGGCTCTAATTATATTTTAATATGATAGCTATCAGGAAAAGTGAAATTTAAAGAATGTTTATCACTCGAAGAACAATCAAATTGTTTGAGAAATTCGACATAGTATGGCATAGAAAGGAACCTGGTACAAAAAGCATGGAAAATAAATTACACTATTGAACCTAGAGTGACACAAAGCCTTACAAAAGATTTTCACCCGAAGGTCATTATTTAAAACATTGAACTTATATGACACCTTGTTTCACTACCAATGCGATTCAGTATGTGAATAAATAGTTTATCAAGAAATCGTCAATTAATCACCAGATCACGTGACCAATGTTCAATCGATAAAGCTCATTACCCTGCATTTGAATGATATTCCATGAATTTCCGATGAAAAAATAGATCACTCACCTCCGATTAAGTCCGGGTGATAGGTATGGGGTGAGAATCTTAAACAAAAGAAAAATAATGAGATTTCTATAAAAAAGATTAGTTTAATCGTAAATATGTGAGAAAAATTTCAAGAAACTGCGGGAGATGACGCAACAGTAACTTTTAACGGAGTCATCCGCTACGTGTGCATTACAATGCAACCAATTCAGAGAGTAAAAATCATTCGCCTTGACTGGGATTCGAACCCGGATCCCTCGATATCCGGCCGAGTGCTTTAACCAATTAAGCTACCGAGACATTCGTAGTCGTGCGCGTGGTTAAAGCACTCGGCCGGATATCGAGGGATCCGGGTTCGAATCCCGGTCAAGGCGAATGATTTTTACTCTCTGAAGTGGTTTCATTGTAATGTGAGAAAAAATTAGATAATGTGGAACAGATTACCAATTCAAGAGAAAAACAATCAAAATATTACTCGTAAAAGTGATAAATTGAAATGTTGTATTTTTAAAGTAATTTTTCATTTCAGTTTACAGTTGCATTCTAAATATTGTATTTATATTGTCAGAATCAAAGGTACCACTAAGTTTCGCCAGGCATCTAGTATAAAGTAATAACATTTTTATCTGGTTTTATACGCGAGAATTAGAACAATAGATTATTATTACAATTATCTTTTTATGCTCTAGCATATTCAAACAATTTTTGGAATTACTCACTTTTGAATTTATTTTCAAGTAAAAAAAGCCAAATTTATTTGCATTTTTTGCGAGCGATTTCGAAATTAATAAATTTGTAAATTTACTCATATTGAGACACAAGCATGAAGATTATAAAATAAGCTTTTGCCTTGTTTACTAATGGCATGTATTTTCAACCTATTCTGTATATTGAAGAAAATATGTTTTACAACTTTTTTGATGTTGTAATACACTCAAACCCCGTCGTTCTCTTCTAATTATCAGTGGAAAAATTTTGCTATCTTTTCTTTATTAAGTTCGAATCCCACCACATCACGCCTGAATCTACCCAATCTTTTCTGTGTAGCCTGTGCAATATATTATAACGTTCATTTAACAGTTTCATGCTATCAACGTAATAATTAAGAGTTTAAGCAATGACAAGCATGAAGGTATAAATATAAGGATAAAATAATACAATATAAGGATTTTCATATAAATTAGATAAAATAAATTATACTGGATGAAGATTGAATTAAATAATACACTAATTTTTAGCATTATGTACAAAGTTTTACTACTTTTCTCGTTCACTACGTTCATTAATTTGAATTAATACGAAATCTTTGTTTTATAACCTCCTAAAAATATAAATATTACCACGTTTCTCATCTTACTTATGTGATTTTGTAAACAATTTGTTCGCTGCATTTCAAAAAATTTTTATTCAAAACCCATTGTCTAGTTTTTCTTATACTCCTATATACCAAAGCTTCCTCTCAACCCGTTTTGCACGCACCCACTCACTCTGCGAAGTTACCTCCATTTAACCTTCCCTTACCATATGTCTCTAGTTCGCTCACTTCCACTTAACCACGACACGATCTCTTTCCAGGTCGATTCGTCCATTTCGACCCATCTATTACGATACGCTTTTACTCAAGCGACCCTCGTAAGCTCCCTCCCGCTAGATTCACCTTCGCCATCCATCCCAGTCACTTGCACCCCTTCTCCAACACACACATGTTCCCCCTGTCGTCTTCCTGGGAATGTTTACATATAGCACCACAAACTGCTCCTGCAATTTCCCTCAGGACCAGAGAGCCATGAGGTAGGAGAATGTGAAAAAAATAATATTTTTTACTTTCGGCAAAGCACTTTCAAATAATCCGTTCTTACCTATTCATCCCACTTGGGATTAGGCGACTGGCCGGATTGATGCTCTCTGAATACTCTGTGGCGATATTAAACCTTTTCCCTCATTCAAACTGCTTTCATTTGGCCTGCGAACCGTTTATTGAGATATTGAGTATAGGAAGCATATAAATGAGTTTAACGCTTTCAATAGTAGACGTATACGTTGTATCGGGAATCAATCAATCAATTCGGATGAAAATGGCTACCTGGATTGATTAACCGATTTAGCAACCGTTTTCTCCCATGAGCTAAAGTACTGATATATGGTTTTTCCATCCCTCTCATGTAAAGATTCAAAAATGTTCCAGGGCTTTACTGTGCTGATGGGAGCTAGGGTGAAAGTAATAACGTCGCATGGAAATCCCTGCCTACATATCAGCTGGAGGAATAAAGAAGCACAAATGAAGTCAACGTCATAGTCCCCAAAGGAGTGCTCATTTATGTGAAACGTTTCCACATTCCACGATCGGAAGTTCAAACCTTGAGCTATTAAAAATGAACAATGGCACAATGGCTTGCGTAACAAGAACTCGCACTTTTAAACATAGAACTATTTACACAAGTATTAAACATAGGACTCAATGAAATTCCATCATCCCGCGGTCGTAAAGATTATTATATACGTGGGTGGTCTGAAAAGTTTCCGACACAGAAAATTTCAGAAAAAATGCTTTGTATCTTTGTTAGAATATATATATATATATATATATATATATATATATATATATATTATAACATCGATATATATATATATATATATATATATATATATATATGTATATATCGATGGTGTAGAATCACTAACGAGAGCACCTTAACATTTGGACGGCACAATAAAAAAGAATAAAATAGATAACACGTAAAAAGACATTCACATTGTAGATTGTTTAAGCTTTCGGGCTACTCAGAGGCCTTCTTCAGGTTAGACTGAAAGGTCTTGGGGGAATTATGGCGTCTAGAAAGGGGGGAAGGTGCAGGGAATTCTGGGAGGTGAATTAAACATGGTAGTTAAGTGTAGACATTTTAAAAGATGGGAAAGCTAGTATACATGCGGATTTGCGAATTCTCACCTCTACATGCATGTTGGTAACTGATTCGGGTAGGTATTCTAGGATTGTTAGGGAGAAACACTGAATGAGGGGCTGTAATAAATTGCGTGTGAAAAAATAGGAAGAGAAGAGAGTGAGGTAACATTACATGAGTAGCGGTGATTATTCAGTCGAATCGATAAGAGGATGATGCATTCACCTATGTAAAATGAAGTACATTATTTGCATGACAAAAGATAGATAATGTTTTTCGAGAGGCAATTAGTGTGGGAACAGGTGAGAGGATGTAAGGAAATGGGAGTGGATCAAAAAAGAAGAAATGTTTTACATCGGGGGCGGTTGCAAGTAGGAGAAAAATTAGGACATTTTTCAGGGAAGTTGCCAAAGGGTTGGTGGGTCTCAGAAGGTATCTTAGATTGGCGGGTCGTCTGTAAGCGACAAAGGGGATTGGGGCAGTAAGGATTAGGTCGCGTCATTGTCTTGTAAAATAGGAAAATGTTCTTTAAGAAAGGTTTTCAGTCTGTGGTATCTAAGGAAGTAGGTTGTACGAAGGTCAGATATGGGGTTGTTTTTCTGTGGAGTGAGCAGTCGATTGGAGCGGTGGATTTTATTCTGTAGGAGCTTTCCCGGGTAACCGCTTTTGTGGAATGCATGGTGTATATTGTGGTGGTATTTGTTGAGAGTAGCTGTGGTGTCGCAAATCCGATGTCCGCAGATAGAGAGAGAGTTGGGAATTGAGCGTTTGGTGTGAGAAGGATGGAAACTCGTTTAGTGTAAATATTGCTAATGATTAGTCTCTATTTTATATACTGTATTGGTAAATATGTTATTGTGAAGTGAGATGTCTGTGTCAAGAAAGGTGATGGTGGAGTCTGAAATGAAAGAAGTGAATAAAACAGTGAAAGAAGAATTTAAGGCAGATAAGAAATTACCAAAAGACTCAGAGCCGTGTATCCAGAGATTGAAAATTTCGTCTATGTAGCGGATTCAGAAAAGAGGTTGGAAAGGTTACTGTGAAAGGAAAGTCTCTTCAAGGTGTCCCATGAAGAGATTGGCTAATGATAGCGCCATCCTCGTTCCCATCGCTGTGCCTTTGGTTTGTAGATAAAAACAATTTTGGAACGAGAGTGCATTTTTGGTGAGTACGAAAGTGGCGAGATTGAGGAGAAATTCAGTCGAGGGGCACTGGAGTGGGGGGCGTAGAGAAAGATAGTGTCGGAGGGAGGATAGGCCTTCTGCTTAGCGAGTAGAAGTATAGAGGGAGATGACGACGATGGTGGCCGTAATTATTATAGGAACTTCGGGTGCCCAGAGTGCCTTGCGCGGGAATCGAACCCGGGCCCTCTGGTCAGTAGTCCAACGCTTTAACCCTTGGACTACCGCCACCATAATATACCTCTACCCGCCATCCCAAATCACGAAATGTGTTCGCCACCGGGTGAACCGGACCACTTACCAGAGTTTTGCTCGTGGCTAGCGTTGCTCCGGTCGCGACTCGACCCCGGGCGACGAGTGCTGCGCCACTTCCCGGGACACCTACGAACGAGGGCTGAATATTTCCCGCATTTCTCCCCCCTGACCTCGTCAGAAGAGGAAGAGTCAGCCGTGTTCTTCACGAAGACTGGGGAATTCCATAGCGTTGCACGGGGAGCCTTCTTCGAAAGAGCACCGATGGGGCCGCCGCGGGGCTGGAGGTGGCGTCGTGGAGAGTCGGTGTGGCGAAATAGGTTTCATCTGCCGAAGGGGTGTGGTCGAGAAAAATCAGTGAAGATATGTAGTTAAATGTGGTCCGTCCCTAGAGAAGCCATGGGAAGATCGTCGACACCTTGGCTGTTCTCAATGGAGATAGACGATGGGGTATCTGGGTTTTTTGACTTTTTTGTGTGTCGCTTTCCAGGGAGATGGTGCTTCTTTATAGTCAATGATAAAGGGGTTGAAGGGCGAGCTGTTGGGGACGGGAAACAATAGCAATCAAATGCATACTCCTCACCTGACGCCCGCGGTTCTCGGGATGTTCGAAACCCGTGATACAAAGATTGCGAGGTTAGGACGTCGATGACGTGGGCGGGGGGAGGGGGGGCGAAAGACAGCCCTTCTCATTTGACAAGGTCACGGAGACGGGGGCTGGAAGTCGTGAGAGAATAGGCGAGGTGGTAGGTACGTGAGCTACTAGCAAATCGGTTTTCAAGACCAAACTCTTGGGGTCGTCTGTCCTCTTCTTTTTCGGATCGCTCTCTTCCGTTGACGATATTCGCTCCCGCTGAAATTTCCTTCCAAGTAGGTGGAGTTGGGGGATCGACGGGAGAAGCAGAGACCGCACCCTCGATTAGTACCAGTGACCGCGCTCACTCCACAGTTCCATCGAGCTCGTCCATCTCCACGGCGGCGTTAGGGTTGGAGGCCATCGTCATTGCCTCCGCATAGCCCTTCCCTTCCTGGTGCCGAGGGCAGGTCATGCGCTCGTCGGGCTCTTGGTTGGTGCGGGTGTAAGTGCAGCGCTGACCCTCAGAGATGATGAAGAACCCGGTTGCCGCCGACATGGAGGTACGAGGGGATATTTCTCTCGACCGCCAACCGCACAAATCTGGTGCCAGTAAGTACCCGTGCCATCCTTTCTCCCTTCCCCCTGTTCTCCCACGAGCTATGGAGTTTCTTGCTTGTTATGTGCCCCAGCGGGATCTCCACGGTAAGACAAAAAGAACCCTGACACTACACGGGCTGCCGGAAGTCTCGTCAATAGTAATTGTCGTCCTCTGGTTACTCTAGTTTCCCCGGAGTATTATCTAAAATCCTAGTGATTGTAGCTTCAGTTGTCAACTTCAGCAATATCAAATGGTGATTTTAACCAAATTGGATCCTCACTATCTCTTCAGATGTTAGACCCAGCGGCTCTAGCGTGAAGACGTGGACCTCCAACGGGGTAGGGGGCTTCGCCTCCTGGTCAACTTGCAAGGCGAACGTGTTTAAGCAACGCACAGACATTTAAAGAATTCAAATGCAGCACACTGGTATGAAGAAGGAAAGCATACCAAAAGAATCCTCAGGAAACACTCACAGCACTTCACAGGAAAAAAACACTCAAATACGCTCCCTCCCCGCTACACGCACCCAGCGGTAGCAAAGAAAAAGGAGCTTAAGATCTACACCAGCAGTAGAGGTCAGTCTTGACAGTAAACAAAACAAAAGCACGTCCTTCCCGGCGGAGGAAAGTCGAGAATCAAACTCCACTCTTCTGGAGGAACTAGTCGGTCAACCGCCGCTCGAAACAAAACACGATCGGAACCTCGATTTTCGGGAGGGTCCGGCAATGCCGTTCTCCAAATCCCGGCGGCCGATACCGCGGTCGCCGGCGAAATCAGACACTCGGTAAACGGAGGCACATCCTGCTATCGAGGAAACGTAATTTACACTGAGATATGCTGGTCTTCAAGCAACCAAAGGCCTCGGAGTAGGCCGAAAGCTTAAATCATCTACAGTGTTAGTGTCCTTTTACGTGTTATGTTTTATTCTGTGTTCTATTGTGCCGTCCAAAAGTTATATATATATATATATATATATATATATATATATATATATATATATATATATATAGTGGGTAGAGCGTTGGACTGCTGACCGGAGGGTCCCGGGTTCGATTCCCGGGCAAGGCACTCTGGGCACCTGTAGCTCCACCCAAGCTAGTTGATTTTTCGGGTACCAGATCTTTCTGGGAAACCATAACCGGCACAGGGAAAGGAACTGGCCCCCCTAACCTGATGTGTGAATATTCACACGCCGTCGGGCTTGGTAAATGGGTGAGCTCTACCATCACCTACTAAACCGACATTCGGGTTGATTACTCTGTTATTGGTTTATGGTTATAGGTGTATGGTTTATGGTTTATATATATATATATATATATATATATGTGTATATATTTATATTTATAAAAAAATGTATACATATATTTATGTATACATATGTATGTATACACACACAAATGCATCGAACGTGTTGAGTAAAACAACTGGTTACTGACCGCAGGGCCTGGGTTCAGTGATCCATCTGAGAATTCTTATCTCCGCAACTGTGTAATTTTTATGGTACCAGATCTTTCTGGGATATAAGTGTTACATGGAAAGGAATTGGACTCAAAGATTACAGAGAACTACATAGTTAGTTGTAACTTTATTTTATTTTTTTTTGTTTTTGGAGTGGTTGCAGGATAAATATCACATAGCCTGTTTGATAGATTGATTATCATATAATAATATATGTTATTAACAGTAACAAAGGGTAGCATTGTGAAAGTTAAAATAAATTATTTAATGGAGTACCTTAAAATAAGTGGGCAAAGCTTGCTTCATTCGACTTATTTCTCGTTTTGCGTTCCATTCTACCGCAATCATCATGCCCCATTTTCATACCCGCGGCAGCGTCGAAGGAAATGGAGGACGACGATGTCCCTTGAGCAGTGAATTTTAATGGGAGGGAAACAAATGTCTGGCAACAGGCGCCGGTTATCCCTGGTCGCCACAACTGCGGTGCCTGTGGTGAAAGTTTAGAGATAGACCACTTATGCGAATTCACAAACTGCGGTGGGGATTCACAAACTGCGTCCTTATTGGATATTTAGTTATGGGTGTAATGATACCCACAAAACACTTTTTTTGGTATAATAGCTATGAACCAATAATTTACCAGTTGATATAACACGAAAGAGGAATTTCCAGATAGTAAGTACGGTCTGGTATTTTTGCTGTAAATTAATTTGCATGATACAAGCCTATTTACATCTGTGAGAGGTTCAGAAATACCTTAGGAAAAACGGAAAATTAAGTGAATTTGGGTAGATATTTTCTAGCATATTTTTCTATTGCCTTGATACATTTTCACCAGATATTTATCAACATTTTTAAGCCAATCAAAAAGTAGGATTTTAGAGCTAATAATGTATGTTGGTACCTTGAACCGTTTTCCTTCTAGGCATTCTTTAACGCTTGAAAAGAAGTCCTTCGTATCACAAAATGATGCATGCAATTAATGTAGCAATAATTCTAACTTTGAACCCAAAATCTTTGTTCTGGAAACTCCACAGTTAAGCACCATACCTCAAATTATCTTAATGGAAGAGAATATTTTCGTTTCTATATGGGGACCATTTTTCTCGATTTTTTCGTTCAACCTGTGCTATGACGACGCAGTTCACCGTTTTTCCTTTTTGCGGGTGACTCCTTGTGCATCGAAGAGAGCCGTGATCATGACATTGTCGACCAATATCACTGTCTTCCCCTTCTTCGGATCCGAATCTCCCCTAGAAGCTCATCGTTTCAACAGTTCATTTTTCTCTGGGGTTTAGTATTGTCTCCATATTTTGTTTACACTTGTTTGTTGACGCAGAAGCTCTTGAGTATTGCCAATAAAATGTTCAAAGCCAAACTCCGAATCGACAACCGATTGACTTTATTCTTTGCGGTAACAAACATTCCGAGATTTTTTCACTCCTTATTTTTCCGGAAAAATTGAAGAGTACGTTATCATATGTATGTGGTCCAATCCACTTCGCAAGGTTTGGTTCGTTCGCCCTCTAAACATCATGGATTTCAATATCGTGACAATCATTTCTGAGGAAGTCACTTTCGTTGGACGTCCCAAACGGTGTTTAATATGTGTGCATGTTCGGGCAGGTTTGAACTCATTTACCCAATTGTAAACAGTTGAAAACCCCGGAATAGATTCATACTAAATAGACTTTAAGTAAAAAGTCTTTTTACTATGGATATTAAACACTTCCACGAAGTGAATCCTGAAACAGTAGAATATATCCGGAATAGATGTTGCAAGAGCGGCATCCAACACGGATTTAACCTCTTTCGGTGCTCATCCTTTAAATTAAAAGTATTTAATAGCGTAAAAACACCGTAGGTACGCCTGATAAACAATATATACAATCTACGCCCTCTATGGAGCTAATAAAGGCCTCACGTATTACATGTTCTACATGAAATACATTCAATGTGCACATCTGGTTGGACAAAATTTAGTTCAAAGCTTCAAATAAAACCTAATATCTAAAAAGTTACTTCAGTAACTATATTTTAACATCATTTTGCATATTATTTATGAAATACACAGAAAATTGCCGATAAAAACCCTAATCTCTAAATATTAGAGTCAGTAACTTCGCTCTATTTGTCAATTGCATGATTTAATTGCAACAAGTACTAATATAATTTAAGTTTACGAAAAACTTTCTTACTTAGAAAAACAATTAGAACTGCGTTACCTTCCATTACTTCAAAGAGTTAAGCGTGACTATTGTACCGTTTGGTGGGAAACGGAGAAAAATAAAAGAGATAGAGTACTCGTAGTGGGGTTGACCTTCATTTAAGTGTTAGCGGTGTGACTAAAATTGAGTACCAATATCCTCTTAATTCTTCATTAAGGGACCTTAGCTTTTTGCTCGTGTTCGTCCACCAGAAAAATTGATTTTTATTGTATGTTCTGTGGGGATAGTATTTATAAACGTTCACCGTCAAGGTGAAAATATTTCCAATAAGATTTTACCGATTATATATTTTAAATAGAATGAATGTCTGCGATGGAAAAATCATTCATTCTTAAACTTTTAAAAAATTGAAAAATGAAAAGAATCCTGCTAGGCTATGACTTCACACTTATATTTGTACAAAACTCCTTTTTGACTACTAAATGTCTAATGCTTATCGAGCAAACCCCTAGCTTGCTTGAAATACTGGAATTTGGTAAAAAATAAAGTCTTCCCTTGGATTTAAAAGATCAGGAAGATCTACCAGTGAAAATTGGAGTGATATCTTTATTTACTGTTTATCTTTATCACGAGATGTGTAATTTCTCGGTTATCAGAACTTACTGGGCCATTAACATAGGCGTTAAAGTGATAAAATCTTTTTCCCCTACCCATACGTACGAATTTCATAGACCGTCGGGCGCAGTATTAGGTGAATTCTACCATTACCAATCATACAACTTTCGGGCAGGTGGAAAATTCTATGTAATTAATGCTATTTTGCGGAAAATGTGCACATTAAATTTAGAGCTAAAATATCCAGAGCATTTTAGTAGCCAGAAAATTAAAATTTGCGATCAAATAAAAAATGCTTAATAACGCTTTTAAACAGGAATGTATATTCAACAAACGGATAATAATTGTGTGTTGGAAGCTATGGAGATGTAACTATCGAGCCTATTAAACCTAACCTGTAAAGAAAAAAAGGGTATAATTTAACTATTTTCAAAATAAAAGAAACGAGAATTTACTGTGAGGATATAAGGATGAAAATCAACCCATAGGCTGCATAACCTGTAATTTGGAACTTAATTTATATTTAAATTGAAATTGAAATTAGTACAATTTCTTAATTAAACGCACTTGCAGTTAAAGCATTTGAAATCATAGAGATAATTACCAGAAGACCTTTTATGGATTTAATCATTTAGGTAATTTTCCGGAATGGTTAATAAAAATAACGTAATATAAAGTACAAGATAAATATTTTTTATCATTTTGTCATTAAAAAGTGGGTCTAGGAGAATGAATACATTTATGTAACTTTTAAATTAAAAAAAATTTCTTATCCGCCAGATTTCAGCTAGATCTAAAGGAAACATTTGACAATAGTAGGCAACGCATTAAAAGCAAACCTTAAAATTGAATGATACTGAAGAATTCGCCCCTTTCAACAGAGATATCTCACTTTCTCATAAGCAAGGATATCGATTTCCCCAATTCAAAGGAATATTTTGGATTATGAGTGGATTGTACCACTGGAAAAACATCGTAATAGTAAGGAAACCAAGAGGAAAATGAAAATGCCTGGGCTGTTCCACGGAAAATGACGCTTGCGATAGGGGGTAGGCAATTTCCGTTATGTGCATTATTCTGTCTTCGGCGTCAATTTGATGCCATTATTCCTTTACCCTAAAATCTTGTCTGCCCCCTCTTCCCCTTAGCATGCCTTCAAGACTCATCTGCATATCAACCCCAAACCCTCAGTCCACTGGTCCAACTCCTTCAAAACAGCGCCAGCTCTAATGGGATCCTTATTAATATCCCTCGGAGAATCCCTAGAGCAGTCCACGCAGAAGGCAGCTTCAAATGAGACATGTATACAGTTTTCTTTATCTAGGAAGGGAGATTACCTCTCTCAAGAAGATAGTTCAATTTATGCATTAGCCATATCCAAGAGGCTATAATCATAAGACACACAATGTTTCCACGGAGGGATTGAAACCGTGGGTCAACAATTTTTTGAAAAAAAGGACATTATTCAGGCTGCATAAACACTTAATAGCATTTGGATGGTCCTTGTGTGCTCCTACGTATTTAGAAGTGAATTATGTCCCGGGATATATAATAAAATAATTTTTAACACACGCATATATTTATGTATGTATTTGTGAATAAAGAAGTGACCATGGATTCTTTTATAATTTGGAATTAGGAAATACCCACAAACACACACGCACACAAATATATATAAACTTTTATTGCCGCATTTCGTCAAGGAAACATAGCAAAAGTACTCATATATCCATTTGACATTTCGATGGCTTGGCCAACATTTCCAGATTGTGAAGATGACTACCGTAACATCGAAACGTCAACTAGATATGAGTGTATTCTTTCTTTATGACTGTGTATACTAGAGTGAAAGAAATTGTGTATGTGTATGTATATACGGGTTGTTCCCGATGAATACAAGAACTAAGGCCATAGAAACTTTATTTTGCCAAATTTGCAAACACGTAGAGCCTACATCGACTTTGTCCCCTTAAAAGTATTCTCTATTCGTTGCTATGAACATATGTAAACCATCTTCTTTTCCACTGTTTAATGTACCCTTGGCAGTCTTCGGCCGTTAGGCTCTAAATATTCTTGTCATTTTTGGCTTTATTGTGTCTACATCTTCCTATTTATGTCCCCCCATCACATGTTTGCACTTTAGGAATAGAAAAACTCGCAAGGGGTGATATCTGGCGAATGAGGAGGATGATCTAGGATGGTGATTGAAACTTTTTCCAGAAACTGGCTAACAATTAGTGCTAAATGTGCAGCGCATTGTCATGGTGAAGGATCCGTCCATCGCCGTGAGTCAAATTTGGTCGCACGCGACGCTCGCGATCACCCAAACGCTTGAGAACTGTAAGGTAGACTTCAGTGTTTGTTGTTTGTCCTTCAGGAAGAAATATCAATAGAAATAATGAGGAACAACAACCTTCAAGGTCAAAGAAAGCCATGAGCATGACTTTGATTTTCGATTGACTATTTCTTGATTATTTACTTCGAGGTTCATATTTTGCTTTCCACGTCTTACCTTGGCACCCCTTGCCTCAGTTCAATGTCAACTCTTGTTCAAACTCTTAAAACAACGATTGTTCACCATTGATTACCCTATTGGCAAATACAGCTTCATTTTCAAGTGAATTTTTCCAGTTAGTGACACATTTAACTCTCTTCAACTTTTGATTTGGCGACAGCAACTTTGGCACGATTTTTGAACAGAAATATTTTTAAACTCAAATTTTCAGTTAAAATAACGTGCACTGTTGGTTTTCCTAAATTCAGTTCAAAAGCAATCATTCGGACAGTTTTAAGACGATCAGAAAGGACAAGGGACAACCCACGATCAATGTTGTCCTCAACAAAGGTGGTTGAAGGTCGTCCCGGCCTTGTATCATACGTGGTGTCTTGTCGGCCATCTTTAAAACGCTTATTTCACTAAAAATAACAGATATTTTCTTAATAACAGTATCGTAGTAAACAGCTGTCGATATTTCAGTAGTTTTTTCATAATTTTTACCGCACTTCAACTAAAAACTTGATTTTGATTCTTTGCTTCGTGATTTCGTAAATTTTCATTTTCAACAAACATAAAAGACAACATAAACTAACATAACTGGCACCTTATGCACAGCTCCACGATTCGCAAAGCACATGTGGCTCATTGGGTGTCGGACAACTAGCGCCGCTAGTGGGCGGGGCTCCATATTAAATTAATCATCCATATTAATTACAAATACGTGTATTGGGGTGGCCCATTTTTTTCAACGTTTTAAAAGTTTGGCTACCACCCGCCTATCTTGTTTTTATCAATAAAAAACGATATGTGGAAAATTTGGCTCAATGGAATAACTGCGAGGCGAAGCTCATCGACCATGAAGTTTTGAAATTTTTGCTCAGAAGGTCATTTATCAATATACTTTTTTTAGTTATCTTATTTTTTGGAGAATTTGCTTTGTCATTTGTTATTTCGTCAATTTTTGATAACCAATTAGTAAAGGATATGAATGCGAGTCTGGGTATAAAATAAAATTTAATTTTTCATAGCATGTGATTTTCTATTACTACGTTACTATAAAAAATCATTAAATATTAGTCGAGTTATGTTATATGGTTTTTCATGTTCATTAGGATAAATTAAAACTATTAATTTGGTTTGCATCGTTTATTTATTTTGAGCCAATGTGTTAATTGATTGTTTATTAACGTTTTAGAACTGCTTGTACTGCTGGTATATCGTGAATTTTATGAAGTGTTCTCCCTAAACTTGTAAAATGGAATCAACCTTATCAGGTAGTTTGGCACACAAGTTAAGAAAAGATTTTTTTGTCATATATATATATATATGTATATATATATATATATATATATATATATATATATATATATATATATATATATATATATAACTTAGACAGTAACACATAGCACGAGAACACATAAAAAGAACACTCACAATAATATCTTGATAATTTCGACGGACTCGAGCTCCGTCTTCTTCGGAAGACAAGATATGACTGAGGGAAAGGGTACGTGGTGCAGAGAGAGTAGGGGACGAGGGAGAGGGGAAACACAGGTAGTGGGGGAGGGGTGAAGGAGGGGAATGTGGAGGGGGAGAAAGCGGAGCGGAGAACAGGTGGTAGGAGAGGGGTGAAGGAGGAGGTTATGGAGGGGGAAAGGGAGGCCAGAATGGAGCGGAGATGGAATAAGGAGGATGCGGAAAAAGTAACAAGCGACATAGAAAAGTAACAATTCATCCACAGATACCACAACACCCATGACCAAGGGGCATCAACTCACCAAGTCATCATAAGGGCTTGACAAGTCAAAACCCAGGACAAGGATGACAAAATATATGCGGATGAATAAATTGTCCCACCACGTCGCAAGAAACATCCCCTTCCATCCACCCCGGCCTCCCCCCACAGCCATTTACTGACATTTACATTGAGACCCGGATGTTGATAGGCTTTACACAGCCATATAAATGCCAATTCCATTGTTTTTAATTTTATAGCGTTATTGGATGGGGGAAAGGATGCTAGCACGGAAACATTGTAACAGTGGTTGAAGGGGTGTTGTGGTGGGAGGCATGTTTTGGGATGGGAAGACCCGCGGACGGGGAGGAGGGATTACATGAGGCGCGATGATTGTTCACCCTGAGGTTCAGGGGTGTAGAGCACTGGCCTATATAAAATGCCGGGCAGAGTGTGCAAGTCAGAAGATAGATTACATTCTGAGATGTGCATGAGGAGTGGGGAAAGGGCGGGAGAGCGTTAAAAGGTGGGATGGAGAGGGGTGGAGTGGTGAAAATAGGACAAGTTTTGCATCTTGCTCGCAAGCACGGAGTGGGTGTGATTATGGGGGTGGGAGGGAATTTGGAAAGAAGCTTGGTGGTATTGAGGAGATCTGATAGGTTTGCGGGCCGTTTGAAGGTAACAGAAGGGCATTTAGGAAGAAGGTTGGACGAAACGTTGTGATTTTTGAGGATGGGGTACAGGTCTTTGAGGATGAATTTAAGGGACTGGATGTCAGGGAAGTAGGTGGTGCATATTGAGAGAGGGTGTGAGTCTGTGGTTCCATAGTTGGTGTAGATCGAAGAGTAAAACACAAACAAGGAAGAGCATTGAAGGGCCATGCAATGGAATCTGCCAGGAAGAAAAAACTTATGAAGAAATGTAACGAAATTTTGAGATTTCAAAAATTGATAATTCTACAGCAGTTTATTGCGAAAGCACTGATGGTAATCATGAAATTGAAAGTTCTATTTGACAGTAAAAGTAAGGTAAGCAAATAGCAGAAACATTTACAGTAGCAGAAACAGTTGAGACTCGAGGTAAATTGCAGTTATTTTACTTCATGTCTCTCTGAGGCCTTTGATAGGTAAAAACACCGATGGAAATGGGTTTTACGTGATATTTAGTACATATGGAAGAATGCTGCAGAAGCTTTTGGGCGTGATACTAAAAAGCTGCTAGTAAATCGAATTTTATTTCAACGCCTTGGAAAAACATTAGAAATGTGGGACACAAAAATTCAACACGAATTCAAACCAAAAGATTGCCAAGAATTAGTGGTGCACTGGGATTCAAATTTGCTTCCAGCACTCGCCGGTGTTGAAAATGTTTATAGACTGGCAATAATGGTAAGAGGAGGTAAATGGAAGTGGGGTATAATCGATAAAATTCAGGCACTTTGCTGTGGTACGACTTCAAGCCACGTAGGTAGAATAGACCCACGTAAGTAGGTCCTAGAACAAATCTAAAAAAATTGTTCAATCGTATTCGATTGTACTTTCCTTGCTGCCATTATATTTTTGAGTTTGTTTAGAGGAGCTGTGTCAACTCAGTGATAGGTGGAACTTCTGGTCTGGAGATGGCGCTGTTCAAAATATTTAGAGAATCCTGGAAAATACTCAACAAGAAGAAAACCTGAGCCTGAAGTAATGAAGAGCACGATGTTCGCTCTACAATTCTTGATTTTTTTAAAACCAGCTTAATGAGCAAAAACAACAGCGGGATCATTACCGAGAATTGTCGGAGTTAACCATGATCTTTCTTGACGGTGTTCCGAAGAGCGGGATATCGCTTCGTTCAACAGAAGCTATGAGGCATACCAGGTGAATGGCCAAGGCAATATTTACTTAATATTTACCTATTTCAAGATCAGTTTCAATTATCTGATGGAGAGAAGAAACTTTTTAAAAAATTGTGTATTTTTTTTGCTCGAGTTTAGGTTGAAGCCAGTTTTCTATCATCAGGAGCAATATAAAGCACCTTATCACGATTTCTTATTCATACCTTAATTGTTAAATTATCAGGATATTGTTTCAGAAATCAGCAAGGCCGCTGTTAAAACATTTTCAAACCATCTCTGGTAGTTAGCTCCCGAAACTGTGGTGGCTTTATCCATATTTGATGACAATGTTCCAATCACAGTTAAAAAAAATATGACCCAAGTATGCATGAGACACATGAAGTTGAAGAAGAGGAAGAAAGAAATAAATCAACAAAAGAGATGCATTGTTTAACGAAATGATTTTAATTCCTTGACAAACAACGAGTTTTCGTCTCTTGTAACTCTCGTGACAAAACATTTCTTTGGAGATTCTATTTTAGTACCAAAACCCTTCAACAAAGAATATTGATGCTGGTTGCCAAGTGCAGTTAAAAAACTTGAGAAGACAGTTGTTTTGAATGATGTTGCAGAAATAGGTGTTAAACTAATTCAAGAATTCAATAGCATTTTCGAAAAAAATATGGAAATGAAAAAATTTATTTTTCAGATCGTTGCCGAAGACCGTAAACATTACCCAACTGCTACTAAATCTACTCTTATAAAAATAATATTCAATGATCGTTCGTTCACATGCGAATGTTTTGAGTATATACAATGTAGTGTTGGAAATAAAATTGTTTTTCCCTTAAAAAATTGTCGATATATTAAAATACAAAGTATTGTTATAATTTTCCATGTTATTTCAAGGGTTGTCTGTTTTTGTTTATTGGGATAAGATTAGGAGGTTGGAGCAGAAAAATTTTGACTTTCAGTAAAGACCATATAGGCCACCCTAATATATATTATTATTATTAGGTAATCTTCCGGTTAAGGTAGGTTTTTGGATGGACACAACTATCAAGTAAATATTTTGTGACCCCCCACCAAGCAAACTAATCTATATCAGGTCCCTCTTCATCTCGGTGTACTTCCTTCCTCCCTTCATCCCGTCCAACATCCCTATCCTGTTCCTGCCCTTACCTCGCTTGCCCAACATTCTCCCCTCTATTACTCTCTTCAACATTCCACTACCGCTCAATACGCCTTTCATCCATTTTTCCTGCCTCCAAAGGATTTCTCTCAACAAACCCCTCTTCTCCCCCACCATTTCTAGTACTTCCTCATTTGTTTTCCTTTCGGTCCATTTCACCTTCTCCATTCTTCTCCACACCCACATTTCAAAAGCCTCCAATCTACGTCTATCCTCCTGCTTCAGCGACCACGTTTCCGCGCCGTACATAGCTACGCTCCATATCAGAGTTTTTACGAGTCTTGTCTTAACATCCCTACTCAACGTCCCCGTCATCAACTCCCTCCTCCTTGAGAAAGCCTCCTTGCCTAGCGCAATTCTTCTCCTTACGTCCCTACCACGTTGACCGTGTTGGTCCAAAACACTTCCGAGATATGTAAACTGTTCTACCTGCTCTATATTTTCCCCGCCTATTTTAATATTTAGCTTAGCCTTTTTCTTTCTGGAAAATCGCATAACCTTTGTTTTACTAATATTGATTCTCATCCCATATTTATCGCACTGAACCTCCAATTCACTCAACAATGCATGCAACCCCTTGGCTGACTGAGCAACTAATGCATGGTCATCAGCAAACCTAACCGATTTTACGAATTCCCCTCCGATTTTCAATCATGCCTTTAGTTCTTCCCATGCCTCATTAATCATTTCCTCTACATATACGTTGAACAGAACAGCCGGTGACAATGGGCAACCCTGCCTTACACCTCTTCCTAACACTGCCCATCCGGACTCTCCGTTCCCCACTCGCACCTGAGCAGTCTGAGACATGTACAGGTTGCGGATCAGTCTCCTGTCCCTCCAATCCATTCCTATTTTCTGCAATACACGCATTAATTTTTCACAATTCACTCTATCAAACGCTTTTTCGAAATCTACAAAACAGGCAAAAATGTCTTGATTGTATTCTATATTCCTCTCGACTAGTGATCTCATTGCTGCAATGGCATCACGCGTACCTCTTCCTTTCCTGAACCCAAACTGATCATCCCCTAAGTAATAATTTGCCTTACTCTCTATCCTTTTGTTGATGATCCTGAGAATAACTTTAGCTGCGTGGGATATCAAACTTATCGTTCTGTAATCCTCACATGACGAAGCCTTTGCCTTTTTTGGAATAGGAACTAACACCGATCTCACAAAATCTTCTGGCCAGATTCCTTCCTCATAGATACTACGAATCAGTCCATTTATGGCCTTCTTCTCACCTTTCCCTAAACATTTCAAGATTTCTACAGGAATATTGTCCACCCCCAAAGCCTTATTTGCTTTCATCTCCTTTAATGCCCTTTTTATTTCATCGTCGAGTATGCCTGGACCTAAGCTATCTTTTTCTACGTCTTGTTCCTTTTCTATGTCTAACCTTGTCGGCCTAAGTTCTTTACCATACAGTGTTTCTATATATTCTATCCATCTCTCTTGGATTTTTCCTGGTTCAACTATTATCTTACCCCATTTATCTTTAACTGTTAGCACAGATCTTGCCTTCTTACTTCCCGATAATAACTTAACCTTGCTGTATAGAGCACCCATTTCACCCTTCTTCTGTAAACTTAACTCCATATCCTCGCATTGCGTTTTCCACCATTCTTCTTTTGCTTTATTTGTGGCCCTTCTCAGTTTATTGTTTAACTCTTTGTACTTCATTTTGCCTAACTCTGTGTTTACATTTTTCCATCTTCTTCTCTCATCCATCTTTGCAATCATCTCATCCGTTACCCATGGTTTCCTTATCCTTTTCCCGTTAACGGTTCCTATAGTGTCTTTGGCGGCTTTCAATATCCCTTTCTTGATACATTCCCATTTTTCTTCGATAATACTCAGTTCTTTACCGTCATCCATCATTTTCTCTACAGCCTCCTGATACTCCTTCCTCGTTAATTCATTTACTGCTTCTAAATTCCATTTCCTAACCAGCTGCCCTTGCCTTATCTTCTTGAAATGAACATTACATTTCATAACAACTAAATTGTGGTCTGAGTCCGCATCCGCTCCTGCGAAACTGTGCGAATTTATCACACTGTTCCTAAACCTGTGCCTAACAATAATATAATCCAACTGATACCTTTCTGAGTCACCTGGCATTTTCCATGTATACCTACGCCTTTTGTGGTTTCTAAACCATGTGTTAGTGATGACTAACCCCTGTCTCCTGCAGAATTCAATTGCTTTCTCCCCGCGTTCATTCTTCGTGCCTAACCCATAGTCCCCCACCTCACCACCATCTCTTCCTTCGCCTACCGTCGAATTCCAATCCCCCATCACTATCAAATGTTTCCCTGCAGGAACACTCGCGATGATATCCTCTAAATCATCATACATCCTATCGACTTCTTCCTCCTTGTGGTTGCTCGGTGGCATGTATACCTGAATGATGACCAAGTTCGTCGGCTCTGCTTTAATCTCTACGAGTAAAATTCTATCTGTCGCTTGCTCTATGTTGACTACGCTTCTTCCTATCCCTTTATTTAATATTACGGCAACCCCTCGCTGGCTATCGTCCCCGCCGCTGTATATCACTCTATAATTGTCACTCCAGTAATTCCCGCTATCCTTCCATCTCACCTCGCAGAGGCCTAAAACATCTATGTTACCTCTTTCCGTCTCTCGCTTGATATTTTCTAATTTGCCTCTCCTCAACATTGTCCTGACGTTCCAGGTTCCTATTCTAACTACTTTCGCCTTCTTCTGAGTCTTCTGTCCTGCTGAAGTTATTTCTTCCCTGCAAGGGTTTTGTGGGATGACGACCGCGGAAGCCTTGCCTCTCCCGCTGCCGGGCACGACACACGGCCTTTTGGGCCGGGTCCCGTAGTTGCCAGGACTCATATTATCTATAGTGCTAATCATTATATTCTGGGGAATCATAATTGAGGTGGTTTCCCGTTGCCTTCCTCAATAGTGTTTTTAACGTGACACCATCACTTAATGGCCGCCCCACTGGGGTCAGACGCCATTGCAGCCGCCTCACTGAGGAACAGACGCTGCGTCGACTACTTTTCGTCTGGCTCCTAACCTTCGACCTATCTGGCATAGGTGACCCTTCCAGGAGTAATTATTATTACTCCCGCCAGCACAGCTCTAGGGGTCATCGGAACACACAAGCCCTTCCACCACGACAAGGTTGTAGTCCATGGGAGGGCCTAATACGAGGGTCATCCGGAAAGTAGTATCCGTTCGTGAAATAAAGACACAAAAGTAAATATTAACAAACATAAAAAATTTTTTTTGAAAGAGGATACTTTAAACTCCTTCTCAACATAATCTCCAAGCAAATTAAGGCATTTGTCATAACGTGTGACAAGTTTCTGTATTCCTTCTGCATAGTTCTTCGCCGCCAGCTCATTGAGATACAGGGTCACTCCTTCTTTAAGTTATTCATCGCTGTCAAATCTTTTTCCTGCCAAAAAGTCTTTAAGCTTTGTAAAGAGATGAAAATCTGAAGGGGCCAAGTCCGGGCTATACGGTGGATGGTCGAAAGTTTCCCATTTGAATTGCTGCAAAAGTTTTTGTGTTATCCCAGCTGCGCGAGGCCTGGCATTGTCATGAACGAGAATGACACCAGTAGACAATAGACCTCGCCGCCGATTTTGTATTGCCCGCCGTAACTTCTTTAATGTTTCACAATACGCATTGGCATTAATAGCGTCTCCACGGGCCATAAAATCAATAAGCAATACACCTCGTCGATCCTAGAAAATGGTTGCCATGAGTTTCCTGGTGGACAGAACTGTCTTGAATTTTTTTGGTTTGTTTGGTGAATGAGCATGATGCCACTCCATTGACTGTCGTTTACTCTCAGGTGATGCATAACAAACCCATGTTTCGTCACCAGTAATTATGCGAGTCAAGAAAGAGTCTCCTTCATCAGAATAACGTCCCAAAAACGTCAGTGCTGCAGCCATACGCTTGGTTTTGTGCTCATCTGTAAGCATGCGAGGGACCCATCTTGCACAAATTTTTGCATAATGCAGATGGTGTTTAACAATTTCATGAACAATTGTTCGAGAAACATTGGGAAAATGCTCACAGATGTCATCAATTGTGACGCGCCGATCGTTCCTCACGAATTCGTCAACTGAGCTCACCAGTTGGTCTGTAATGACAGACGGTCTCCCCGAACGCTCATCGTCGTGTGTGTTCCCCCTCCCCATGTTGAAGTTGCGACACCACCGCCGAACAGACGACTCGTCCATTACATTGTCTCCATACACCTCCTTTAATTGGCGATGAATATCACATGGGCGAACGTTTCTTGCATTGAGGAATTTAATCACTGCCCTCACTTCACAACTGGCGGCGTTCTCAATTTTTTTAAACATTGTAAACAATCACAGAAACAACACAGGCAATGCTAGCGTCACGCAACTTGGCTCAGAGAAGGCAGACAAGCCACTGAAACTATCTGACCTCGTCCAGCGGCTACTCGCGTCGTCAGCACTTCATGCGGCACGAACGGGTACTACTTTCCGGATGACGGATATATATATATATATATATATATATATATATATATATATATATATATATATATATATATATATATATATATATATATATATATATATATATATATATATATATATATATATATATATATATACACACATATACATACCCCTTAGATCTTTTTAATACGTAAGTTAGTTAAAATATTTTAAAATACTCTGTCATTATTAAAGTACCTATTATAGTAAAGTTTTATAACATTTTATAATCCAGGGAAACAATATAGGGATTTGGGCAAAGGACTACAAGAAAATTACAAAATAGCGGGACTAGGGGGAAATGAACGATAAAATTTAATATGTTTAGAGTATTAGTTTTGTTTTACGTGAATTTGCCGCTCACATGAAGAGCTATTGACAGACACGTTAAAAATCATTGCGATCTAAGATCTTCGGTCACAAAATTAATTGTAAGATTTTATATACCCTCTCCATTCATGAAATATACCCGTCAATGTCCTAAGAAGACACATTCATTTTATTCTTAGAAAACTTTATAACTGCCTTCTCTATGCATAACATTTTGTGGAACCATAAAAATTGATTTTTATCGGATGAGACACCTTCACCGGAGATTGAACCGCGGTGAGGATTTCAAAGTAAGCTTTATGGGGTCATTAGCGATATACCTAAATTTCCGAAAAACTTCCCAGAATGAATCGACTCCATTATATTAGTATTATAAAACCGTGTTCATAATCCATACCATATGTATTGATTTAACATTATATGGTCAGAAAATGTCCTAAAAGCTTAAAAGAAAATTTGAAAATTGTTTCCACTTATATGAACTCTTAATATTATAGTAACATGAATGCAAAATTTAAAATGTTTGTTACATTAAATAAAACATTTATCTTTCTTAATTAAAATGGTCTGTTTTGCCGTAACAGTAAGGAATCAAACTGCTCTAGTGAGACAATCTATTTTATACTTCAGATGTCATTTTTAAGAAGAAAATTTTCCGTTAACTGAAGATTTAATCCGTCATATACCAGGACAAACATACAAAATGAGAGTGAGCTCCCTCCCTTTTTGAGTAAATTAATGCATTGGTTTAATGCCTAACAGTTTGGAATAAATGTCGTATTAATAGGTTATTTTCAAAGAAGATAATGGCTTTAAATACTCATAAGAATCTCATTAAATTAATGGTAAACATTCTTAAGTTCTAATATAATACTTTTAACCATCAAACATGAGATTTGACCGGATTAAAATAAACTAAAAAAACTAGGACTGATAAATCTAATGCAACTATTTCCCAGCCTACAGGTTTTATCTTACTATTTGCAATTATTTGCTTTAAGAGTCTCTATTTGTATAAAAAAAACCATTGATATGAATGTAATATATTACCCTTAATGGTGATTTTGTTAAGAAATGTATAACTTTATATAAATAATTAAACTCCCTTCTTTCAAATAAATTTTTCCCACCTGAACATAGAAGCAAAACCTTCATAGAGTTAAGACGCAGTACCTGATCACATCTTAACGAAATATTTAAAGTGGATGGTATGATTAAGAGTCATTTGCAATTTATATTAATAGAGAGCTTCTTAGAAAAGTTATACGAAGGCGAAGAAATTATGAATAAATAGAGAAGAGGAAAAGGCGGATGTGGACCAGCATTTGGATAGAAATGCTGATGATGACGTCTCATTTCCCTTAATGGGAAAAAGTTTTTGGATAGTTAAATTAATAATTGACTTCGCCGCACTTGAATATGGAATGGTAATTGCCAGAAAATACTTTGAGTATGACAGTAGGAGGTAAAGGTGCAAGAATCAGCATTACATTACCAGGTGAACTGATTGAACAAGTAGAAAGCTTTAGGCAATTAGGAAGTCTCAACACTGAAGATACCCTTTTGATGTCCTTTACCGGGGAAATCAAATAAAGGATAGTTATGGCAAAACATGTATTTAATAAGAAGAATAAACCACCATGCGGGCCTTTGAGAAAGGAACTGAGAAAGAAATTGGCAAGATGTGACATATGGAGGGTGATCTCATGCGGGGCAGAGACATGAATTTTCCCAAAAGAAGAAATGAAAATAATAGAGGCCTTCGAAATCTGAATCTGGAGGAGGATTGAAGTAATTTGTTAAAAGAATGTAGTGAAGAATTAGGAAATACCACGAGGATGTATGAGGAAGAATTGCTTGTTGAATACTGTGTTAGAGGAAATAGAGAGAGAGGGACCAAGGGAGAATGAGTAGCACACCACGTTGGACATGGTTAAGAATGGTAAGGATGCGAAGAAATGAAAAGAATGGCTAAAAGCATGAAAATTTGAATGTCAACCATGAGTTAACCTCCAACACGGTGACAATTATGATATTACTTTGCGGTAACGGACTTTTGGGGAATTTATAACTTTTAACTTAAAGTAAGGTCATGTTATATAAAATAAGGATGACGTGTATTGATACAGCCATTATTACATGGATTAAGAAGAAATTAAATTTCTTCTAAACTTTAATTCTCGAAAAAGATAGAATGAGATTTTGAAAATATATATTTAAATTAAAAATAGTCCACCAAAAATTACTGTTCAATTTATCAATAGGTAAAGATACACATGTACATTAATTATAAATATATACTTATTGGCCATATTTTCTTTCATAAACAATCATAGAGAATTTTCCGATTTCGTTGAAAAAGACTCAACAGTTGCATGTAGAATTTGATTTTAGAGAAAAATTGCGTCATCGAATCGTATATGTAAATTGTTATCAAGACACTTACTTCTTACAGATATCATATAATTAATTCACCAACCTCTCTCCGTTGATGGGAAAGGAGTCAATTTATTTCTTCAAGAGAAAGTATATCGTAGAATCGAAATTTGATGGATAACTTCGAGTGTATTTCCATCCAATCCATGTATAAATGCATCAAGACAAAATTGGACTTCAAATACATTTTAGGGGAAAAGCTTCTGATTTCCTTCCTCTTGTCCCCTTTCAAAGGTCTTTCTCCCCTGCTCGCTTCTTTCACACTTTTTGAGAGGGAGGCTCAGTAGTGTCTGGTCAGTGAGGTGGGTGACCAAGCTCTGTGAGGAGCGAGGACCCGGAAACCTCTCGACGTCTGTGGTAAGCTATATGGTGGCTGTAAGTGGCAAGAGAGAAGTAAAAAATTCCATGTCAAAAGAAGATAGATCCCTTGTCTACCAAGAGACCAGTTTGCGACACGCACGTCAGAGGTGCGGCGTTTGAAGTATTAAAGAGGCCGAAAAGGTTTCCAACCCTTCCAGGGTCATAACCTTGTCGTTCCACGACACTCCCTCTCACAACCGCTGCCTTAGGCCAAGAATTCCATCACCGACAGACATGGAAGCACGAGAAGCATTTTAAATAATAAGATCCAAGGCATTGTGAGACAAATTTGTGGCTTCCCCTGTAGCGAGGGTAGAATATTTCTATGGAAGAACAATACAATCACATAAATCACCATAACATTCATCATTTCTTGTTATAATTCATTGCAATAAAAATTTCAACCTTTTTAGAAATATATGTTTTACTTACCAGATGGTTTCATAGAATAGGTGTAATCATAGCGAAACGTCGGTTATTTATGGGTTCAGATGACGTAAGCGTTATGTCCCATTTGTCATCTCGTGAGCCTTAAAAACTGACCAATGCCGTAAAAAGAGAAATATTTCGATCTATCAAAATTGAAGTATTGCAAATTCATTCAAGCTATTTTAAAGCCATATTCATACTGATATGAACAACTTGGTAAACGATTACATGTATAAGAGCTGGAAAGAAATAATTACCACTTTACGAGTCCAGGGTGGATAAAAATTATTTCCCGTTGAATTTCTATCCTCTTTCATGGCAAGTGATAACTTCAACTTTTAAATTAAACCAAAATTTTTAAAAAGGGTATATTGCAATCTATTAAAAAGTATTCTTACTTGGTTATCGGCGTCTAAAAATTAAAGTATTTTCAAAGATCGAATTTATTAAATCAAATAAAACTATGTGTTGATATTTATTCTACCTACTTGACTAAATACACCTCCAGAGTACTAAGATGTGTAAGGATTATGCAAAAGAAGTTAATGACACGCTTATGTTATAAGTATTTAATTAAAAATTAGCCTGACATACTACCACGAAACCATTACTAAATCAAACAAGGTTCAGTAATTATAAATGTTTACACTATGAATTTGTCAATCCACTAAAGAACTACAATTATATACTAGTGTGATAAGAATTATTCAAAGGGTCTCGTAGACCGCTTGAAAATAAATATACTAAATAAATCAAGCTATAATTACCTGTTGTGTATATTGAAAAAAGGCTATTGCTAAAGTGATTTGAGGAAAAATATGAAATTAGAGTACACTAGAGGAAATAATACCTTCCGAAATAAAAAGCAGTTTGGTTTGATAATGATCAATCTTTGGTTTTTCAGTCAACCAGGAAACTGTCAGAATTGCTGAACGAATTGGAAAGTCAGTACGATTGATAAGGGATGGTAAAAAGTGTAAATAAAACAAACTTAATGCGGTTTTATTGTAAGTACACACCAACTTAAATATAAAAATGAGGAGTTCATAAACTTGAGCTACGAGTAGTGTAACGGTTTACTTAACTCGGGAGGTATCTGGACCGAAATGGTCACTGTAGTAGTGACACAGGGAGAAGAATTGTATTAGGCGAAAAAGCTTCAACAAGAAGGAAGAAATTGATTGCAGTGACGTTGATTAAGGTTGTTAAGAAAAGGTTCCTTAGACATTGATATTGATCCTCGTTCTTAAGTCACGGAAACAACGCAATGAAGTAGAATTATAAGCGTACTCTGGAGGCCTTTGAAATGTGAGTGCGGAGAAGGATTTACAATATGAGATAATATCACATTATTTTTGAAGAAAATGACAGAATTGAGAAAAAAGGGGAAGTTCCAAAAAACTGCTGGATCTACGGTTACTGCAACTATTAACGGAGTCCTCCGTTAAATATGCATTATAGTTCAACAATTTCCGAACATAAAAATAATTCGCCTTGACCAGGATTCTATCTCGGCCTAGTGCTTTAGCCAGTTAGGATACCGAGGTGTCTTCTTACAACCCAAGATTTTAGGGGCTTTAAACGAATGGCATTTCCTTTAAAGCCCCAAAAATCTCGAAATTCAATTCATGAATTTTAGCCGTAGCGACCGCCGAAATAGATGCCTTGTTCTGATGGAAAAGAACTTCCATCTTCTTCAAAAGCGGTCACTTTTTGGAATTTCTCCCTTCAGCTTACCCAATAATGATGCGTATTACGCTCACGCTATTGTTCGACTTTTTTTAAGAAAATCGATGCACAAAATTCCGTGACTCTCCCAAAAACCGTCGTATATACCTACCCGGCCGATTGTACCGTCTTTGCCTTTTCCGGAGAGGGTTCACTCTTTCTACTCCCCTGTTTTTAGCATTCTGTCATATTAGGGGTTTAGTGGTAAATACACGGTTTATCTGTAGATATGAATCAACTAAAGAAAATCTGACTCCCCTCAGTTTAACTGTTCCAACCGTTTACCAAATATTTCTTCAGAAACTTCTTGCTCCGAAGTGTAAAAATACGGCATCCAAAAGTGCGGATAGGTTACGCCTGTCAGTCAATAGAAAGCAAACGAATTTTTTAACAAAGCCTATGCTAACTCTATAACATTAATTCGACGGTATTCAGTACCTGTTTTATTTTATCGGTGGCTATCGCAGTTTTTGATCGTCTCGAACGCTCATCATCAGCCAAACTGTTACGACCACGATTTTCAAAATTTCATTGACGCAAATGATGCTACATACAAGTATTCCCCGTACAGAGCGTTCAACTCTTCTTTTATTTACTAGGCGTGTTACCTTACAAAGGCAAATATTTAATAACAGCTTGTTACTCATTTTTTCCATTTCCAAAAAAACACTCACCTGAAAAACTTAATTATTGCTTTAGAACCTATTGGACGATTATTCAACCCGAAAAAGCTTTCAATATGGAGTTACGAGAACAAATAAAAGGTATCGATGGATCAGAGAGAAAATTAAAGCCTGCGTGAGTGTATAAAATATAATGGATGCAAACATCCCCCTTTTGTGAAAGAGAAAAGTATATTAAAAACATCCACCTAGGTCTCACTGTAAGCAGATCAGGGCTTCTCCTACTTGGGATTCCCAAGTACCTTGAGGTAGTTGTATACCCAAACCTCTTCGAGGATAATGACCTTCAATGTACTAACAAAAGATCGGTCTGAGGAAGAGGAAAAGTATTTTTCGCATAATATAAGATAATATTGATTAGGTTCAAAGAATATTGTCCATATTGAAGGAAGTTCGTGAATTTCTACAAAATATTTTGTACGATCCAACGAGCTATACCGACATGCGTCATCATCCGGTTCAAAACTGATTCATGATGCCTCAACTTGCAAACACTTTGCATTTTAAAATAAAGTATGTGGAAAATTACACTTCATTAATATGGATATCACACAATTCCATGAAGTAAACTGTGAAAGTGTGAATGATATACAAAGTTGCACTTTTAACATGGCTCCTCTATCTGGTATTGATTTGAAAAATAATGTATGGAAGCTGAGTTCATTTTCATGCCTGGATGAAAAGCGGACATGTGCGTATCAGGCACCAAGTAATATTACATAAGATAGCCAGGAACGCATATGTACTGTTATACTGTCCAGATACATAAAAAATTAATGAGAGTACCCGGTACCCTTATGTTTATAGTATATCGTATTAGTGTGGCACATTTGAGAGTTGTTACGACTTGAGCCCGCATTAACTGGAATTATTCTGGGTATTTTATTTTAGCTTTTCCCATTAGAAACAATTTTCCCAGGAACTAATTGAATCACCCATATTGTACGAATATACCTCGTACATCGTATTCCATAATTGGCGAAATCGTTAGAATATTAAAATAAAGAGGCAACACATTCAGTTTTAAATTTTACAGCCATTAATTACTGTTAATAGAAGCTTTGCGCATTATTTTTTAATTTACATACGATGTTTATTGTTGCTATCATGTATAATAACCTAGAAGATTGCAATATATTTCAACGCCTTTTACACTAAAATATAAAAATAAAGAAATTCCCGAAGAAATTCTAATAAAAAAGTAATTTTCATTAAAAGTGCAGCATTGATATTCATTTTCTTATATTAAACATTATCTATATTTGGCAAAAATATCTCTGTTCTTTCAAATAAGTTGACGTACCGTAATTATTTAAAGGTCAGGAGAAATAACATCTAGGTTATGAAAAACTATATGTTTGCAGGAATATGCTTCGTTAAGTGAACCAAGAGAAGTTTTTTGCAATTATCGCTGATGATTAGGAATCGACTCCAGATCTTAGAATTTGTAATTTATATTATTTCATTAAACGACCATTTGGGATATTTGAAGAAGATGCCATTGTTGTTTTAAAATTATTTTATATATTCATTATTGATCCATTTCAAGAGTTAAGCTGAAGGGTTCTATTTTCCGTTATGTACTTTTTTGTTTTAAAATTAAATTTAATTAAATACAGTTTGAAGGAACAGATTTGTACAATCAATTCCTTCAAACTGAAAAGGTATAGCCTCTTTCATATTTTTTCCATAATTCACTAAGATGACTGAATGAAAAAATATTTGATTAACTAAAACTTTATATATGACCGCCTTTGATTTCTGATATTTTTCCTGATATGAATTGTAAGCGCTTTTAATTTTGAAAAGAAAGTTGTAGAAATAATCCGGATTGTAATTTCAGAAAACTATCTCATTTTATTGAAGGCAGCTTTATGACTTTCCCTTGGAGTATTCTCTCAGAACATACTTTCATATTTTATATATACACACATATATATATATATATATATATATATATATATATATATATATATATATATATATATATAAATAAATATTCGAACTTGAAAATCCCGCCAGACGGCGCACATATATTCATTCAAACAGAAATAGGTATAAGGAAAGGGAATAGGAAAACACATAAAAGGCGAACACAGGACATGTGGGGAAGGCGGTTTTTGAGCAGATCACGAAAGTAAAAATATTTCCTTATCCGGGATATGAACCACGGACCTTCCACTTTACGAGCGGATGCTCTACCTCTTGAGCTAATAAGGAAACCTGTTTTACCTTGAGATCTGCGATCTTATAAAGCGCCAAAGTGCTCCGATAGATGTTGCCCGAGAGATGGCGTTGTGGAGCTGTTTCACCCATCAAAGGAGAAATAGACGGGACACAAGAAGGGGAAAGGATAGTAGAAAAGCATTCATACGATATTATAAAGGATAGGAACGGTGCGTTTCATGGCACGCATAGCCAGAAGAAGAGACGAGCCACATTGGCCAAACACATATTCAAACTTGAAAATCCCGCCATACGGCGCACAATATATAATATTTCGTAACTTATAATATTTTGTAATTTATATATATATATATATATATATATATATATATATATATATATATATATATATATATATATATATATATATATATATATATATATAAACCATAAACACAGTAATCAACCCGAAGGTTGGTTTAGTAGGTGATGGTAGAGCTCACCCATGTACCAAGCCCGACGGCGTGTGAATATTCACACATCAGGGTAGGGGGGCCTGTTCCTTTCCCTGTGCCGGTTATGGTTTCCCAGGAAGATCTGGTATCCGAAAAATCAACTAGCTTGGGTGGAGCTGCAGGTGCCCATAGTGCCTTTGCCGGGAATCGAACCCGGGACCCTCCGGTCAGCGGTCCAACGCTCTACCCGCTAGACCACCGCGACCCAAATATATATATATATATATATATATATATATATACATACATACATACATACATATGAAAGTATTTTCGTACATATATATACGTGCAACCATAAGGGTACTTCATGTTGCTTGGTCCTCTACCTATTCCAACCCGCCATGCGTCATATCGTTCACATAAAAAATATTGGGTGATCCAAACTCACTTCGGTCCGTTGCGTTTAAGCCCTGTTGGGATGGAATAAAAATATTCTTTTCAACATCTCGCTCCCTTCCATTTCCTTTCACCCGGCTCTACCTCAAGCCGAAAAATTCCCTCAAATATCCCTCCACGGCACGCTTGTACTCCTGTCGGAGGTCTACCGATTCGAGACCTCTATCATCCATGGGGATACGTTACGGAGTCACTAGGGTTAGAGGAGCTGAAAGGGAAACACAATTTCAGTTTCATATATATGGGAGGATGGAAGTGGGTGGGAGAATCGGTGTGGGAAGACAGAGTACGACCTCGGAACGAAGCGGGGTCCCGCTTACCACCTTCTTCGATTTCAGCTCCAAACCGCGTCTCGGACGTGCTTCTCCGGGTATTATATCCTGCTCACTCCTCCTCTTTCCGTTTCCACTCCTCACAGAACAAAGCCGTCCTCCCTTGCCACGCACCAGCCGTCGTAATGGTAATTTCTCTACTCATTTTTTACACGTGCCGCTTCTTTCCAGCGGTCGGTTCTCTCATTTCAATTATGAATATTAACTTATAGAACACAAATTTTCCTTAACAGACAGTGTAGTCATTCGCTACATATTTTTTTTGCATAATTATTTTTTTGTTTTAAACGCAGTGGAATATCCCCATCACAAGAAGTTCCTACTAATAAAATTGGGAGAAATTTTGTAGCAATTGAGAACACAGTATTACAGAGACGAAATGCTCACTCAAAGAGCGTCAATTGAAATCAGTTATAAAATAGAAATTAGGTTTGGTGCATCGGCACAAAATACAAAAAAAATTATTAAGGTAAAAGTGCTCGATTATTATGTGGGAATAATATGTTGTTACACATTCAAAAAATTACGTTCCATTCCAAAGTGAACGTTTTTTCTGGCTGAGAAGTTGTATAAAAGGGTAGTTTAAACTGAGATATAGTGGAATCCTAAATATAAAGAACCAATAGAATATGTGTTATGGAGAAATGAGAATTCTCTTTCAATTAGTTAATTTTGATTCTTACATAAGTTCATCGCCATGAATGAGATTTGGTTACGGAAAGTCTATATTGACATAAAGATATATTAAGAATACGTTTAAATTCAAAAGAGCGCTTAAAAGGCCTATTGTTTTACCTTTCGTTTATTTTTTTACTATTGTTACTGATTCGCAAAGGTATAGCACCTAAACTATTTTCAAGTTGAATTAATTTTCAATAGGTAAAATTTAATTGAATTTGATATTCAATTTAATTGTATCCGACTTTTGAAGTGATTCCCACCACACTAAATTGAAATACTATTTTTAATATTTTACTTTTCCAACCAATTATTTCGTTTTATGTACATGTTTTTTTACTTTCTGAATAAATATGTTTAAGCTCTAAAGGCACTTTTATTTTAAATTATCAATTTCCAATATAGGAGAATGGCCTGATACATTAGCACTTCATATATGAGACCTAGTAGTAAATATGTTTTCAGGGTATATTATTTATTAAAAATCAAAACTATAGTTGACACGCACCTAGATTCGTATTATATTATCACTTTCAACAATGTTTCAATGATTAATCTCAATCTAAATCCTTAAATTTTAACTCTGTATCCGGAATTCTCAATCTGAAAGCAATGATATCATGTAAATTAACTGAGTAGGGGAGAAAACCATCAAATGCAAATGTGAAATTAGTTTAAAAACCTAATATGCGCATCAATTGTCGTATTAATTATCCTAAACCTTCATGTAAAATACTAATTTCATATTCAGAATTCTAATTTGAAGTTCATCATTGCTTGCCTTCTCTTAAGATAATATTCCCTGAAATCCAATCCTCCCTTTCACTCACTACCCAACTTTATCTTCCATGCAATCGGTATCTTCAATCTTCTGCTTGGGGAAAGTGGTTTCCGATATCGCAGGTCCTGTATTTTTAGCAGAGGTTGATTGCTAACAGTTTTGAGGATTCCCTTTTCACCGTAAATAACGGGATGCTTAGAAGCAAAATTATAATGCCTTCATTTGTATTCAAATATGTAGGACTAAAGCATGTTCCACCTAATACTCTGAAATTGACGGAAATAGTTAAGTAAATCAAGGCGTATACTATTTTCATTCAGAAAAAATAATAAAGCAAGAATTGACAACTTTAGTTTAATGTCCACAGAGTGGTAACCAATGATGACCCAAACGGTACAACCTTTGTTCAAAAAGCAGCATTATTGACAGAATACATTTTGCATCAATCTGAAACACAGTAAACCACGACGAAGAATCAAGTATTCATAATAATGCTAACAAATTTAATAACACAATGACAGTGATAACATCATCCAATCCTACACAACAATTTAACCTAAATAAACACTGATAAGCGCCAATGGATGATAAAACTTTTTGGGAGAAAAAAAGGGAATAAATAATGAATGAAAAACAAATTGACGAAATTCGATCAGCGATTGACAAAAACGAGTTAAATAATACATTTTTATTAAAAAATAAGCATTTCGAAGTACTAGTACAGGAAGCCACGAGCTATAGGTATATATTCAACCATAAACAATTATCAAATCTCGCAGAATAAGATTGAAATATTTAACTCACATCAATCAAATTCTGAGTAACATTTCACTGAAATTAGATCCGAAAGTCACTCCAATGACACCATCATTTTTATGGGTTCTATATACCTACAGGTGATTCTCCATTGTCACATATTTTTGCATGCATCTGCCACATGTAACACAAAAACGATCCATCCCATCCTTCATCCAGCCTCCTAGCTGAATTGAGAAAAATGAAGTTGACAGCCATGTGGGTTAACATCTTCTTCCGTAAATAAACACAAACCTAACTTACATGATTCCTTCAACGAGGCCATATCTTCGTCATCCTTATTTATAAGAAAATAGTTGTCCGTCCCATTACTACCCAGAATCGAAAATAGACTACTTTGCATTATAAGGACAGACGATTATGAACATCTAACTTTTATATGAGTCAAGTAACAACTTTACAATCAAGAAAAACAGTTGGAAAGCAGATATCAGTATTAAGAAAGGAAATATTCTAGGATGAAACTTTTCTTCAGGATAGTTTCACGCATACAGACGCAAAAGTAGAGAGAAAAGAAGCTCACGAATTAGGCGTAAGGGGTAGAGATGAATTCTGAGGTAATTAACATGCTTCCATCCGTAGATGGCAATTCAATTAAAGCAGAATCTATGCAGGAAAATCATTAAACTTTGAATTGCAATAGACCAAGTACTTTGGAAATATGTGTTCAGTTTCAACACGAAGAATATTGGGGTGGAAGAAAAATTTGAATTTTGAGGAGAGAAACTGAAGACAGATTTCATAACAAGAGATGTGAGGTTACGTAGAGTATATGGAATCTTTACATGGACAATGGGTCAGGTAAATGGAAAGCAGTATGACTAAGGAATGAACAATTTTTATCAACAAAAAAATTATTTAGATGAAATTTGCACTTGTTATGAACTAAGTGTTCCAGTAGTATGTGTATAAATTTACACGTCTTTGGATTTTTGTAATAAAGGTTTTTCTCTTTTCCCTTCCTCTCTTTTATCCCTTATCTACCCCACCTGGAAATTTTACCCTCTACTTTAAAACCTTATTGTGTAAGTCAAGATATTTAGATAGATGTTAATTAAACGACTGAATTTCTTCATAATACCAGTAGCACCATCATAGATACACCGACTCCAGAATCAGTCGCGGCACGCTTCCTGGAAGGCCTCAAGAATAAGTTTCTTCGTTTGATACCATTTGATAAGGTAAATCTATAACTGTATACAAGAAACAAAGTTTGAGGGGGAAAAATCGAATAAAATATGATCGAAGGCAGAAGAAGAAGCAAATGAATGTACTTAACTCATTCACAAAGTCTCTTAAAAAGTCAAAACAAAAAGCACTTCCCTATAATCTTCCTGCCCTTGCACTTGTAATCACTTTATTTCCAATGTACACACCATTATCAGGGAGAAACTTATAATGGCCGACCGATGAGCTTACTATTTGACGATGTTTTAAATAATCGTCTTAATAAACTTCAATGACCAGAATGAATGGCGCTTTTACTTATCCTTTTTCCATATTTGAATATTTAACTTCATATTGTAATTTTTAGGATCCTCTTATTAATAAAAGTCATATTTTAAAATTATTAAGCCATCTTATAGAAAAATATATATATGTATATACATATATATATATATATATATATATATATATATATATATATATATATATATATATATATATATATATATATATATATATATATATATCGATGATTAATGATAAAATCTACCGCTCCACCCGACCACACACACCACAGAATGACAACCCCACATCTGACGCTGGACTCAACCTTTGCACAACCTAATTCCCCGGATCCCACAGACTGAAAACCATTCTCAAAGAACTTTATCCTATATTACATGACGATGACGCGACCACATCCTTACTGCCCCAATGCCCCTCTGTCGCTTACAGACGACCAGCCAACCTCAGAAACCATCTGAGATTCACCAACCTTTTGACACCCCGCCCTGACAAATTTCCACATATTTCCCCTACCTGCATTCGCCCCAGATGTAAAACATGTCTCCTAATCAGATCTGCTCCCCTCTCCCCACATCCCCTCATTGTCCCTTCACACCGTTCCCACGCCAATTACCTCTCAAAAAATATTATCTATCTCTTGTCGTGCAAACAATGCACCTCATTCTACATAGGCGAATGCATTACCCCCTTATCCATCCGAATGAACAATCGCCGTTACTCGTGTAATTCTGCTTCACTCTCTTCTCTTCCTATCCCTTTACACGCAAGTTCACACAACCTATCATTTGACGAATGCTTTTCCCTAACAGTTCTAGAATCCCTACCCGATTCAGCCACCAACATAGAGGTGAGAACTCGCGAATCCGCATGCATCCTATATTTCCGATCCTTTTAAATTCCCACCCTTAAGCGCCATCTTTAATTTCTTTCGCAACAGTCCGTAAACCTTCCGCCCCCCTCCCCTCCCCAGGCACTCTTCCCTCAAAACCTCTCAGTCTGACCTGAAGAAGGCTTCGGAGTAGGCCGAAAGCTTAAATCATTAACAGTGTGAGTGTCCTTATACGTGTTATCTGTTTTATTCTGTTTTCTATTGTGCCGTCCAAAAGTTATATTGCTCTCGTGAGTACTTCCGAATCATCGATATATATATATATATATCGATGATTCGGAAGCTATCTTCTTCTACGTCATGTTCCTTTTGTGTCTAACCTTGTCGGCCTAATTTCTTTGCCATACAGTGTTTCTATATATTCCTTCCATCTCTCTAGGATTTTTCCTGGTTCAACTATTATCTTACCCCATTTATCTTTAACTGTTAGCAGAGATCTTGCCTTCTTACTTCCCGATAATAACTTAACCTTGCTGTATAGAGCACCCATTTCACCCTTCTTTTGTAAACTTTCCATATCCTCGCATTGCGTTTTCCACCATTTTTCTTTTGCTTCATTTGTGGCCCTTCCCAATTTATTGTTTAACTCTTTGTAGTTCATTTTACCTAACTCTGTGTTTACATTTTTCCATTCTCTTCTCTCATCCATCTTTGCAATCATCTCATCCGTTACCCATGGTTTCCTTATCCTTTTCCCGTTAACGGTTTCTATAGTGTCTTCAGCGGCTTCCAATATCCCTTACTTAATACATTCCATATTTTCTTCGAGAGTACTCAGTTATTTACCGTCAACCATCATTTCCTCTGCAGCCTGCTGATACTCCTTCCTCGTTAATCCATTTACTACTTCTAAATTCCATTTCCGAACCCGCCGCCATTGCCTTATCTTCTTGAAACGAACGTTACATTTCATAACAATTAAATTGTGGTCCGAGTCCGCTTCCGCTCCTGGGAAACTTTGCGAATTTATCACACTGTTCCTAAACCTGTGCCTAACCATAATATAATCTAACTGATACCTTTCTGAGTCACCTGACATTTTCCATGTATACCTACGCCTTTTGTGGTTTCTAAACCATGTGTTAGTGATGACTAACCCCTGTCTCCGGCAGAATTCAATTGCTTTCTCCCCGCGTTCATTCCTCGTGCCTTACCCATAGTCCCCCACCTCACCCCCATCTCTTCCTTCGCCTACCGTCGCATTCCAATCCCCCAACACTATCAAATGTTTCCCTGCAGGAACACTCGCGATGACATCCTCTAACTCATCGTACAACCTATGGACTTCTTCCTCCTTGTGGTTGCTCGGTGGCATGTATACCTGAACAATGACCAAGTTCGCCGGCTCTGCTTTAATCTCTACGAGTAAAATTCTATCTGTTGTTTGCTCTATGTTGACTACGCTTCTTCCTACCCCTTTATTTAAAATTACGGCCACCCCTCGTTGGCTCTCGTCCCCGCCGCTGTATATCACTCTATAATTGTCACTCCATTAATCCCCGCTATCCTTCCATCTCACCTCGCAGAGGCCTAAAACATCTATGTTACCTCTTTCCATCTCTCGCTTAATATTTTCTAATTTGCCTCTCCTCAACATTGTCCTGACGTTCCAGGTTCCTATTCTAACTACTTTCGCCTTCTTCTGAGTCTTCGGTCCTGCTGCAGTTATTTCCTCCCTGCAAGGGTTTCGTGGGATAACGACCGCGGAAGCATTGGCTCTCCCGCAGCCGGGCACGACACACGGCCTCTTGGGCCGAGTCCTGTAGTTTCCGGGACTCGTATTATCTATAGTGCCCATCATTACATTCTTGGGAATCATAATTGAGGTGGTTTCCCGTTGCCTTCCTCAATAGAGTTTTTAACGTGACACTGGGGTCAGACGCCATTGCAGCCGCCTCACTGAGGAACAGACGCTGCGTGGAGTACCTTTCGTCTTGCTCCTAACCTTCGACCTATCTGGCATGGGTGACCCTACCAGGAGCAATTATATTTACTCCCGCCAGCGCAGCTCTAGGTGCCATCGGAACACACGAGCCCTTCCACCACGACAAGGTTGTAGTCCATGGGAGGGAGGATATGTATAGACCTAACTAATCTCCCGAAGAAGACGGAGTTCGAGTAAGTCGACATTATCAAGATATTACGTGTGAGTGTTCCTTTTATGCGTTCTCATGTACATATGTATATATATACACAAACATATATAAAAAAACACAGTAATCAACCCGAAGGTCGGTTTAGTAGGGGATGGTAGAGCTCACTCATATACCAAGCCCGACGGCGTGTGAATATTCACACATCAGGGTAGGGGGGCCACTTCCTTTCCCTGTGCCGGTTATGGTTTCCCATGAAGAACTGGTACCCGAAAAATCAACTAGCTTGGGTGGAGCTGCAGGTGCCCAAAGTGCCTTGCCCGGGAATCGAACCCGGGACCCTCCGGTCAGTTGACCAACGCTCTACCCACTAGACCACCGCGAACCGCGTACACATATGTATACATATATATATATATATATATATATATATATATATATATATATATATATATATATATATATATATATACATACACAACATATATATGTGTGTGTGTGTATTTGCGTTTTATGTGTTTTCCTATCCACTTTTCTTATACCTATTTCTATGTTTGAATGAATATATATATATATATATATATATAGATGATTTCTTTGTAGCAACATGGAAGTTTTAAACAAAAAACTTAGACCTAACTAATCTCCCCAAGAATACGGAGTTAGAGTCAGTCGACATTATTAAGATATACGTGTGAGTGTTCCTTTTATGCGTTCTCATGTACATATGTTTATATATATATATATATATATATATATATATATATATATATATATATAAAAGATAGCTCATTAAAGACGCTTTATAATAGCTTCGTGGACATTACATCAACTGAAAAATAAACCACATTTCAGATACAAAGTGAATAATAATATGTTTCTTCTCCGGATTTATTTAATTTTTTATGAATTTACGGTTAAGTTTAATGATATGTAGGATGCTGCTAAATAAATAAAAAAATGGATTTCGAAATTGAATTAAGAATGAACATTAAACCTCTTTGTGCCATAGTCATGCTGCACATATTTCGCGAATCCTCCCGCATGGAAGAAGCTTCTTTTGATGAAGTGAGAATACGTGCGGAGAAGTGCGCCGAAGGTACGATAAACGGATGACTGAAAGGGATATAAAATTATATAACCTGCGTCGTCGCTACTAGGGTATGGGAAGGCACTTCTTTAAGGAGAAACCGGGAATCGGTTTTGTGTGGTAGGGGATGATAAAATGTGTGGTTCTCGATGGGAGCCAACCCTACACATTGCATTTATTCTTCTTTGTCAGAGTGCCAATCGACCTTTGGTTTACACCACTACGACCCCATGTGAGGCCACCCGATGATGAATATCCCAATTTACCAGAAATATATCGCACATCTCATCCGTTTAGTGAAGCTATGAATCTCTCGGAACGTGATAATTTGATTTTTCTCAACAATTGCCGAATCTTTTCCGAGCGTGTATTTCAGATTCATTTGGCTTAACTGTAGCAAAATAAGGATTTCTTGTCAGTACCTCTGGTTTGGCGTTTATATTTTCCCAACAGATGCTCTTCTTTCTTAAAATACACTATCATGCTATTAAACTCAAAATATCTCTTCTATATTCAAGCATAAATGAATATTTTCAAAAAGCATAGGCAAGAAACATTCCTCTTAATAAATTACATTTTAGTTTTGACATTCGTGTGAATTGATGAAATTACCCTATTAGCCCTTTATTTCATCAAATTGTTTATTTTCAAGTGATACTCGGCTACATGTACGAATATTCTGGCCAAATTCGTCTCTCATATACGTATGCTAAGAGATTACCCATATTTCTCTTTCTTCCACGTTAATCTAAACCAATGTATATTTTATCTCGTCGCCTTATTTTATTTCATTCCTCTAATGCCCTTCCACTTTGGAAACAAGTATGCATTGTACTAAGCTATCCACACTTACCACATTTTACCTTTACCTGTCTAAACTTACTGCTCTTATAAATTTAGCAAACGGATTGTCTAAATATTCTTTCTACTTGTCTTTAGTTTTTCTAGTTCTATTTATGTTTCTTTTGTCGTGTCTTTCATATTGTGTGGACTTTACTATTTATATATTTAGAGAGTGCTTAAACATCTTTGTACAGAACACAGTTTTATCCTATCTTTTTAAACGCTTTTTAATCACCCAATGCGTTATCTATCAAATTTAATTCTATTTCCTTTTCGTTTCAGTTTATTGTTTATATCTTTGAACATGCCTCTCTCCGATTTCGTGTTACTTTCTTCCTGATATTCAATTTTGTCGTGAGTTCTTTGTCCACATGGTTATTTGCCAATGAATTCTTCATATAATTTCGGCTTTTAATGAGGGTAAAAAAGAAACTTTGCACTGACATGCAAAGATTTGATATTTCACGACCATGGCTTCGATGTTGCGGATAATCATCGAGTGATCACCTGATGATAATATGCAGCTAGTAACCATAGTCGCGAAATATTAAATATGTATGTGGAAGTGCAATGTTTCTTTTTTTACTCTCATCATTAAGGCATTCCACAAAATTAAACCTGAAAATGGTATGTGGCTTTTAATATTCTTTTCATGATTTCTTCCCATTTCTTTACTTATGTTTCCATTTTCTTTCTAGTGTTCACGAATTTTTCTCTTGCTTCTAGTACATCTATCTTTTCGACCCAAATTAATGCTCCCGCAATCCAATTACTCATCCACCTTTATCGTTAATATTACTTTATTACATGACTTTAAACGTCTTTAGTATTAACTTACTATCTCAACCCACATTTCGTCACGAAAAAACATAATCAATCATGAATACCTAAGCGTATCTTGGTGGCCAAATCGTTTTCGTTTTGAATAAGCCGTTTCATGGAAAATTTTATTTGCATTGCAAAAAATTGTTTTAAAATGAATTTAAATGCAAATTCATTGTTCCTTGAAAGTAACCCCTGAACTTGCTACTACTTCTCGCTTTATCCAAAATCGTCATCCGAATCTTCATAAGCATCTAATTTTTCTTCTTTCGGAAACCTGCAACCATCTTATTTAGTTTCTTAGGGATATTACCGCTATAACATGCAATTTTTTTAAATCCAGAAATATAATACCTATTTATTTTGCAAATAAGCGTCATTGATAAATAAGTAGTCATTATAATTTGATTAGTCTTCTTATCTGGAATTATGTGGGAACAATTTAATTTTAATTCTTTCATCTTCTTCGAAAGCCTCCGTAAGTGGATAAATCTAAAGCACGAATAATTATGAAATATTTTTACCAACTTGTAAATACATAGCTGGAAGTAAACATGTTATTGACTGTCATCAAAATGAAAATATATCTGTCGGCGTTCAAGAAATTAAAATGGAAGGAATATTCTCGTTAAAAGAGCTCACAGAATCTGTTGAGACCAGAGGGATACTAAAAATATCCTACAGAACAGGACGTTTTCAAGGGTCCAGTACCTAACATCTACATCTACATAAATACCCTGCGAGCCACCAAAAAGGTGTGTGGCAGGGGGTGTAGCACCATGAGGGAAGGGTAAGGGTTGAGGGGGTTGGGGGTTAGGTCAGGAAAGGTGGGGGGAACCTGTAAGAAAAAATAGATACATATATACATATTCACATATATATATATATATATATATATATACATCCATATATTAAAATATACATACATTTATATATATTTATACCTAAAACTTACGGTGAAAGACCATTATAGAATGCCTTGATCATTTACTGATTTTAATGAAAGTGACAATGTTTTATCCTTTATCTATCATAAAAATAGCCAAAGAAAGTTTCTAAACGCTAACATCACGTCAATATGGTTTTCATATTCAGATATAATATAGATAATACGTTATTCTGTCGAACAAACTCCATGTTTTCAAACAAAGTCGTGTTGAACACACTCCTATTTATGTCGTTATGCATAATTATGTGCTTATAAAATTCCTTGAGTGTAATTGTAATTGAAAAAAATATATTATGGCAGCTGGTTTCATGAATTCGCGAATTTAATGACCACTCAGCAATATGTATTTCAATTTCGTTCAATAACGGATGCGTTGCTGCAAATAGCATTTTTTTAACGGCTAATAGGCCTTTAGAACCAATTCGAAAAGCTGTGTTTTTTTTGTCAGGCATGCCTGCTGTGTGTCTAAATTTTGATGATCAATGGGTGTATTAATGTTTTATGGTCGTAGCAGTTACTTAATTTTGCGGTGGTTTTTACTTATCTTCATATATTTTACACTATATTCATATTTATTGGACGCTTCTATCCATAGGTATATTTACATATTTAAAAAATTAAATACAAAAAAATAGTGGTTTTTCCTTGGAATTAAAGTTAAATTATGACACTCCACACTTCTATCACACTTTGATCACGTTCATACGAACCGAAACACTCTTTTATAGACAATGGATCATTCAGGACGAGCTTTCTATAATTTCGAAAAATATATACTATTGCACAATCTTCCTGATGCCTTTAGGAAAGAAATATATTGCTGGTGCATATAATTCCTTGTTTTTTTGTAGAAGAATGGTTTGTGGAATCATTCAAGTGAAACAACTTTGAAGTTAAATGCAGATTGATGAAAGCGGAAGAAAAAAAATGCATAATAGTCTCAGTGGAATAGTTAATTGTTGTTAAAACAATATTTATTCAAATTAAAACATGGGGATCTTGAGTTTATCAAGATTACAGAAGAGTTTTAAATGAAGAGTTAAAAGTTTCGTAATACTGAGGGAGAGAGACGAAAAGAATACAATAGCACACATTATCTACGACTACTATGGTAAAATACTGATAAACGAAATTTTTCCGGTTGTGCCAAGCACTTGATTTCCTGGTTTCAGTCAACTTTCTTTGACTGGAAACGATTGAAGATGGCCTAAATTCCTAAATGTCGGGGTTGCTACCGCAGGATTCTTGATACTAGTTGTCTTGACATTATAATAAATGCACTGACTTAACTATTCTGTTATGCAAGGCAGACTATTTAACTGAACCGCATATAATATCTAGCAACGGCAGCTCACAAGAAGTGAAACAGGCGGGGTTAGTCCCAGCCAGTGCAGTGAATTGAGGGAAGCAACATAGGTTGGAACTAATCAAGGTTCAGGAGGGTGGGCAGATCGGATAGTTGTTTAGAAGCCAAAGGGCTTGGCGGAAGGCGTAATAGCGACATTAGGGGGGGTGAGAAATGTGAGTGGGTTGGAGCATATATTGATTAATGGAAATTAATGGATGAACTACGCAGCTGGAAGATCAGTAAGCATCACATCGAGGCACTGCGTTCTCAACCCACAGGCACTCCATACGCTCTATGAGTACCACATATATCAGTCCTCTTGTCATAAGTTCGTAGCAAACATTTCATTTCACTGTGCATACTTACTTATCTCGCAGATACTTACCATCTTTTCAATTGGGACTAATGAGAGGAAACCGAAAAGTAAAACGTTTAATTGCATACTTCTCTCATACGGCAAACATTCTCTGTGTGGGATTGAAACTAACAGTGATTCAATGAGATTTTCACCTTTAATTTGCCAGAGTTTTCAATATCTGATGATGTCACCTATGCATCAAAATTGTTAACACATCAATGAAGTATATTTGGAGCAATACAAATTTAATTATTCATTTTCCCCCCCAAAATTACTATGAATTAGCCCACAAAAAATTATACTTTTCACATTTTCCTAAATCTGTATTTAGTTCAACTGGAATAGTAATTATCCCGGGACCGTTGCTTTGAATTTCCTTTACAACCATAATATATCGCTAACAAGATTTTTTAGTCCTCTACTATTTCTTTTTGCGCCATGCTTTTTCACTCAATATGCATACTTGTAGGAAAATTACCAATATTATCCTCCGTAATTTTTAGTAGAATGCATAGTTAAGCTTTGTTAAATAACTTCAAAATAGCAAAAACATTTTTAATCATACTTTTTCATTTTTATTTACTTCTTCACTTTAATCTGCTTATCATCAACTTATATTTTTAATTTGTGTGGAATAACACCAATATGCTCATGATTCGAATATTTAAATTGTAGAAAATATTACATTAAAATTATCTAACACTAAGTCTATATTCTCCTTGAAAGAAAAATGCATATATTATTACCACAGTATAATGAGGCGTCTATTATCATCTGTGTTGATAAAATTATTCGGTAAAAGTTTTGAAAGAGGAAAAGGAAGAAACCAAAAATTGTAATAAAAGTAAGTGAGGCATTCCATTCATCACTCTTGATTGCGAAGAACCACCTTTAAATCGCCATTTCATCTTGGGATTCCCTACTCCTGAGTGTATACTAAGGTAAATGCGATAGGTATACGACGAGATAAAAAATTATATAATACGGTGTACTACAATATGCGGCTTACCAAAAGAAGAAAACCTTAGTCAAACGTTAAAAGAGGAGTGCGTGAACTAGAGCTGCTCGAAATGCTCACCTAGCCAGAGAATGTTTTGGACCAAAATAATCAAAGTGATATGGGCATGAGACGAAAAATTGCCTTATGCAAACAACTTTAGAAATGGGGGAGAGAATTATTTAGTAGGGCGTTAAATGAAGGGTGTTAAAAGAAGCCTCATTAAAACTATTCCCGATCAAGGTTTTGTACGATGCGGAAATTCCTTGCGAAAGAAAGTTAATAGGTTTAGATAAGAGGATTTTGGGTGTGAAAAATGATGGCACAGTTAATGTAGACAGTAAGGAAAAATAACAAGGTGTGTATCATATTTAGGTGAGGGCAAAGAGATGATTGCTTTGAATAAACCGAAGAGGCAAAACTTTTGCGTCCATAGAAGAGATCCAAACAACCGTGACCTTGCGAGATTCCCCCAAAGACCCCTTCCAGGACGAGTATCGATTATGGCATAGGCGCTGGAAAAAATGTGTAAAGATCCAATGACTACACACTGAAGATTTTTAAGTGTTTGTGCGAATATGCTCATTAAATACTTTTGAAAAATAATTGCATTACTCTTGGAATGCTCCCTGTAAATATATAGCTAAACTATAGGGTCTTTATGAAGGATTCTGCATTTTCGAGTTTCACCGCGTTGTTGTTTAAAGCTGACAACAGTTTCGCCGAAGTGGCATTCGGCGTCTTCAGGTCGAAGATGGGGGACTCGGATTTTGGCCGCCCTTGTATAGGTGGTCCTGTCCAGTGGCTGCTCGCTGATTGGCCCTTTTCTGAAGAACTCTCTTCCACGCGTTGTGGAGATGGTAGCCTATCTCTTTTGATATTCTCCCGGTTTTTCGCGATCTCAATTGCTTCTCTAATTAATCGTGGGTAATATCTACTCTCCTTAGCTATGATGTTTGCATCTTGGAATAAAATTTCGTGACCGGGTTCATTCCATTTGATTTCGGAGATGGCCGACAGGTTAAACTGCTTATTTGTTGTTGTCCGGAGGTGTTCCTTCATTCGAAATTTCATTGGCCGGCAAATGGACTGAAACCGGTATTGTTATTTATTAGTAGGCTAAGTATGTACCGAAATCGTTTAGTATCTACCTAGACGATTGGGGTAGTTCATTTCTAAATTTAAAACCTGTAAAATTCCAGGAATCCATGAGCCCGATGATCGCATGCTCTATTGTTTAGGGTTTCAGGGGAAGGTCAGGGGTTTGGTGGGATGCTAAGATGGATACATTATAGCATTTATCAAAGGAAGTGCAGTGTTCGGAGGCGTGTTTGGGGATTGGAAGCATACCAATCAGAGAGAATTTCTTGCATGAGGCCCGGTAGTTACTGATTCTAATCTTGAGGGGTGTGGTACACTGTCCAATATAAAAAAGGCAGGGCAAAGTTGGCACTTGAGAAGGCAAACTACATTGCTGGAGGTACATGAGGCATAGAGAATTGATGGGACAGAGTAAAAATATGGGTGGTAAAGGGTTTTGGTTACTGGAACAGGTTACTGGTACAGGATACTGGTTTTGAATATAGCAATGTTTTGTATCTAGGCTCATTACGGGGCGTGGTAGTGGCTTTGAGTTGCGGCGGTGATTTGAGGAGTGGATTGCTTGTTTTGAGAAGATCTGATAATTTGGCGGGGAGTTTGAAAGTAATAGAAGGACAAGGGCTGCTGCGAGGGAATTGCAGCCCGTGCTGAAAAGGGGGTATTTATAGTGGTAAGGATTCAGAGATGACGGGTCGTCCCAGGATATTCAAGCCTTAAGAACTCTAATACAAATATACTTGACATGCGGATTCGCGAGTTATCTTCTGTTCAACGTTTGTAAGAGGATTATCGGAAACAATTTCTGACGTGACTGTGCATCGCAGTGTGCTCACACCGCGGAGGCTCAGTGGATGGGGGTCTGAATTTCAACATTAGCTAAGCGCAAGTAACCTGCAAACGTTCGTCCAGGCTAGCCCATTGTTTAAGTGGTTTAGTCGAGTGACTTGGAGTAAGTCCAAAATGCAGCGAAGGATTAAACAGTGGCATGCCGTCAAATTTTATGTTGGACTAGAAAAATACGCCTTGGATATGGTTTTCTAAGTGGCAAACGATGAAATAATGGCAAAAACTGCAGTTTTTAATTGGCTTAAGTTTTTCAATGAAAGCCAAGAGAGTGTGGAGTATGAACCCCACGCTGGACGGCCATTGACGTGAAGAACCGACGACAACTTGCAACGCATACGCGAAGTTCAGAATGAAGATAGTTGTTTTAAGTGTGCGTATTATCGCAGATCGTATTGGCATTGTTAAGATGACAGCACACATTATCATCACTGAAAATCTGGAGATACAAAAGGTTTACGCTATACTCTTCTTGAGTTCCCAGCCAAATTTGATCCATGTTAACCGACAACCTGACAAGAAACGGCATCGCAGTTCCACAACCCACTTTTTTTCACAACTTCGCAACAACAGACTTTCCTATTCTGAAAAGTGAAATCTTCCACCAGAGGACACCCCCATTTGGCCCTAAGTGCCGTATAAGAAGTTTGCACACGTACCTTTAAGGAACTTTCCGAATCCAACAATCTGGGAGCCTTTGAGTCTTAGAAAAACCGCTGTTAAAGTTTGCCGTCGCTGAAGGGATGTATTTTGAAGAATTTTGATGCGTTTTAGCAACATCTGATATAAATCAATTTTTCAAACAATTTTCTTTTAACAAAACAATTTATACAATCCAAGTAGTTTGGTGGCTGAATCGGGTAGGAGTTCCAGGATGGTTAAGTAGAAACACTGTTTGAATGAAAGGTTGCGGGAATTCGCGTTTGTAGGGATAGGAAGAGAAGAGAATGGGACAGAATTGCTTGAACAACGGCGATTGTTTATGTGGATGGATAAGAGACAGGGTAATTCATTGGCCTAAATTGAATGATGAGCATCGATTATACGACAGAAAATGGATTTTTTTGGAGAGGCAACAAGCGTGGGAACGAAGTACATCTACAATTACACAGTACTTCGTAAGCCGCCGCCAGGCGGGAGGTGCCAGGTTACCACCCATAAAATAAAAAAAATTTGCATTCCAAACACAATTATGCTAACTCTACACAAAGTAGTTTGTTCCCGCACCTGAAAAATCTTCATCATTCGAAGAAAGTACTTACATACAACATTATTCCATTACATAGCATGTACATTCAAATCATGCTGTGTAAATATAAAAGAAAGGGTTCATCAAATAAATAGAATAACATGTAGGAAGTAACGAGATACGAGATATTTGTATATCAACAAATATATACAGTTTCAATTCTAATTATCACCTACGCGATTGCTGTCAGGTATATTATAATCTACTGGTTCGGAAAAATACGACATGCAAAATCTATCCGTTTTGCAATAAATCTCCCTGAGTTTACGTTGGTGAACTGATTAACCGTAAAAACACTATTTCAAAAATTTTTATGTCTATTTGTAATCCATCCTTACTTTGAAATACTTAAAATATATATTTTGAGGGAATAATTGGGAATAATTATCCTCGCCCAAGCTGTGCAGTAAACGCACTAAAGCACTAGAAGTAAGTCAATAGCATAGAAATGTATTTTAATATTTGAATAAAAACATGATTATTTCAGATCCAACCTAATTTAATTTGGCTTCAAAACTAACTTTTCAAGGCAATGGAATAAGTATAATTTGAGGTATTTGGCTTTGGAGAAGAATGGAAACAGACGAAAAGCAACGAGATCAAAAAACAAAGAATTTCCACGCATCGTAGGGGAAGGCGGAATATTTATGAGTAAAATTCGAAGCAGACGGAAGGGGTTGAAGTTTTAGTTGGATAACGGAACGTTAAAAGCTACAGATGAGAGGAAACTGCATGCCAAACATTAGATATGAATAAATAGGTTGACTAAGTTAACGTACATTTAAAAATTAGAGAACCAATGAAAATGCGCTCACGCGACATGAGGTGAAAAGGTCTCTGACATGTCGCCGGAACTTCAAAAACCACCAAATCCTCCCAATCCGTTTTTTACATCTCCCTCACAAGTTCCCGTACCCCAGTGGCAGATATTTTACTTCATCCTGCTAAAGAACGTTAATTCCTATTTTGGCTCATTCCTACCCAATCGCCAGGCTACTAACCAATATCCCGCGGCCTCACGGGCGGAGAACAGAAATGCGGCTAGCGCGGTTTTCGCGCGGAGCGCAATATCAAAACACATTAGCTCTCTCCGTCAATGTAGGAGCCTACTTGCGTGCAGTACAACCAGCGACTCTCCCTCCAATCGACAGCAACCCTCACTCCGCTCCCTTCTTCACCCCCTCATCTCGCTCCTAATCCCCTCCACGCCTCGACCTCCCTTCGCCCATATCCCTACTCCCCTTCGCCGTATCTCTGCCGTCCTCCCTTCCTTCCCAAGCTCACAGCCCCGCCAATCTCCCCGCACCGCTTCAGGATACCCGAAGTGAAGCGAGCCTCCCTCAGTGGTGGCTCGTCCTCCGTCGCTGACGATCGCTTTTCCACGCCGGACGGAGTCTCCCTCCGCTCACACGGCAGTATTGGACACGACGCTGGGTACTGGAGAATCAACTTAGAGGCATCCAGAAGACCAACTAGATACCAACGCGGATTTCGTGAGACCATCTGGGCGTCCTGGAATAGGAGACGGTGAGTTGATTATCAAATATTCCGGGATATATTACCCCCTCTTGAGAAATACAATAATTTCGTATTTTATTGGGTCAAATAAATAATTGTTATGGTTAAGAATTGGAAACGTTCCTCTTACGTTGGACGAAACATGTGATTTCTTATCTCATATATGTGGATGCATTCCTTAAATCTAATATACTCTGCCTTAGGGAAAGCCTGGTACAATTATATCGTTACTAAGATGCAGGAAAATAAGGCTGTACACAATTTCCTCGCTGCGTGAAAGTACTAAAAAAGATTTGAGAATGGGTATTAATGTCCACATTTTTTTAACAAACTTACTTTTATTTAAGGCTCAAATTATATACTTGTATGGGATAGGAAGAGTTTATAGAGCATTTCGGTGTGACACTATTATTTGGAGATCCGACCAGAAAAAAACATCGGTGCATTTTACCCGAAGTTCTGAATTGAAATGCTTGTAAGTAGAGGTTCATTCATTATCTTTCCCGAGAGGGAGTACACTCTACTATACCGATATCCTAAGATTCTAATGATGTGGTGACGGAAATTTTTGAAGAAGAACAAAGTAGAAGAGCAAAAAGTAGAGAATTGTATTTCTTCAAATATTGCAAAATATTTGGAAAGGAAATACTTAATATAGTATGACTTTTGAAATTGAAAGTTTCACTAAACTCATTGAAATTATGTTAATTTTGGGTGTGATTTCACTAATTGTGTGCAAATAGTCATTTTATAGTCATCGGCAATAGCAATTTGTGCAACGATTAATACCAATACTTAAGATAAGATATGCATATAAACCACATGGAAATAGTTTTTTTGCAATTCGTAGTTAGTAATCATAAGGCGTAGTTCAGAGGGCTGCTAGTAAGAGAAATATTTCATAGACTTTCTGGCAGCTATTGCATAATTATTGCATGCAATTTCAACAATTCAAAAATTTCTTAATATTTCAAAAATAAAATAATCATTTTTTTATAACATGCTATTTAATATGTTCCATTAAAAGTTGAAAATTTTCATAAGGGTACACTTAACAATTTAGGAACAAGTGTTATTTTGTAATTAGGTTGTTTATGACCGTTAAGTTTGAGTTCTTTTAACTTTACAGTAGCTAAAACGAATGGGTTATACTTTTTTATTCCTATGAATACTGGGTTAAGGTAATTATACCATTAAAACAAGACGATCGACGTAGCTTTGAGAACTTTGCGGCAGGAGTCAGTGGTGTATAAGGTAAATTGAAGGAAATAAAAAAATAAAGAATTGGCGAGGTGGGAGATGAGAGAAGATTCTTTGGGAGAAATTCAAAAGAGATAGGATAGGTGTATTCTGAGCACATTAATTGATGATGAAATGATGAACATTACCATGCAAGGTTGAGAGAATATTGTACAAGAGAGGTAGGAGGAGGAATAGAAAAGGCATTGGACGCAATAATGGGGAGGCATGTGGAAATAAAGAAGGGGTCATTGTGGAGTGGGGTCAGGTGCCCTGGGCGATGCTAAAAAATTAAAGAGGTGTTAAGTTTTTATCCATTCAAAATGTACTTTTACTAGTACATTACCGTATAATATTAATCTATAGGTGTCTGTGAAACCTAAATTTTCCATTTTATGAAAATTGCAGCTTTGATTTATTGATTTTAATTGGCATGTGATATATATAAAACATTTTAACACATTTTGACATATGATTGACATTTTTGACGCTTGTGACCGACGCTTTTCACATCCATTTATTTAAATTAAACGTAACTTAAATTAGTCATGTAAAATTTAAATTATATTAAACTTAGAAAGTAAAAATTTTACTATTACTATTTTAAATCAGTTTGACCACAATTTATGTCGATATTTAACGAAAAGAGACCTTTCCAAAAATCTATTGCTCGTGTAAATCTTAGGGTGTACATTTTTTCGATTCTCTGCAATCTACACAAATATTTATGAAACTAATATTTGCCAATAATGATGAATCAAAGGGAACCATTATTCACAGAAAAATGAAAAATATAATAATGAGTTGTGATATAACTGAAAATATTATTACAGCATGATATTCTGTGTTTAGGTGATGGTCATTAAGTTCTCATGAATTGTAGAGGAACAAGGCCATGCTAAGGCTCAACTCTTACTCACACTAGCTAACTTACCGAGTTATCCATTTCAGGTGACATTTCACCTTGTTAGTTCGATGTATTGATAATTAGAGTTAAGATAATAGTATTGTGCTTGAATCAAATGGTCATAGACATAAGAAACCACATATAGTACATTCTAAAATTAATAATTGCAGTTTTGTGGAATAAATACCCCAATTTCAGTTCAAATACCATTGAGGTAATAAAGTATTTTCTAGTATTTTTAAATTCCATTAATTTTATTACGTATATAGCAGAGTGTTTTTGCTTCTTTATTTTAGCTGTGAGTTTTATAAATGATTTGTTTTTGTTAACTTTTCTTGAATGACTCATTTTCTAAATTGCCATGGAAATTGCTACATAAGTTTTGGTGAAGCTATAACATTACATCTCTATCTAGAAAACTCAACATTGTTTGTGATTAATGATCATGAATAAAATGATAACAATGAATAAAAATATTTTTCATATCTGTATAATATGAGGAATTTTTTCTCAATCCAAGACTACTTTGGTCTACACTGTGACGTGTGCTTCAGAAATGTAATCCATTTATAACAAAAAAATTGAGCTAAATCTGAAAACTGTTAAATAATTTTCACCAGTGATTTTGGGGCTTATGCCTAATGTAACAAGTTTCCTAAATGCGTAAATTTCAAATTTCAGTATCTTGGCTTCAAGTGACCTATAATTAGCAATAGTCTAAGAAAGACGTACTTCTTCTGTCCGCCAAATAACTTCCAGTAATCTATATCTTTGTGATCATAAATTATAAGGATTCATTATATCCTCATATTACTAAAATTTACTACGATATCTGTTGAGAAGCTATTTCTGGAGAAAATAATTTTTTCCGTTCTGTTCCCGACTTACACCTCTTGGGTGTAGGGCTTCATTCTCTCCGTTATTGTTATAGAACTATTTGTATGGATACCTTCAGTTTGGAGGAGTAGTGGATGACCAAGCTCCTGCGTAATCTGGACGCAGAGGGATAAATCCATTTGAGTTTGACCATCTTAAGATATTAGTTCATTTTGAATAGATATTCGGTAATTTCATGGCGGCTGCCTTGGATTAAATTCATGTTCGCTATTTCTTTCGTTAAAAAATTAATTTTCAAATTAGATTAGATTTCGTTGCAGCGATTTTTTATATTCTTAAAAGGAAAATTAGAAAGTTTATCCAAAATATACCTTATTCCGAGTTGATTTTGAACAAAAATTAACAAATATATCACTGCAAGCTATATTGTTGTATTGAAAGGCTCAACCAGTACACACGATATGAGCGAAATAGAAACGGCATCACTCATCCTTACATGTAAGTAAATATTACTGAAAATTGATATTAGGTATACACAATTTCTGAGTAAAAAACCTTATATAAGTAAAAGAAATAAAATCTTTAGTAAAATTTGAACCTATCAATGTATTTATCTAGGAAATAATACGTCAATAAAAATGCATGTAGTTTTTTTTCATATACAGGTTCCTGTATAAGGAACACTACGATATTCATGAAATGCTGCCATTAATTTGGGATTGATAAGATATATTAATACCGATATCCCTTCGCTACAGAAGTATATTATATAAAAATTCACAAAAATACGATTTAATAATTGAATACGAGGTTTTCTTCTATTTACTTGCTCAGAAGATGCAAGAAAGTAGTATAAGTTATAAGATATGATTTCAACAAAAGCAGTGCATTTTGCATATCTTAATGGCTGCAATTTTATAGAAGCTGATTGCAATGGACAAGATTTTACGTTCCTATTTCGCGAAGTTGAAGAAAATCTAAAGGAGAAGCTTGAACTTCGTATTCTGTTGCATTATATCAAGAAAATGATACTCATTTTAACGTTAACTTTAAACATTCGCTAATGCAGATATACAATTAATATGAAGCCATTATTATTATAAATACAGTGCCAAGAACTGCTCAACAATGAGACAAATATTTACTAAAAGTATTACATTGCAGCAAATATTATCAACAATAAAACACAATTATTGGTATAGTTCAGTGTATCTGAAAAATTCACTTTGTCTGAATCAGGGTTAAAATTAGTTTATTGCTACTTTCATTGAAAATCGTTAGGTGAAATTTTTTTGTGTTTTAATTGAACATAGTTGCCTATCATGAGGGTGTTTGCCATATTGGAGGTAAATGCCGTCCCCCATCAGCACTAGGTAAATTTAACGTTTGAAGGATGAAGTGCCCGCTGCGACTTGAGCGAATTCTATTCGTCTCGGTGCATACCAGGCAGCGGGATTCTCTATGCAGGGGAAGAATACGACAGGGTTACGGATGTCATGAAGCTACGAGTTGTATGTCATGTGGGAACAATTGGCGTCTCAGAAAGTGAATCTGACGGTACTCTACGTACTTTCAGGAAGCTGAAATCCGTGATGAAACAAATTGAAGTAGATTTGAAAATCCCAGTAATATATATCATTCTGCGTTATGGCCGCCGAGGGATTTCTTGAAGCCCTATAGAGGGTATTAACCGAAGAATGTAGTATAAAAGATGAGAAAATCAAAAAAAAATGTTGATCTGAGAGCAGTCCCCTCTACGTGTCGGGAAACTCTGGAGATATTTGAAACATTTAACAACACGTGGAAAAATAATCGATTATCGGCATTAGGGCTAGTAAGGTAACATCGGGTATTAATCTAAGTACTCATTTATTAAACAAGACCGCCTTACTGTTGATTGGCATCTCATATCTTGAAAACAAAATAATAACGATACACGAAATTCTCAAAATTTGATTCGCACTGCCAACGAACATGAAGTGCATGACAGAAAAAATATTAATTTTTTTAAATTAAAATATCGCGAAATTTTACTAATTGACTACTGAACACATCCTTAAAACTACATTGGCACACATCGTCATATGAAAACAAAGTTGGATGACTAAAGATAGAGCATATAGCAAGATTTGTTCAAAATGGTTTATTATCTGAAGGAAAGGTAAACCTAAAATACTAGGTAGAGTTCACCGCTTAGGGGAGTACCGTGTATAGTCTCATAACTCAGCTAACTCACTAGTCGATAGTTATCAATATGAAGGATGTTTAAGAGCTGTGTGGAGAGTGTTTATTTCTGCTTTATAATCGCAGAAGTGTATTATCAGATGGTATTATTTATTACTGGACGTAATCTATTATGTTCATTCGACAGAGTACCTAAGTCAAACGTATATGTTCTCACAAAACTCGATGACCAAAATTCTAATGCTTTGACAAGCATTGCAATAGTATTTTAATTGTCTTCGGCGACTATATACCACCTACAATAAATTGTAAATACTACTGCGTACGAAAACTGGCTAAATATTGCGATTAATATAAAAAATTCGGTAAAAGAGGTCTTCTCGCAAAGGCTCCAGCCATGCAATTATTTTGAGAAAAATAACCTACCTAGGATAATGAGCCCTTAGCCCCCTTCAATTTACTCCCCTGGGGATCTATTTTACTTTTCTAAATAATCAATCAAGTCCTTTTTCGGAATGATCATCAGCTACCTCGTCGCATGCTCTTTCTTCACGCCAACATCAATAATATGCAGGGGAATTATGGGAATTAGGGGAATATGCCATAATTACAGATGCAGGGGACTTGCTCCAAGTCAAACGATGACCAAGATTTTCTTATAAAGGGTCCGGACCTACGGCTATGGTCCTGTACCTTAAGTCCCGTCTTTCCAACAGTCAGTTGACAGGATAAAGGAGAACGCTACGAGGCAGCTGGTGACCATTCAAAGAAGGAATTCTCCGACTGTATTGAAAAAGAAAAGAGACACTCCGATTACACCCCCTGCCACACACCTTTCTGGTGGCTCGCAGGGTATTTATGTAGATGTAGATAAGTGTGTGAGATTCTACGGGGAGTATTTTGAAGGGCACTAAGGCCTGATTGTTCTAGATAGGCCTTGTTCTCAAAATATTTCATGGCCGGACAGACTTCGATTTTTCATCAAAATCTTGTTTATACAAGTAGGACACGTAAATCACCGAAAGGATGAATCAGCATGTAGAACACTTTTATTTGCAACAAATGACTTATAACAGAGTTTTCTGCCAGCGTGAAAATACCTGAGGGTAGAAGCGAACACTAAAATATGCATGTAGAAAAAATAAAAATACTGAAAGTGAAAAATAAAAAGGATAAAGTGTATTTATAGACCAAAAATGGATTCTTGAATCTGATAAATAAAAACACACTATTGTATAAATGTTTTAAAACACAGAGTGCTGACGCAGAACCCATCGAAAAAATGTTTTTTTTTAAACTTCGAAGAGTTGAAAATAAGAGTTTTTACAGGAGAGAGCAACAAGGTTAAAAAATCATTCAAATCATATACATAGTTAATAGGCTAATAACAGAATACTAAAGAGTGCAATAGCCAGCATATGGTAAACCTATGGATGTTACAAATCAAGTGAGTTATATTATTCGCAAGGATTTAGGTGACCTTGCTAGCAATTGTTTTTCCAATACGTGGAGGATACCCCTTATGTAATTTGGTCTATCTCTAGGGACATGTAAATAATATGTAAAGATATACATTCTATAAAGGTAGGAAATTGCAAAATTGCTACGGACAGCAGAAAAACGGCAGTAATTTGTACAATATCATTTTAAGCGTCTACACTAAAAGATTAAAGAAATGCAGAAGAAAAAAAAACCTTACGCATCTGAAGACTTAATAGGTGGCATAATTGTCCCAGGAAGGAATAGAAAAAGTTAAGGAAGAATTCTATTCTAGAACACTAAAGGAACCTCCTGAAGATGTTGCGTCTATTTTAAAATCAGTTACAAGTTAATAGACGATGATTCGTGGCTAGAAGCTTGATCACAATGCGGCGATATTGAAGACACCAATAAATACAGACCTATTTATTTCATACCGGTATGCTGTTAAATCATTGAAAATATTATTGGTCTCAACATTTCTCGACAGTGAAAACATACTCATCTAACGAGTGAAGACCTCTGGGCTTCAAAAAGGGACAATTCAATTAACAGCAAAATATACTAGATCAACGTGCCGATTCCCCATACTATCATCCAGTTCATTGTTTCTTATTACGTTGTAACACAGCACTCAATTTCAGTGAGAGAAACTAATTACGTGTTCGTAGGTTTTTGGTTTAAATTTGTGCTTAAATTCTAAAATATCTTTTTAAAACACATTAATATAGAAGGTATTATTTGAAAACGAGACAAGAATCAGCAAGACATTACCCTTTAAAATAGTACTAAAAAACTAAACTAAACTAAATGATATTTAAATTTAAAACAAATTGATATTTTTGCATTATTGATCCTTGGCAGCATGAAAAAAATATTTTTTGTCAAAAAATTATAACCGTTTTTTTAATTAACTATGGAACATGTTTACTTGGAAATAAATATTCCTGCTACACAGGGAAAGTGATTTCTAAGGGAAAACAGAAATTTAAGAATTATAACAGGAAACACATTTTTGACAGATTAAACAAAATTTACTGAACTAACCTGTATATTTTACCTACTACGAGTATACATGTATTTGCGCACTCGTATTAGCTGTCAGCTTGAAAGAAGGCGGGGACTTTTGGAGTGATAGTAAAATATCATAGTAATCAACCCGAAAGTCGATTTGGTTGGTGATGATTTAGTTCACCCAGCACTAAGCCCGACGTTATGTGAAATTCACACATAAGGGAAAGGGGGCCAGTTCCTTTCTCTGTAACGGTTATGGTTTCCCAGGAAGATCTGATGCCCGCAAACCCCATAGCTTGGGTGGAACTGTTGGTGCCCAGAGAGGCTTCCCCGGTAATCGTACCCGAGCCCTGCGATCAGTAGTTCAACGCTCTACCCCTGGACCCCCACGACCCATAGAGTGATACATAGCAAAGGGAAGTGAGTCAGCGAAGGATGGTATCATATAGAACATAAAGGTAGGTAGAAATGTAATAAACATGGAGAAAGTTACTGATAGAATATTATTTGCAGAAGTAAAAGTGGAAGCAACAAACATTATAATTGTTCAGGTGTACATGCTATCAAGAAAGCGTAGGGAGATAGAAGTCGATGGGGTACACCATCAGTTACAGGACATTGGCGCGAGAGTTCCCATGGGAAATATTTGTTAGTGATGGAGGATTGGAACTCAACGGTAGGCGACGGAAAAAAAGATGGTTAGGTGGGGGGCTATGGTTTAGGTACGAGGAATGACTGCGGAGAGAAAGCAGTTGATTTCTGCACGAGGCAGGGTTAGTCACCAATACTTGGTTTAGACACCAAAAAAATATGTAGATTTACATGTAAAATGCCAGATAAACTATTGAGATGTCAGTTTAATTATATTATGGTTAGGCACTGAGCTAGGAAAAGTGTGATCACTTCGCACATCTTCTCGGGAGCTTTTGTGGACTCGAACCACAATTTATCAATAATGAAATGTAGCGTCCATTATGAAAGATAAAGCAGGGAGTATCATTTAGATAATGGATCGATTTAGCATCAATATCGTCGAAGAGAATTGAGTATAAGCAGGCTGCAGTGAAAAGTTATATGAAAGGAAATACGGGTATAAAGATTTAAGGAATAAATGGAGGAGCGAAACAAAAAGGGTGAAAGAAGTTTCGCCGAACACGCAAAAAGATCACAGTGAAAGGATAAGAATGGTATGCTTTACAACAAGGTGGAAACGCTGTCGGGAAGTAAAATGGAAAAAGTTCGCAAACGATGAAAAATAACCGAGGAACAATATTGTTAAATCAGAAAAGGCTCAAGAAATATAGAAGGAATATAAAGAAGGACTGTATAGTAAAGGTATTAGATTAGGCAAAGAGAGGGAATATGATGTTAGGGGGGATATTTTATAGCTAGCCTTACTGAATGCAGAATTAGAAAGTGTACAAAGGGCATTGGAATCAAATAAGGGAGGAAATTAATGACGGGGACTTTGAATATTGATGCTAAATATAGGCTCGTTAAAACTTTGATTTAGAGTGTAGTTTCGTACGACGCGGAAGCATGGTTATTAAAGCAGGATGATAGGCATTGATTTTATGCTTTTCATGAGCGGTTGAGGAAAAGAATGGAAAAGATTAATTGGACTAAAAGAAAAATAAACGAGAAAGTGCTAGGCATAGTGGGGGATGAGAGAGAATTATTGGGAAGAATCAATAAGAAGCGGGAATGATGGATGAATAACGTTTTCACAGGCAATGCCTTGTTGAGGACTGTGATGGAGGGGAGAAATTGAGACAAACAAGGAAGGGGAAGGAATAGGATAGGCATGTTGGACGGAATGAAGTGATTAGAGAGGTATACTGAATTGAAGAGGTAAATACTTAAGCTGCCGAATTCAGGTAGGGATTTTTGTTAGAAGTGGCAAGCTTCACTGATATAGTATATCTCTTTCTCTTTTCCATTAAAGAGACGTAATTTTATCTATTTGAGCGCCATACCTAAATACCGAGTGAAGTACAATATTGACTGTTTGTTTGTTCTCATTGTAGTCGGTTGCTTCGAGAGGGGTAATTGTTGTACCAGCGGAACTTAAAATCTGTAGCGCTGGACAGATGCCGACAAGGATCTTGAATTTTCAAGCGGCCGATTAACGAATGCTGGAGTGAATGAGGAAGTTCTCATTTAACATGAAAATTCCTGATAAATGCGTTGCTAAATTAGCTTCAATAAGGCTAAGAATAGAAAGGTTTCCTTGCAGTACGTCTATACGGGGATAAGGTGAAATATTCTCGGCCTAAGAATAAAAGGGTAAGATTTTCAGTTCAAAAACTGTTTTATTTTTCAACACAATCTTCCTTGCCTACAATACTAATGTTCCAACGTTTCTCCAACTTCATACTTTCCTGGAAGTAACAGTCTGGAAGGCTGTGAAAATATCCATCTATGCCTTTCTCAACTTCTTCATTGGATGCATATCGCTTTCCAGAAACAATTTTATTCAAGTTTGGGGATAGATGCATACCTGATGGTGGTAACACTAAAGATGAGGGGGATGACCGAGCGAGTAGTGTTCCAATCGCAAACGCATCTTTGTAAGCCGGTGACTGCAGGTTGTTCTGGTGAAGTATGATTTCTTTCTTCTTCAATCCAGTCCTCTTCTCGCGAATTTTGGCATTCAGCTGATGAAAAAGTATGAGTAATATTCGCTTGTAGTTGGTCCGACTTTTTCACTGTAATCAATAAACACGATCCCGCTCACCTCCCAAAATCCACTGGCCATGACCTATCCGGCAGATGCGACCGAGGTTCCTTTCTTTGGTGCTGAACTACCGGCTTCCACCCTCTGCATCGACTGCTGTTTCGTTTCTAGCATTTAGTTATGGACCCATATCTCGTCGACAGCAACAAATTGCCGCACAAAATCTCTTGGTTCCCTCTTGAATCGCTCCAAACTTTGCTGCAAAAAGGGTTTGCGAATTTACCTTTAATTGGCATTCAGCAAATGCGGCGCCCACCTTGTGCAGAGCCTTTGCATCCCTAATTCTTTGTGCAAGATGCTTCGCACCCTTTCTTCGGGTATCCTCACAGCCCTATAAATCCCACTCACCTTCAATCGTCTATTATCCAATATGATATCGTGCACTGTTTCGATGGTTTTCGGTGTGGTTACGGTTTTTTGCCATCCTTTATGTGGATCCTGTTTGAGGGATGTGCGACCACGTTTTACTTCAGCTGCCCACTTTTAAACGGTTGATTTTGAAGGAGCAGAGTCCCCGTACATTATTGTTAATTTCGAATGAATTTTATTTGGGGTTTATCTATCCAAAATGCAAAGGAATTTTATAAACGCACATTCGTTAAGTTTTTCCATTTTAACGAAAAACACCAAAGGCGTCTGCTGCAACAATGCGTGTAGAAAAGCTGCCAGGGAGAATAAGTTGAAAATAGTCTTACGAACTATTGGCACGTACACCCTGGCCGGAATCATGAAGATTCGCTGATTGGAACGCCATCTCTGTGTCAGGCTGAGAACATTTCATCTTATCCTCATAATTTTCTACAGATCGGTATCAAGACCCTTTTGTCAGATTTTAAACATTGATGCACAAAAAGATGGTATTGTATCCATTTTACTGCATCCATCCCGTTTAAAATTGAATACATAGTTCTACTACCTTCACGTCTCTGATTTGAATTGAATTATATTTTATGCTAACAAATCTCCCATCGCCTTTGACCTTCTATATGATTATTCATCCTAATGCAACCATTTCAGAGAGTAAAAATCATTCGCCTTGACCGGGATTCGAACCCGGATCCCTCGATATCCGGCCGAGTGCTTTAACCAATTAAGCTACCGAGACGTCCTCTTACACTCTGAAATTTTGGGGGCTTTAAGGGAACAAGATGTTATAACGAAATACCGTACATACAATGTCACAGGCATTCGTAGTCGTGCGCGACGCGCCACAGTCCACGATATTAATAAAGCCAATTTCAAACACTTAGGCTGTTCATACCTTAGACAAATTTCAAGAAACTGTAATAGTAACTTTAACGGAGTCACCCGCTATGTGTGCATTATAATGCAACCATTTCAGAGAGTAAAAATCATTCGCCTTGACCGGGATTCGAACCCGGATCCCTCGATATCCGGCCGACTGGGCGCGTCGCGCACGACTACGAATGCCTGTGACATTGTATGTACGGTATTTCGTTATAACATCTTGTTCCCTTAAAGTCCCCAAAATTTCAGAGTGTAAGAGGACGTCTCGGTAGCTTAATTGGTTAAAGCACTCGGCCGGATATCGAGGGATCCGGGTTCGAATCCCGGTCAAGGCGAATGATTTTTACTCTCTGAAATGGTTGCATTATAATGCACACATAGCGGGTGACTCCGTTAAAGTTACTATTACAGTTTCTTGAAGTTTGTCTAAGGTATGAACAGCCTAAGTGTTTGAAATTGGCTTTATTAACATCGTGGACTGTGGCGCGTCGCGCACGACTACGAATGCCTGTGACATTGTATGTACGGTATTTCGTTATAACATCTTGTTCCCTTAAAGTCCCCAAAATTTCAGAGTGTAAGAGGACGTCTCGGTAGCTTAATTGGTTAAAGCACTCGGCCGGATATCGAGGGATCCGGGTTCGAATCCCGGTCAAGGCGAATGATTTTTACTCTCTGAAATGGTTGCATTATAATGCACACATAGCGGGTGACTCCGTTAAAGTTACTATTACAGTTTCTTGAAGTTTGTCTAAGGTATGAACAGCCTAAGTGTTTGAAATTGGCTTTATTAACATCGTGGACTGTGGCGCGTCGCGCACGACTACGAATGCCTGTGACATTGTATGTACGGTATTTCGTTATAACATCTTGTTCCCTTAAAGCCCCCAAAATTTCAGAGTGTAAGAGGACGTCTCGGTAGCTTAATTGGTTAAAGCACTCGGCCGGATATCGAGGGATCCGGGTTCGAATCCCGGTCAAGGCGAATGATGTTTACTCTCTTAAATGGTTGCATTATAATGCACACATAGCGGGTGACTCCGTTAAAGTTACTATTACAGTTTCTTGAAATTATTCATCCTTATAAATCATTTACAAGTACAATCACTGGAATCACTTAAGTCTTAAGCTCATAAGTTTCGAATATACGAGTATTATTCCCTATTTTGTTATCTAGCGTTTAGATACATACTAATTTTAAGTCAAAGTTTAAGGACCGTAAATTTTATCTAAAGGCTTCACTATTGGTTTCTAAAATTGACATTCTTCTCGTAAATGCCTCACGAACATTAAAACAATATTTCAATGGTTGGTTCTCTAGGAAATAATAGAATCATTTTTGTATCTGTAAAACTATTTGATTATCTGAAGCTACAAATAATCTAATCCCAAAAGAGAAAAAGCATTTAAAGAACATTATATTTTGCTATCACAATGTGATTATTCTAAAATAATATCGAACAGCCTGAGTTCACTTTCGTTAACCAGGTTCAGTTAAAAGGGTTATAGAGGCTGGTGTTGCCTCGAAGGAAACAAGCAGGCCCGTAAGCGGGCAACAGGGAGGGACTAATCACAAAAAAACCATCGGTATGCCCGTCCACCCTTTTTATAACAAGGGGCTAATTTTTAACATGTTGTACCTATAGTATTTATTCCCTTGGTGCAGACTACTCACGGGTGGTGGCCTAATCTTCACTGATTGCTTTTCTCGGGCTTATCTAAAGTGAATTACATGCAGAGACGGATAGATAGATAGACGTCCTTATTAGAGCGACATTAGGCCCAAATGGTCTCTTCTTCGTGTAATCCATCATCGTATGCTTTATTAATTGCCATAAATGTGATACGTACATCCAGAAAATACCTATGCAATGCACTTCAATACACAAAGACAGTCAAACATACATTACGCCCGGATTGGCATATCTTAACAAATATACAAGTATAGATCCATATATTCACATATACTATATGCATAGCATCCCCCTACAATTACACACATACACATGGTAGATCAGAATAGAGATATAAAACGATAAAATAGGAAACGTTTAAGCAAAGAATGAGGTTTTTGGGAATAGCTAGGGAGAGCGTGTTGTTGCTCACCTTGTTAAACCTACGCAGGAAAACACCAACGATGGGAAGGGGGTGTGAAAATCTGCTGCAAAAACCCTATGAATTAGAAGAAAGATATTTATGCATTATAATATTTAATTTTCACATATAACACATTATCATATCACAGAAAAAAATGAGAAAATAATAACATTAAATGCACCTGAATCCTAAAGAGAACAAACATATTAAAACTAGAGAGAATGATAATAATGCAAAAACCTAACGCTTGAGATAGGTAAAAGAAAGGGTTGATAAGACGATCTGTATAGCAGCAGAATGAAATTAGGAACAGGTTTACTGATTGGTTACTTCGCGCGATGAAAACTGTCATGGATGGTTCATCCTCTTTTACTATAATGCCTGTGTGAAACTTTTCCCTAACCTTTTATAGCTGTTCTACTCACCTTCGTCCAAGATCTGGGAGACAATTTTTTTAATAGAAAAAGGAAGCCTTCTCCACTTAAAACTCTAAAATATGCTTAGAAATTATTGCAGATGGTTTCATTGTTTTGTAAGTGCACGCCGTAATAATTCGGGAAACATTAAAAATATTATCAAATATAAACGAAAGTACATTCCTTGGCACTGCCATATCCATCACATCCATTTAATGAAACCGGTAGATCTTGTAATGGACATCAATTTTAAAAACTATTAAGTAGATACAAATGACTTGAGCTTGAACAAAAATACAAAAGATTTACCACTTCACCCACAAATAGATATCTCTTTGAATACATTTTACTCTAATAAATAAGGCGGTGCTATTAAATAATCTTACTATAAACAATTGCTCATTTTTAATGGGGGATATTCTTCACCAACATCAATGTTCTTAAGCGTCCGCTTCTCCTAATTGAACGTTTGCTGCTGGATACCAACTATAAGGGTACGAGAGCGTATAAGGAAGTTTAAAGTAGGAATAAATATCACCACTACTGAGAGTAATTTACGTGAGAAACCTGCAAATTACGCTTGTCTTTACAAGCCCCGGCTCTTCAAACTACAAATACTGGCTAAGTAAAGAGTACGCTGAGGAATCGAGCCTAGACTGCATTTTTACCAAAGTTTGGTCTACCATTTATCTAATTGGATCCAATTCATAAATTACAACTTGACCAGCCTCAATATCAGCTTTCATCCATTTCCGATTTAATCTGAGACCAACCCCTTCATTAGCAAAGTGCCTGTCCATTTCTCATTAGTGTGTTTTCCTTTTCTCATTGGCTAAAGTTTCATCAATCACCTTTTTTAAAGCCAACGGTTAATTTAGTGTGTGCTATTAAAAAGAATCCACCGGAACGGATTCCGTTCTCTCTTGAAAGAAACTGTGAATAACCGCCAACAGGAAGTGTAAACCTTTGTCTCGTTTCGCTTGATCCTTTTTAATGTGAATAATATAATTGCAGTTTTCGGATTTCGTTGAACCATCAACTTCAGAAGCTGGAGAATAGTTAGGGCTAGAAGTCACGTGGTTAATTACCCAGGGAAAATATATATTATAAACAAAATCATAAGTTATATCGTAAGCCTCGAGTCGTCAATCCCATTAGATGAAAAACCTGAGTGTTAAAACGTCTCACGGTATTGGCGCATCATCGTCCGCAGAGTGATTACAATTTAAAACCAAAAAACGCTTAAGAAATTAAAAAATAATTTTATCTATGTAACTGATTGTTGTTTTAGTTCCCATAAAATCAGCAAATATTTTCAGCCGAGTCTTGATGCTAAACCTCGCCGAGTGATATTCGACCCGAGTATCAATCTGGAATGTCCTTAGCACGTTGTTACTTAGGAAAGGGCAAATATTTTTAAAATATGTAAATTCATTCGCGACCAGAAAAAGGACCAATAATTAATTCGTTGAAAAATTTGATTAATAAGTTTTGCATCCAATTCGGCATAAAAATCAGTTTACATTTTTATTTTATAAACAAAAACAAAAAACCTGCACTTAACTGCATGTTTACCGTTGTTTTCCTCTCCAGATGGTTTCCGTACTTTATGACTATATTTCACGTCCTTGATTAATCTTCCCGTAAGAATGCAAAAAAATCGACTGAATCTCCAGAAAAAAGTGTGAGGAGCAATAAAACAGTTTTTTTGTATACCACACAATATTTTTTGAGAAAAATTGAACACTTTCAGGTCACGTTCAGGTAGTAGGCACGGGAAAGGGTTATGTGTAACCCAAAATGTGAATTATTGATATCCGCCACGTAAATGCATCTTTCCATGATTAATTCATACTTTTATGTTCAGTTATTTTTTTCCCTAAGACGCTCAAAAACTCAAATTATTTTAGTGTCAGGAAATCTGTTTCCCTTTCACAAATTAAAAATGAGGTAAATTCAAACGCATGGCTGGAGAAAGCGACAAGTGTGCAAAATATTTGTACTTCACAGTCGATATTTTCGAACATCGGATCACATTCGGTCACAATACACATATAAAAGTAAATGGGTACAGGAGGAAGCAGAGGTTTGCTCAGCCATCAGCAAGGTGAACGTAATCGCCAAAAAGCCTCTATCTGTGCGCCCACCTCTCTTATTATTTTTATAATAGAATACGGTATCACTTCTTTCACCGTAGTCGAACCATTCGCAGGTGATGTGTTGCCCAATCTCAACAAAAATTTCATTTCTTGCCTAATGAGTCAGTGGATGTCTCTTGACTAAACATTCACTGACAGAATAGTCTGTTCCCCTTTATTTAAGAAATGGAAACTCGTACGTGTACGGAAACTCGTACAATGGTCAGCTCTAATTTATTAGCACCTCAACTACCATAATTAAAAACTTAACTTTAAACTTTCCCTCTTTTATAGCAAAAATAAGCAAGTGATTTGAAAAGCGCCAATGCACTATGTATATATTTCTTGTAAAGATTTACGCTAAGCCCACCTACCATTCTATTGCATTTTAAGGTTCCAATTTTTTTATATTTTTGTCTACTCTACCCAGGCGACCTACTTGTTAAAAACGAGGAAGCACAAAAAGATATACTCTTGGTTAATGTAGTTGTTATTTAAATGAGGTCGTGTGTTTTTTTTCTTTCATTTGAGTACCAAAACGAATACTTCATCAATAAAATGTGATCTTCTATTAGTGACATTCATTGCTTACTAAAATTTGATTTCCCCTCTTTACTTCCTATATTTATTCTTCCAATTATCTATTTGTCAAATTTACACATCAAAATTAACCAATTTAATTGTTTGGTCAAATTGTGCTGCAAAATGTCCATATATAAGTTAAGATATGACTCTTACCATCCCTTAGCCGCTGTTAAACCCATTAGGCCTAATAAATATTCAAAACTCCAAATTCCCATTCATTGTCAGTGGCACTTCTTTAATCTGGCCTTACTGAACACAGACTATCTTTGCTCATGTTATTATTCCTTTCCGAATCGTTGTTATATGACACATCATGAATTTGAAAGTTTAACGAATGTTTTGAGCTTTCCTGAATGCTATTTTCTTCCAACAATAATTTTCCGGCACTATTTCATGCATTCGGTAATACTCTTTACTACATCATGACATACTAAAAAAAGAGATTTGACTCCTACCTTTGTACGAACTTTTGCGTGTTCCTGGGAAAGTCTTCAACGTTTTGTGACCTCTATCGGTTTTTCTCATTAATTAATATCTGGCTCTCTGCATAAACCTATTATTAGGTTTATGTAAATATTCTTCTCTTCTTTTCTCTTTTAATCGACGTATTAATACATTCAAAAATTTATATATCCCCATTTTGAATCGGGTATTACCTTTTTATTTTTTATTTAAATTTCCATGGCCAAACTCTTTAAAGTCGTCACTCATTAAATTCACTTTAAGTCCCCAATCAAATAAATTGTTTTCATTAATACAGTTTTAAATATAAAGTAATTGACAAAGCTTGGTGAAGTTTTCTCGGGTCTTCCACCGGGTCAGGGGTTTCATGTTGGCCGACGATTCGATGCCCGACTCATGCATCGTCCTCAGGGATGATGATTTCCACTCGGTTTTTTGGCCGTCCTATATACATGCGCGCAATGACCATCCGCAAATTGACAAAGATTTTTTATTGGCAATTAGATAAAATTTGAACTTAAACGTGGATTTTTGTTGGTGCCCCAGATAAATTCGTGTCTATCTTGGGTAGTCTCAAACATTTGCTACGTCCGTGCAAATCAGTCACATATATTCATATTCATGAATTTCTTATCAAACATGTTCTAATATAACACAAAACATACCCCTGTATGCTCATCCCCATGTTTTGTGGTTGTTTTATTGAAATTATAATTTTTGGCCAATGAAAATTTCAAAGACACTAAAGAATAAAGGATTTCTCCAGAAAGAGAAAGGCGATTGAACAGGTGGAAAGAAAAATAACAAAAATGGGCAATTCAACAGTGAGGATAGTGTGTTTGTTTTCGACGTTGGTTGCCAATAACGTGTTTGTTTTTGACGCACTAGAATCACATTTAAGGAAACCATGGATCACGGACGAGATGATTACAAAGATCGATGATTGACGGAAATGGACGGACGTTAGCACACAGTCAGACAAAATGAAGTACAAAGAGATAAATAATAAATTGACGCGGGTCATAAATAAAACGAAAAAAGTTTGGTGGAAAATGTAGCTCGAGTACATGGAAATTTTACAAAGGATGGATGAAATTCGTGTGTCATACAGCAAAGTTAAATCACTATCGCGAAGTAGGAAGGGAAGATCTGTGCTAACAGTTACAGATAAGTCTGATAAGATAATAGTGGACATACAAAAGATCAAGAGAAATGGAATGATTATATAGAAGCACTATATGTTGAAGAACTTAGACCAAAAAAGTTTGGCATAGAAGAGGAACATGATGTAGATTAAGATAGCTTAAGTCAAAATATACTCGACGATAAGATAGAAAGGGCATTAACGGAGATGACACCAAATAAAGTCGTGGGGGTAGGAAGCATTCCTATGGAAGCATTGAAATGTTTAGGAAAATATGGGAAGACGACTCTATTTAGTCCGGATGGGTAGTGTTAGGAAGAGGGGCAAGGCAGAGGTGCCCGTTCTCACCGGTGCTGTTCAACGTATAGATAGTGGAAATGATTACAGACACATGGCAAGAACTAGAGGTAGGAATGTAAGTCGGCGGGGAATACGTTAATTCAGTTCGGTTTTCTGATGACCAAGCTTCAGTTTGTCGGTCAGCCAAGGGGTTGCCAGAATTGTTGATTGATGGGTTTGGTCAAGAATTGGAAATTCAGTGCGATAGATATGGGATGGGAAGCAATATTCATAAACCAAATTTTTTGCCATTTTTCAGAAAGGAAAAGGTAAAGTTAAACATTAAAATAGGAGGGGAAAAAATAGAGCACGTAGAATAGTTAACGAATCTCGGCAGTCTTTTGGACCAATGCGCTCAAAGTAGTAGGGACGTAAGGAGAAGAATTGCGCTACACAAGGAGGCTTTCTCAAGGAGGAGGGAGTTCAAGACGGGGCCTTTAGTAAGGATGTTAAGAAAAGACTCGTTAAAGCTCTGAATTGTATTGTGGTTATGTACGGCGCGTAAAGGTTTTCCCTGAAGAAGGAGGATAGGCGTAGATCGGAGGCTTTTTAAATGTGGATGTGGAGAAGAATAGAGAGAGTGAAATAGACCGAAAGGAAAACAAATGAGGAAGTACTGGGTATGGTGGGCGAGAAGAGTGGTTTGTTTGGGAGAGGCCTTAAGGAGGCTGGAAAAATGGATGATGGGCGTATTGATCGACATTGGGAAACTGAAAACTGTAATAGATGGGAAAAAATTAGGCAATCGAGGAAAGGGTAGGAACAGGATAGGGAAACAGGACGGGATGAACGGAGGAAGGAAGTATAGATGAAGATAGATTTGATAAAGAGTAGGTTGAGTTTGTATTTTGTTGGAAGTCACAGGGTATTTGTTTGGTGGTTATGTCCATCCAAAACCGAGCGTAACCGGTATTTTACCGAATAATAGTAATATTCATATGTATGCATCTCTCATGTATTGTAAGTATATAGCTGATTATATGTCTCTTGCGTAACTCTAAGCAGCTTTTTAGTGACAGTGTTGAGAATATATTATATTAGCGAGAAGAGTGGTTTGTTTGGGAGAGGCCTTAAGGAGGCTGGAAAAATGGATGATGGGCGTATTGATCGACATTGGGAAACTGAAAACTGTAATAGATGGGAAAAAATTAGGCAATCGAGGAAAGGGTAGGAACAGGATAGGGAAACAGGACGGGATGAACGGAGGAAGGAAGTATAGATGAAGATAGATTTGATAAAGAGTAGGTTGAGTTTGTATTTTGTTGGAAGTCACAGGGTATTTGTTTGGTGGTTATGTCCATCCAAAACCGAGCGTAACCGGTATTTTACCGAATAATAGTAATATTCATATGTATGCATCTCTCATGTATTGTAAGTATATAGCTGATTATATGTCTCTTGCGTAACTCTAAGCAGCTTTTTAGTGACAGTGTTGAGAATATATTATATTACTAGCGTCACTCTGCTATGGTAGAAGAGTTGATGAAGATAAGATTAGAGAGATCGAGTATGGAACTGGCAGACTTATGATGGTATTTTTCCCAAGAGCGGAAAGAGATCAGAATAATTGTTAACGACCTAGCCGGGGATGGGTATTGTTTTTTTCATTTAAAGTAGCCTTTTAAGTGGGTACCATTTAAACAACCTTATTTTTATTTTTGTAACCAGCAGCTTTTACGTATGCATAAGCAGTTCTTGCATTATTGTATTGTATTACATGACCGTATTGGAAGTACATGTGGTAAATGTTATTTTTATAATTTCAAATATTTACAATATTTAATGCTAAATACTTATAATAAAAACGTTATTCTTGATGTTGTCTTCCAGGTGTTGAATTACTCTTGTTTGCCTTGGCTTGCAAGTAAATATGTAGATATAATGTTATTACTAATTATGATATGGGATCGGTGGTGAGGAACGATAAGGTCAGGATTTGGCGTTAACATAATAGGCGTTGATTTCGTGTATACCCTCATGTCTCATTCATTATTCAAGTTGGTATCAAATGTGCACATTACTCGCATCGATTGAAATCCTTATGTGGTGTATTTTTTATTACACATGCCTAAAACATACTTCAAAGTTATCCATTTTCCCAACATTTTTGTGATTAGTACTTTCCTTATATATGCGTTATAATTTAAATATTTCCTAAAAAAATTTAATAAGGTACAATATTTTTCAATGATTCATTCATTTCAGTTGGTTTCTACCATTTGTAGAGGGACTATTACATACGTTGGTGTTGCCTCATTCTCTTTAAGGTGACACCAGAGGAAAATAATAGGGGAATGTATATCCTTAGTTGATAAGATGAGAAGGGTTATTAAAAAATAGGAGGAGAGATAAGAATATAAGAGGCCAAACTGATTCACATAGAATAGAATCGACCGCCAACCATATGACTGAAGTATTTTCTACAATCATAAGATTTCGTTATCTGGCTTAGTTTTTTATATAAGTTTCACTTCTATACCTAGACGTAAGAATAAATAATTCGATTTGTTCAAACATTTGCTGTATTAGAAATTATTCCTCCATAAACTCCAAATATTTTCACTATAATAGCCTACATGCGGAGTTACTTTAGTTCAATTATCCTAAACTTTCTTTTTAAAAAACATTTGCCAATCATTTATTTATCATAAATTTAATCACTTGCAGTCATCATGGAATAATTTTCTTTTCAAATACAATTTCTGTTTATGTCGATTTTTTAATAACACATTTCCCGAATTTATGTTTATAAACTCTCTCGCGTATAAACGCTCTCAACAAATCAAATTTATTTTGCACGTAACTGGTATCACACGACTCAGTAGCATATTGTGAGGAAAGGGGTTAAGCGGGTGACCAGGCAATCATTAAAAGTTTAAATTTTGTAGGACATTAAAAATTCAGGTTATCAAATTTATGGAGAAAATTCCTCTCCATTATTAGAAAAACCACTACATGAAGAAAAAATCCAAATTTACCGTTATTAGCATTTTAGTTTGTTCAATAAGAAAACAAAACAAGGCTCTGTTCCCCATTGAAAAAGAAAATACCATGCCTTCTTAGGAAATGTTATTTGTTGTTTGTATTACTTACTCCTATAAGTACACTAAAGATTTTTAACAAAAATAAAAACCTATAATGCATATACTACATGTTATACTATTTATTCACCGAATGATACGAGCAACAATTCCATCTCTTTTTGGCTTAACCACATCTGTTATGTTTGAATTTTGAAATCTGTCGCCCAGTGATTGAATGGATGATTTTTCCTTTCACAGTAACCTTGGACCTTTCAAAATTTGTTCAAAACCTACTGAAAACTTACGTTGAAAATTTTCCAAAGAGATTCAATTTTAATAGTGATTATGAGATTTGAAACGGTTCTCATACTTAAGACTACTATGTCAGCACACTGTCCTGTTTGTCACAATATTTCTAGGCAAACCTTACTGCCTCGTGCTTCCCACTATCGAATTCATTTAGAAAGCCTATGAACATAATGACCATCTTCGACTTGAAGACGCCGAATGCAACTTCGAAGTGTTGCCAGCTTTAAACCACAACGCGGTGAAAACCCGAAAATGCAGAATCCTTCATAATGAATTATACCGTACACTGGTCATGTCTAATATGCGAGAAAAAATCTCTTTGCATTTTTCAACCAATTTTTTAAAACACTTGCTAATTCTTTTTTAATGAAGTAAAGCAACCAAAACGTATTGAGAATCATGTTTTCATGAAAGTCCCGCGGACTCGCGGGAAACAAAAATTTACTACACACTGGCATTGAGGGCATCAGCAGCGCATCTGCGACAGCATAGAGATAGCGCCTTAGATAACTCTATGATAGATAAACGAAGCATAGAAGAGCTCTTCTCAATTAAATGTGAAAGTAAATGTGCATGAAAAAAATCAGAACAAGCCTTACTCGAGCAGATAACATTGGTTGGTTGCCAGAGGAAAATAGGAGTGATGGGACTTATAAGACCGGGATACTTTATACATTAAGTTTTAGTCCGAAAACAGTACTTTTTAGCTTTTACATGGGACGATTAAAAATGATAAAAATTGACACAATGACTAACATAAAAGCCTTTGGTGGAGGAACACCCACTCAGGTGAGAATCGAACCCGCGAATTTTGGGTTGGCAGAGGAAGACGTTACCTCGCCGCAACCTGCTTCGGTATATATTAGAAAAAGGTAAGCAATAATTCATCAAAATTTTGATGACTAGATCGCATTCACGTCCATATTGAAAGTGGGATTTCAAGAAAATTAGAAGATATGGGAATAGTGGCCGAAATATTAGCTTCACATACCAAATGTTAGGTGCAAATTCACCTCAATGGACATTAAGCTATGGGTTTTGAATAATGTTTTCTAGTAATAGGTTTAGGAAAACCTTTTATTATGAGATGAAAGGTGTATTTTAAACACTTCCCCATTCGTCAGTCCAGTTTTATAGTATGTCAATTAAATTCCGAAGATAGGTATTTGCCAATATAATTTGTCAATATAGTGTGATATATATTTCTTTATAAATCAGTAAGGATTAAATAATTAAGTAAACCCGTAAGATCGAAACATTAATCGGAATTCAGATGAATAAAGTGATAATAAAATGTTTTCTAAAAATAACTCTGTCAGGAGGATTTTACATAATAGTGTGTGTACGTATCTATTTCCTCGAAAAGCATTGGCCCTAAAAAATGAAACGCCAATATGACCGCTTTTATTGAGAAAGAACTAAGAATTTTGAACTATTTGAACAGGAATTAACCCAGATCTGAAGAAGTCTTTTGGAAAAATCCTTCCGTGTGGAATTAGTGGATAAAAAATATTTCTCACGCCATTTCCTTAATCATTAAGTGGTTCCGTGAGAGTTTTTCCTCCCCCCTCGTTCTTATTTTATTTCAGTTACCACAGTATCTTTTCTTTCTCTCTATGAAGTAAACCTGTACCTAAGCTAACCTCATCTACGTCATTATTAATAAATGGTTTTACTACCTACATTAGATTGGTTTTTCTTATAACATTGACGAGAGAAGGACGAAAAATGTAATTTAAAAAAAAAGCCTCATATTGAAGATATTTTCCCATACCAAAATTTTAAAATAGCAATGTTTAAAATAAAAACATCTGAAAGCTCTTGCACATCATTCTTCTAAATTTTCATTGTTAACTCCTGTTTTAGTTTACGTGAATTTTTCTGATATTTTTAATAGCTTAACTGCACAGTATGGTGCTAAGCCTACGAAAATTGGAATTTAAACTAAACATGAACATTAAGCAGAAAAGGAGAAAAAAATGTCCGTTACATCGTCCCTGACTCTCCTACTATAAGAGGTAGAGGCTTATCGTTTAGCTTTACCAATAGCAGTTTCCCGCCAAGGGATCATTCTGCAGCCAAGAGTTCTTCACGCGGTTTCAGGAACCAAGAGCGGAAAGAATTCTCTTGCTCTCCTTAGCTTTCCACATTTTGTGACAAATAATATATTATCGGCAAGGTTGGTAAATATTTTCTAAATTTTCATCCAATCTCAAAGTATCCAGCTTGAATAAGAAAGGGGAAATATGTATTTTCATATCTGTAAATCGCTTTTAAAGTGTTGAATAGTTTTTACCGACAAGGCATCCGAAACAAAATTTTTTGTTCATATAAATGAAAAAAAGCATCCATAAGAAGGCAGGGTTCTAAGGTAACCTGATGTTTTTCCATATTTATAAATTAACCATTGCTTCTAGGTTTTACTCATGGTAAAAGGGGTTAACCATAGTTGAAATCGATGGTTATATTAGTAATTTTGGATTGCAAATTGTTTGGAAATATTAAAGCTTACGATCCTTCATGTAGTTTTGATATTAATATAATGTATTTAATTGCAAGAAATGTTTAAAAAATCGTTTAAAGTCAAAATTGTTATAAAAATGTTTCTATATATAAATTTATTTAAATGTAAAAAAATTGAAGTTTAAAATAAATAAATATTTAAACGTCTTTGCTCGGTGCGAGAAAATAACGTAACCAAAATCGAGGAATGAGAGCAATGTTATTATATTCCTATAACTTCCAGTAGATTGGGATATATGGTTTCGGTAATAAAAGAATCAGGTCACTAAGAAAATTTTATCACCCTCCAAATTTATTTGCTTTATTTTATAAGTCATACATAATTATTGTAAAATAAATAGATCCAAAAATATTTTATTATTGTCGTACTTTCTTAATAATAAGAATGTCTATCATCATTTACTTTGATTAGTATTGTAATTGTAATAAGATTAGCGAAAATCAATTTAACAATTATTTATACTTCAATGTGCTTATATTGTGAAGTTTAAGTGTCACATTGACTCTCAAAGCAGACATGTGTTATTATATTTACTCCTCACAGAGAGCTAAAGGATTATCACTATATTAGGTATGAATAAATTTCAACTAAATTATTCTAATTACTTTATATTACTCGGTTACCCAAGAAAGAAGGGACATTTATGGAATGTATACTTAGCTGGACGCCGAGATTAGCTTTGCTAATTTTATTTACTAAGATTACCTTTGTACCTTACGAGATATTACTTTGGTGATTTTACTAGGAATAACTTAATAGTTGGTGCTCCACGGGGAAATTGGGAGATATGTTTTCAACCCTCATGATATACCAAGTAAAATACCTAATACCATACTGATTTATAAGGAAAAGAAGCTTTTTATTTCCGTCATGGAATTATTTCAAGCAATTTAGATGAGTGTGTGAGGTTATGCATTTGGAAAAATATACTCAAATAAAATTGGCCCTCGATTGAAGATCCTTTTTCCACCTCTTGCTCTACGTATATTTTTTGAATAATTAAACACAATAACACCACTTCTTTGATAACATAATATTTTACATTGATACCATAAAATAGAGAAGACGAAACAATTTTTACTTATTAGGCATTTCTATATGGGTTTAACGTGATCTCACTTTAAACGGCTCTTTCTCGGAACGCAATAACCACCTTGACAGGGAAGTTCCACTCCTCTTATTGCTGACGGGGATTGAAAGGCCAAGCAATCCTTTGTCACCATCTAACTCATCCACGTCTTTCACCCTCCTCACCTTCCCCTCAAGTCTTCCTCTCACTGCTTCCCCGCCCCCACCTATCCCACCACGCCCTTCTCCTGCTTCCAACACACCCACACATAAACACCCCCGAGCAAACAGCTGAAGTGTCGTAGCTCCCATCCACCTCGTTTAAACTTTCATCTTAGATGGAACCTGGGTGCCAGGGTTTTTACCCACTGCCAGTTTGCTCCCAGAAGAGAGCATTATGGGATTCTACAGTGTTGTGACGTGCCTTTCGAATTGTGGCACGCGATTATGCATGGAAATAACAACCCGGAGATGGATTCGGCGTTAAATCGACTTCGACTTATAACCCGGGCGGGATAGTCTGTTGGATAACACGCATACATGAAAGCGAATAGTTTGAGTCCTGCCTTGGGCAGTACTTGTGTATGCTAGGGTGACACGACTTCCAGATAACCATCGAAGAATCTGGTTATGAAGATCCCAGGAATATTGGGCCACCATGGTTGTAGGAGAGCAAAAGAATAATATTCATTGCGATAATTTCACTCTCAGCATCCACCTCTGGCCTTGTTTTGCGTGGATAAAATGATTATGTATGAATTTATAGTGCAACATGGATGTCATAATAACTCTGATAAATGGAACGTAGAATTAGAGTATAAGAGGGGAGAAAGCTTAGCAAACGAGGACGAGGTACGAATAGGCTACGGATGTTGGACGGAATGAAGAGAGGAAACAAATACGCAGAATCGAAGATTGACTAATTGAAATGTTTTGTGTCAGGTCTTATTTTTAAAGAAAGACAACGGAAATTTTCTATAACGAATGGTAGTTTGTAAATATCCAAAACGTTCTCGTACCCAATCCGGGAGATTACAGTTGGTAATAATAATCATCTTTACTGCAAACAGCCTCTAAGACGACGCCCCTTATCATTTTTTCAATGAAATTTTTTAAATACGCTCCCTCAAATGAAGAGAGTGCTGGTGTATGGCAGTAGCCTCTCTAAACGAAAAAATCTTTTATCCCAAGTGAATATACATTTTTGGAATTCCTTGAATTGTGATCCCTCGATCAAAATTTGAAGAATGTTTCATACCTGATGAAGCCTAGAGAGAGACGTTATAATTATATCATCTATACATACGGTGCCTCTTACTCGTCGTAAGAACGAACTGTTTCATTATGAAGGAAATGCCGGAAGGCTACATTCATGAGTGGTGGTAGTGCAAACTTAGGGTTAAATAATATTATTAGGTAATCTACCGGTTAAGGTAGGTTTTTGGATGGACACAACTATCAAATAAACATTTTGTGACTCCCCACCTAGCAAACTAATCTATATCAGGTCCCTCTTCATCTCGGTGTACTTCTTTCCTCCCTTCATCCCGTCCAACATCCCTATCCTGTTCCTACCCTTACCTCGCTTGCCCAACATTCTCCCCTCTATTACCCTCTTCAACATTCCACTACCGCTCAATACGCCTTTCATCCATTTTTCCTGCCTCCATAGGATTTCTCTCAACAAACCCCTCTCCTCACCCACCATTTCCAGTACTTCCTCATTTGTTTTCCTTTCGGTCCATTTCACCTTCTCCATTCTTCTCCACACCCACATTTCAAAAGACTCCAATCTACGTCTATCCTCCTGCTTCAGCGACCACGTTTCCGCGCCGTACATAGCTACGCTCCATATCAGAGTTTTTACGAGTCTTGTCTTAACATCCCTACTCAACGTCCCCGTCATCAACTCCCTCCTCCTTGAGAAAGCCTCCTTGCCTAGCGCAATTCTTCTCCTTACGTCCCTACCACTTTGACCGTATTGGTCCAAAACACTTCCGAGATATGTAAACTGCTCTACCTGCTCTATTCTTTCCCCGCCTATTTTAATATTTAGCTTAGCCTTTTTCTTTCTGGAAAATCGCATAACCTTTGTTTTATTAATATTGATTCTCATCCCATATTTATCGCACTGAACCTCCAATTCACTCAACAATGCTTGCAACCCCTTGGCTGACTGAGCAACTAATGCTTGGTCATCAGCAAACCTAACCGATTTTACGAGTTCCCCTCCAACTTTCATTCCTACCTCCAGTTCTTCCCATGCCTCTTTAATCATTTCCTCTACATATACGTTGAACAGTACCGGTGACAATGGGCAACCCTGCCTTACACCTCTCCTAACACTGCCCATCCAGACTCTCCGTTCCCCACTCGCACCTGAGCAGTCTGAGACATGTACAGGTTGCGGATCAGTCTCCTGTCCCTCCAATCCATTCCTATTTTCTGCAATACACGCATTAATTTTTCCCAATTCACTCTATCAAACGCTTTTTCGAAATCTACAAAACAGGCAAAAACGTCCTGATTGTATTCTATATTCCTCTCGACTAGTGATCTCATTACTGCAATGGCATCACGCGTACCTCTTCCTTTCCTGAACCCAAACTGATCATCCCCTAAGTAATCATATGCCTTACTCTCTATCCTTTTGTTGATGATCCTGAGAATAACTTTAGCTGCGTGGGATATCAAAGTTATTGTTCTGTAATCCTCACATGACGAAGCCTTTGCCTTTTTTGGAATAGGAACTAACACCGATCTCACAAAATCTTCCGGCCAGATTCCTTCCTTATAGATACTACGAATCAGTCCATATATGGCCTTTTTCCCACCTTTCCCTAACCATTTCAACATTTCTACAGGAATATTGTCCACCCCCACAGCCTTATTTGCTTTCATCTCCTTTAATGCCCTTTCTATTTCATCGTCGAGTATGCCTGGACCTAAGCTATCTTCTTCTACGTCATGTTCCTTTTCTATGTCTAACCTTGTCGGCCTAAGTTCTTTACCATACAGTGTTTCTATATATTCCTTCCATCTCTCTTGGATTTTTCCTGGTTCAACTATTATCTTACCCCATTTATCTTGAACTGTTAGCACAGATCTTGCCTTCTTACTTCCCGATAATAACTTAACCTTGCCGTATAGAGCACCAATTTCACCCTTCTTCTGTAAACTTTCCATATCCTCGCATTGCGTTTTCCACCATTCTTCTTTTGCTTTATTTGTGGCCCTTCTCAATTTATTGTTTAACTCTTTGTACTTCATTTTGCCTAACTCTGTGTTTACATGTTTCCATCTTCTTCTCTCATCAATCTTCGCAATCATCTCATCCGTTACCCATGGTTTCCTTATCCTTTTCCCGTTAACGGTTCCTATAGTGTCTTTAGCGGCTTCCAATATCCCTTTCTTGATACATTCCCATTTTTCTTCGATAGCACTCAGTTCTTTACCGTCATCCATCATTTTCTCTACGGCCTCCTGATACTCCTTCCTCGTTAATTCATTTACTGCTTCTAAATTCCATTTTTTAACCCGCCGCCCTTGCCTTATCTTCTTGAAACGAACATTACATTTCATAACAACTAAATTGTGGTCAGAGTCCGCATCCGCTCCTGGGAAACTGTGCGAATTTATCACACTCTTCCTAAACCTGTGCCTAACCATAATATAATCTAACTGATACCTTTCTGAGTCACCTGGCATTTTCCATGTATACCTACGCCTTTTGTGGTGTCTAAACCATGTGTTAGTGATGACTAACCCCTGTCTCCTGCAGAATTCAATTGCTTTCTCCCCGCGTTCATTCCTCGTGCCTAACCAATAGTCCCCCACCTCACCACCATCTCTTCCTTCGCCTACCGTCGCATTCCAATCCCCCATCACTATCAAATGTTTCCCTGCAGGAACACTCGCGATGATATCCTCTAACTCATCATACATCCTATCGACTTCTTCCTCCTTGTGGTTGCTCGTTGGCATGTATACCTGAATAATGACCAAGTTCGTCGGCTCTGCTTTAATCTCTACGAGTAAAATTCTATCTGTCGCTTGCTCTATGTTGACTACGCTTCTTCCTACCCCTTTATTTAAAATTACGGCAACCCCTCGTTGGCTCTCATCCCCGCCGCTGTATATTACTCTATAATTGTCACTCCAGTAATCCCCGCTATCCTTCCATCTCACCTCGCAGAGGCCTAAAACATCTATGTTACCTCTTTCCATCTCTCGCTTAATATTTTCTAATTTGCCTCTCCTCAACATTGTCCTGACGTTCCAGGTTCCTATTCTAACTACTTTCGCCTTCTTCTGAGTCTTCTGTCCTGCTGAAGTTATTCCTTCCCCGCAAGGGTTTCGTGGGATGACGACCGCGGAAGCCTTGCCTCTCCCGCTGCCGGGCACGACACACGGCCTCTTGGGCCGTGTCCCGTAGTTGCCAGGACTCATATTATCTATAGTGCCCATCATAATATTCTTGGGAATCATAATTGAGGTGGTTTCCCGCTGCCTTCCTCAATAGTGCTTTTAACGTGACACCATCACTTAATGGCCGCCCCACTGGGGTCAGACGCCATTGCAGCCGCCTCACTGAGGAACAGACGCTGCGTGGACTACCTTTCGTCTGGCTCATAACCTTCGACCTATCTGGCATGGGTGACCCTTCCAGGAGTAATTATCATTACTCCCGCCAGCACAGCTCTAGGGGTCATCGGAACACACAAGCCCTTCCACCACGACAAGGTTGTAGTCCATGGGAGGGTGTTAAATAATACTCTAAGTGAAATTCAACCGTCATGGTAAGGAAACCATTAACCCGTTCAGCCATAGGTTTTTCACATTTATCTGAAATTTGAAAAAACACGGCTCTAATGCAGTACTGGTGTACGTCCAATATTTTTTTGAAATATCGTTGAAACAAATCAAAAAAGAAGGTAATAATTGGTAGTATAAAAAATCAGTAAACTGGCTTCGTCAATCGCAAAAACCTTGAATTTCATCTACAGCTGACGCAAATCCAATGATACTAGGGATTGTACTCCAATACTCATTGACTTTCCTGAAATAAAGGCATTTTTAATACAGAAACATTTTTTTATATTTATTTTTTGCATTGCATCTATAATTTTGCATTTTATGTATAGTTTTGCCTATCATGGAATGCATTTTTCATTTAAAAATCACGAGTAAACCGGTAATATTGTAAACAGTGACAGTTACAGCAACTTTAGACGACTGTGAATTGTCCATCGAGTTTATCCTACCGTCCTTTCTCTTGGGAGGTCACATGGGAAATTGGATTTTCCAGTAAACTGCATTTTTCTCAAGACTTTAGTTTTCTGAGATGTTCTCCGAAACCTGAAACGGCTTTGAATCCTGCCTTCTGATCTTATCCTAATTAATATAGTTATCGTATTTTAAATGTGTTTTTATTTTTGTTGATGAATTATTTTCTCTAATGAATATGCCTGTTCCCAAGCACTTGTTGTCAACAATGTCGAACAAAATAAAAATTGGTCAAATATCTAGCATAAATATTAGTGGAAATATATTTTCGCCACAATATGGACGCCGTTGTTTCAGGAGCTTTAATTTGGCATGAACTCTGGCTTTTTTTGAATGATGTGTTTTTTGATTGGCATTTTGCTAATTACCATATTACGAATTTCCGCCTGGATTTGGTGCACACACGTAATATTACAGAATGCGTTCTTAAAGTACTACAACTGAATTTTCCGCGATGCTCATATTAATCAGAATGGAATTGAACAACTTAATGTAGATGAGGGGGTTATTAAGCTTTTCCGCAAAACCAGTTTCAGTACTCTGCAAGCTGTAGAAACGGCATGACGACAGCTATTCTAAACCTCTGCGCCCGACCGTGTTACGAAAAAAATGGAATCAACAATTGAGCAACGTTACCCGATAATGTTTTGTACTAAAGTGAAAACATCTTTTGAAGCGATTAAAAAATGATTCTTGAGGCTTTCAGGGACTCTGTATTGTCCTAGTCACAAGTTTAGAGGTGATCAAAGGTGTTTAAGGAAGGTTGGAAAGAGGTTCACGACGAACAACCGGCCGTCAACCTGCAAAACCGACAACAAAGTGGCTCGTGTTTGACAGTTGTTGAACTCTTATCGTCGATTGAGTATTAAGATTGTTGCCAATGAACTGATCATGCCGTCTACTGATGTGTTTCGCTTTGTAATTGAAGATTTAGCGCTGAGAAAAGTGTGTTCGTGCCCAAGGTGTTTGCCACAAGGCTCTTCGAGTCCGTGATTTCCAGGCCAAACACCAGGTGCCCACGCTATCCCACCCCCTATAGTCTTTAAGTCCTCAGAGCAGACTTCCTTTGGTTCCCTTGGATTCAAGCAGCCCTGAAAGGAACCCATTTTTTGTCCACATGATGGTGGTCCCATAAGTACCAGGCCTGACCCAAAGGTGGCGGTAGTTGTTCAAAAAATATCACTGTAATAGAATTTATGTAATCTATAACGCATATTTCTCAAGTTTTAGGACGCTACGCTGTTTAGAATTTGTTTTACAGCCATAAATATTGAATGTTTTCAGTGAATTTGCGAAAATGGAGACAGTTGGTCATCCTTATGTGGTACAATATTTTATTTGAAAGGCCTAAGCCCAACCAATATAAAGCTGAATTTGATTCTACTCTGGTTGTGTTCCTTCGTTAACAACAGTGAAATATTGGGTAGCAGAGTTTAAACAAAGTCGTAAGAGCTGTCAAGATGAGCATCGCATCGGTTAACCAAATGAGATGACGACTCCAGAAACGGTGAAGAACATGCACAAAGTGACACTGGATGAATCGTCGACTTTAAGTGCGCGACCTAGCAGTCATAGTAGGTATTTGAAAAAGTGCGGTATATCGCATATTAACTGAAAATTTGGACACGAGAAAGCTGTGTGCAAGATGGTTGCCGCGTTTGCAAGCAAGCAAAACCAGTGTCATCAAAATGTTTCAATTGAGTGTTTAGCAAAGTTTAGCAAAAAACAAATCAGAATGTTTGCCCTGTTCCATAACCATCGATGAAACATGAAGAAGGTGAAGACTGTTTCATCTGCAGGCAAGGTCATGACGTCGGTTTTTTTGAGCTGTTCATCGGATAATTTTCATTGACTAGGTTGAAAAATGAGAAAACTATCAACGGTGAGTACTAAGCTAACTTATTGCAACGTTTGAGCAAATAAATCATGCGTAAGCGGCCGCATTTGGCTAAGAAGAAAGTTTTGTTCCATCAAGACAATGCACCAGGTCCCAAATCCGTTATTATAATGGACAAATTTCATTTCAAGAGTAAATTGCTACTTTATGCAACCTTTTTGCTGTATTTAGCCTTCTCGGATTATTTTCTGTTTGCAAACTTGAAAAAAAAGCTCGATTGGCAAAGATTTTCCTACCATGAAGTTATTTCGGCAGGTAATAGCTATTTTGAGGAGCAAGAGTGTTCTTATTATACAAATGGTATCGAACTTTTTGGACATCGCTGGCAAAAGCGTAAAGATCTGAAAAGAGATTATGTTGAAAAAAAATACATTTTTTTGAAAAAATTGTTTTTTTTTAGTAGGGTACTTCTGGGATTACCCCCGTTAAATAGATTCAATCAGTTATGACGAAGACCTTGCGAGAGGTCCCCGAAGACGCCTTCCAGGGAGCATACCGCTCATAGTAGAGTTGCTGGAAAAAATGTGTAGAAGCGCAAGGACAGTACTTTGAAGAATTAAAAGTGTTTTTACAAATCTGTACAACAAATTATTTTTTAAATAATCGCATTACTATTGGAGCGCACCCTGTATAGAGACTGTTAATAGGAAATTGCCAAGAAAACCATGGATCTCATTTGGAATGATTAGAAAGCTGAAAGAGATAAGGAACGGGAAGAATGAAAAAAGAATTACGTAGGCGGATGGAAAAATAGAAAGAACAAAAGGAGCGTGCTGGAAGACGCATTTCAAGGGTATGGAAAGTTCGTAGAGGAAGGGTGAAAATGGTGCCCTACCAAGAAGGTCACTACCTGGAAGTAAGTTCTGTTTTAACAGTAGGAGATAGGTAGGGTAGGATACTAGTGGAAACAGAACTGGTTGGTGGAACACTGTTTGGTTGTGCTTAGGCCAACAAGCTTAGTCATAAACAGAAAATAGGGCGAAGATGAAGATGACGTTGGTCCAGGTTTCCTAAAATATGAGACAGAAAAAGCATTGAGAGTGATAAAAAATCAAACAGGGCCGTGGGTGTGGACAGTACTCCTGTGGACATTTTGTAAAGGTGACATCATGTGCGGACTATAGGGCAATGAGTTTGATTTTACACGTAGCTTAAGTTTTTTAAGAATCATCAGCAGAAGAACGAAGAGCAGGGCAAACGGTTACTATGGGGATGGTCAGTTTGGGTTCGGGAAAGGGAGAGGCAAGCGCGACGGATGCAGTAATGAGACCACTAGTCGCGCGGAATATAGAATAAAATCAGGACACTTTTGTCAGTTTCATATATTTCGAAAAATCATTTGAAAGAGTGAATTGGGAAATACGAATGAGTATATCGCAGAAGATTGAAACGGATTAAGGGTTAGAGGGCTATTTCGCAACTTGTACATGTCTCAAACTTCTCAGGAGCGAGTGCGAGACGGAGAGTCCGGATGGGTAGTTATTGTAAAAAGTCTTTAGCAGGATTGCCCATTATTATAGGTGCTCCTTGACGTATATGTTGAGAACATGATTAAAATGGAATGTAATGAGAGGAATGAAAGTCGGCGGTGGATTCGTTAAATCAGTTATGTTTGCTAATGAACAAGTGCTACTTTGTCATTCAGCCAAGGTGTTGCAAACGTTGCTGAGTGATTAAAAACTAGTTGATTTAGGTATATGCCTGTAGGGATAATACTTAATATAAATAAAACAGTTTTCCAGAAAAGGAAAGGCAAAGCTTAAGATTAAAATTAAGGGAAAAAGTTAGAACAGTTGGAAAACCTTTCGTATCTCCGAAGTGTTTTCAACCCAAATCGTCAAAGCAGTAGGGACTTAAGGGTAAAGATTGCAGTAAGCAAATACGCTTTCACACTTGGGAGGAAATATATGACCGGGACTATATTATAGAGGTTGATTATAGAGGTTAAGAAATTGCTCGTCAAAACTTTGACATGGAGCGTAGTTATAGATAGCATGTATGGTACGGAAGCATGGCCGCTGAATCAGGATGATAATATAGAAGGACAGAGAAGGTGACATGGACAGAAAGTAAAACAAATTAGGAAGGGCTAGTAATGGAGGGGGTAGAGAGGGGACTTTTGGGAGAATTTCGAAAGAGGTAGGAAATATAGATTAGAAGCGTATTGATAGACAAGGGAACGTCGAAATTTGTGATACAAGGGGGGATGTTAGACACACAAGGAAAGGGCAGGAGTAGAAAAAGGGATGCTTAAAGGGAGGACGGGATTATACAGACATTGAGAGGGGCTTATTGTATATTACGATGTTGTATTGTGTTTAATTAGGAGAAAAATATATTTATTTGGTCATCGATCAGGTCAACTGGACAGGTAAGTTTTATAACTTTATTCTTAAATCGCAACAGTTTCATATTAAAATGAATTCTTTCCATTTTCTTTGAACCATTAAGAGTGCCCATAGATTCTATTGAAATATAAAGTTATAATTCCTCCTTTTCTCTTATCAATATGTTTATATTTCTTATAAATTTGGCCTCTTTCAAACACGTTGCCTAGAAATATGTTCAACTTATGTTCTCTAAGGTACCACGGTATACCTCCGTTAGGTATTTCGGTTTGGTCCAGACAGGGTAGCCCGTGAGTGAATCGGCAACAGCAACTAACGAGCCATCCATCTTCTTTTAGCTATACTCCCTTACCCAACATGTCCATTACCGGATTCAAACCGCAGACGCTCCTTGCTTACAACTCAAGCGGCCATTGACCATAATCTGCCTTATTTTCACGTACACGCTAGCTATCTCCATTTAAGGTGAAGCCACTCGTTTGCCTACAAACATAATACCACATCTTAACAAGTATAAACACATCCCTTATTCATATTTATTTCCATCAATGGGTTTTCCTTCCCTCCTCGTCATCAATAGCCTAGGGGGCCGATACCAAATCCTTTGAGATCTTCCTATACCTCCGTTTCTCTCCTCAAACAGCCCGGTTGAGGTTCAGCCCCAAATTTCACTGAAATGCTCACCTTGAAAACGGCAAGGGTTCGTAACACGAATTTTGGAACATTGCGTGGCCTCTGATTAAATTTGTGAGTTTTACAGTAAATGCACACTGAAAAAGGGACGAGGGCAACTCTAAAGGGAATTAATAATTTTAATTCTTCTTTCATGTTGAGAGAATGGGCTCTTGGTTTTGGAGAACCGACCTACACAAACGATGAGGTTGTGTACCCATTTCCTCGCGTAACCGTTGTGTAGCTATTTCACTGGAGTGTTTACATTTCTGATTAACTTGCTGACCATTCAATATAAACAGAATAATAATGCAATTTGAGAGGTTTGTACATAAATACTGTCAAACTTTAAAGTAGGTCATTTTTTCTTATATATCTGTGTACATAGTTTGAAGACAATTATCAATAATATTAATACATTAATATAGCTGTTTATTTATTATTTGATTATTAGAAAATTAATACTAGCAAATACAAATTTTACATGGACCTTTCCTACGCTATTTACTCTTTTAAATGTTGGTGAATTCGTTATGTCCATCTTATCTCTCTAATTGCCAAATAATATGGTATCACAGTGGGTTTCCACCGCTCAATTTTCCTCCAGCATTTACTATTTTATTGTGCCCAAGCCTTTTGTTTACCCCATGCAATTTTAAAGATATTCAAAGAGAAAATATTCTGAATCAAAACACTAACGTGACGTTAGACGAAGGAACGGTTCATAGTAAATCAAATGTCGCCACCTTCACAATCCTACGAGAAATTGTGAAAAGACATGATTCAATACAGATGAATGTTTTTAATTACGTTTTTATACAAGTTTGCCCTAACTTGATAATAATATCGTAAAACCCGAGGCTAAGAATAAACTCTTGTTGTGATAAAGTTATATTTCCTTGTATACTTTCCGTCCAGTAAATTTGGGTCATACTTAAAAAATTTATGAACGCTTGGTCCATGCATCGCTTAGATACAACTATTTGATAATACCACTTGAAATGTGTCTTCCGGGATCATACAGAGACAAAAGTAACAGGTAATTATGGAAGTTTAGTCTGTTTACCACACATGTGTTTTACTTCTTCCCCTTTCACCTTAGTGTTTTCACCATGCTCGGCGTTGAGGTTCCTCAATGACTTTAAATGCTTCCAAATATCATTATTTGTGAAAAATATCGTTCTAAAACTTGCACAGTGCTTACAACTGAAATTGATGACAGACGGACGACGTAAAGGCTATAGCGTTATAAGATGGTAAAATCTGCACTCAGCTGGATTCTTATTTGAGACTAAGCGCTCAAAAGTAAATATTTAGAAACCGCTATAGCCAAATTTTAAGCTCCCTTAGTGGTGTCGCAAGGACATGGCCGCGCGGCTGCAAGCCTTTAGTTCCGCGCGGCTGCAAGCTATTAGTTTCAAAGATTAGTTACAAAGAGTTCCCCGAGTGACCAACCGTCCTGCACTGAGGGTGTCCAAATGCTGCACAGGACATGAACCGGATGTGACCCTGCCAGTCCGGGCCACTTGTGCCTGACCCTCGGTAACCCCCGCAGGGCTAGGGTCCAGGCGTGGCTCGCGGAGACGTCATTCCTTGAGGAAGATTAACGACGTCCCCTACTGGACAAGACGGTATGTATGGGTCTCATGCCTAAGGGTCCGAGGAGTCTTGTGCTTTGCGTCATAGAGTCTTGTGCTAGGCGACATAAGGGTCGTTGGTTCGGAAGTGCTCCCAGTGCGACTCGCCGGTGACCATCACGACCGAGTACGGAGCCGGGTTCGGCGCCTTGCGTCGGATAGGAGCATTGATTCGGACTTGTTCCCAGTGCGACCAGCCGGTGACCATCACGACCGAACACGGGACCACGGGGTACTGATGGGCTCGCTCCCGACTTATCCCGCGAGTGCCCACCAGGTTTAGTTGTAAGTTGTTCGCCATGGATTAGTTGTAAATTGTTCTCCATAGCTTGATTGTAATTGTGTTCTCGATATATGTCTCGAGACAATAAATGTATTTAAAGTAAGAAGGTTGCCTTTATACATTATCGACCCGACCTCCCCACCTATGTCCGCCGCGACAGTGGCCCCAGGGGTCTCCTATAGCAAATAATGTATTTTTTTGAATAAATATTTTCCAGAGCGATCCTTTGATTGTAAAAAAATCGGAAAATATATTTGTATGACTAAAAATACTCAGGTCTTTTCAGGTTTTTAAAATCAAAATTGAGCTCAGGAAATACATTTGAATTTTTTCAAGAAAATTTAGGTTATGTAGGTAATTTTGGCAAACTTCTAAATAATTATTTCTCCTGTATTTTTTCCGTTCTTTTAAATGGCGGCCATTTTCTCTCCAGAACATTCTCAAAATTCGAAAGAACCCATTTTTAATTGTTGCTTCCAGATATGCGAGACAAATTTTACGATAGAATATAGAACTTTAATTGCGTACATATGAATTCTATTGTCTATTGTATTTGTTGTGGGACCAATATAACAAGCTTTCCATAATATTTAATATGCAAGAGATGCCCAAAGGCGTTTTCCAATTATAATAAATCAAAAGTTCGCCAAAGAAAGTTTTAACAGTAATATTCAAAACCCTTATAGAAATACGGAATATACCTAATGTTTGAGACAAAATAACAAAATTAAATTAGTAAAATAAATAAGAATGCAATAATAAGAGTAATGCAAATAATGCAAGAATTTAACTCCTAATGATTGACTAGCAAATAATATCTTATGATGAAATGAATGAATGAAACCATTTTTCCAGGAGGAAGTATTTAACCCTGAGGTATTTTAAGGCTAGCAATTAGAATTAATTATTTTCAGTAATTCAATTGGTGTCTTTCTGTTGAGCCTATAAAATTCGAGCTAATTTTGTATCAATATCTTCGTCGCATACACTTGTATACATATATGTGTACTTGTTTTTACAGGGAACTCATAATTTTTCTTATTCGTGAGCGATATGCTGGAATCAAAAGTGTACAAATTTTCGTTTGAAGCAGCATTTAATATTCGTAAAAATGTGAAATTATTAAAACAAATCATACCTATCCATAATTTAACCCAGGTTTTTCTCATTTTTTATATATATATCTCATCACCTTTATGTAGGTATTATTAGCCAGTTACATTTCCTAATCTCGTATCCTTTCTTGAATAGGGGTTGATCATTCCAACTATGCAGCTTAAAAGATATGAATGATCATCAGCACTTCGAGCTCATAAATGGACTACATGGTTGCATACCGTAATTTGTCAAATGAAAACTATAGATTTTCAGGCTTGATTAGTACTTCAAAGATTGATCTGAGTGGAAGTAGAATCATGTTGATAAAGGTGGTCAATCGTGTTATATAATTTAAAGCAATGCCATGGTTATGAAACGAGTATTTGACAAGCTAATTCTGCCTTTCATGCAAAATTATTTTATTAAATAATTTCGGGAATACCCTATTATTTCGCTCATACCCTTTCATCTCCAATCATAAGATATGCTTTAAATTCCACCCTGAGCATTGAAATAATTGTATAATTCAGGTAATATTGCAAAATCCCTCTTTGGACTACAACATTTACGGGGTAGAAGGGTTTGTGCTTTCCGATTACCCCTAGAATTGTGCTAGCAAGTGCAACGATAATTGCAGATTCATTGAAGGATAGGAGCCAAACGAAAATTAGTCCATATAGTGTCTGTTTCTCAGTTAGGTGGCTGTACAGGTGTCTGATCCCAGTGGGGTGACATTGAGTGATGGTGTCACGTTAAAACACTACTGAGGAAAGCAACAGGAAACCTTGTCAAATTCCATGATTTCTATCATGAAGAGTAAAGAGAAAATGAGTCTTGATAACTGCAGAAGACGGCCCAATCGACCTTTTGTCACGCCGGTAGCGGGAGAGTCAAAACTTCCGCCTTTGTCATCTAACGGAATCCCAGCAAAATGAAACCGAGAGAAGACGCAGAAGAAAAAGACAATATTGGTTAGAATAAGAATTGGTTTGTCCGGACAACCTTGAGGACAGGAATATTAAAAAATATAAAAGCGAGAGGTATTTTATAAAATTATATTATATTTTTTTTTAGGTAATCTACCGGTTAAAGTAGGTTTTTGGATGGACCCAACTATCAAACAAACATTTTGTGACTCCCCACCTAGCAAACTAATCTATATCAGGTCCCTCTTCATCTCGGTGTACTTCTTTCCTCCCTTCATCTCGTCCAACATCCCTATCCTGTTCCTACCCTTACCTCGCTTGCCCAACATTCTTCCCTCTATTACCCTCTTCAACATTCCACTACCGCTCAATACGCCCTTCATCCATTTTTCCTGCCTCCATAGGATTTCTCTCAACAAACCCCTCTCCTCCCCCACCATTTCTAGTACTTCCTCATTTGTTTTCCTTTCGGTCCATTTCACCTTTTCCATTCTTCTCCACACCCACATTTCAAAAGCCTCCAATCTACGTCTATCCTCCTGCTTCAGCGACCACGTTTCCGCGCCGTACATAGCTACGCTCCATATCAGAGTTTTTACGAGTCTTGTCTTAACATCCCTACTCAACGTCCCCGTCATCAACTCCCTCCTCCTTGAGAAAGCCTCCTTGCCTAGCGCAATTCTTCTCCTTACGTCCCTACCACTTTGACCGTGTTGGTCCAAAACACTTCCGAGATATGTAAACTGTTCTACCTGCTCTATTTTTTCCCCGCCTATTTTAATATTTAGCTTAGCCTTGTTCTTTCTGGAAAATCGCATAACCTTTGTTTTATTAATATTTATTCTCATCCCATATTTATCGCACTGAACCTCCAATTCACTCAACAATGCTTCCAACCCCTTGGCTGACTGAGCAACTAATGCTTGGTCATCAGCAAACCTAACCGATTTTACGAATTCCCCTCCGACTTTCATTCCTACCTCCAGTTCTTCCCATGCCTCTTTAATCATTTCCTCCACATATACGTTGAACAGCACCGGTGACAATGGGCAACCCTGCCTTAACCCTCTTCCTAGCACTGCCCATCCGGACTCTCCGTTCCCCACTCGCACCTGAGCAGTCTGAGACATGTACAGGTTGCGGATCAGTCTCCTGTCCCTCCAATCCATTCCTATTTTCTTCAATACACGAATCAATTTTTCCCAATTCACTCTTTCAAACGCTTTTTCGAAATCTACAAAACAGGCAAAAACACCTGGTTGTATTCTATATTCCTCTCAATTAGTGATCTCATTACTGCAATGGCATCACGCGTACCTCTTCCCTTTCTAAACCCAAACTGATCATCCCCTAAGTAATCATTTGCCTTACTCTCTATCCTTTTGTTGATTATTAATTAATCCTTAACAAAAGGATTATATTATATATATTTATATATATATATAATATAAGTTATAAATTATAGACGTTTTAGGTTTTAGCGAGGTGAGAGAGAAAGATAACGGCAATTATTGGGAGGATAGTTATAGAGTAACGTGAAAGAAACTCACTAAAAGTGAACGAGTGCCCGCGAGGGGTTGCCATATTTTGAAAATCGTTCTTTTGAAAAAAAAGAGGCCTTTTTTAAGATGGAAAAAGCAACAGATAATTTATTACTAGTAGAGATGATAGCAGAACCGACGAAATTGGTCATTGTTTAGGTCTATATTAAACAAATAATCATAAGAAGGAAGAGGTAGATAGGGTATACAACCAGTTAGAGGACATCAACGCATGTAATCCTGTCGGGGCATATTTGATAGTTATGGGGGATTTGAATGCGAGGGTAGGCGAAGGAAGAGATGGTGAGGAGGTGACAGACTACGATTGAGCCACGAGGAAGGACTGAGGGGTAAATGAATCCTGCCCCAGACAGTGCTTAGTATCACCAACACTTTAACAACCAAAGAAAATGAATCCTGGCATCTAGAACTTGGCCAACTCGACCATGTGTCGTGCCCGCCAGGGGGGGAGGCAGGGTTTTCGCGGTCGTCATCTCTCTTTGCAAAGCAAAAGCCGACAGTATCAGCTCAGTAGACATAGAAAAAGACTGAACTAGTTAAAAAGAAAACTTGGAATGTAAGGATATTGGTGAGGATAGAAAATAAGAAAATGAAACAAGAGATATAAACGTTTGAGGGAGATGCGAAGTTAGTTGGAAGAATGGCATGGCTTACTGGAGTGAACGTTATAGAGTAGCATAATACGGAGGGGTAGAGAGTCAGTGAGAGGTGTCAATAAAATTGAGCGAAAAGGTAGGTGGAAATGTAGTCAATATAGAGGAAGTTATTGATAGAGTATTATTAGTAGAAGTAAAAGTAGAACCGTCGAGCTTTGCCATTGTTCAGATGCACATGCCACCAAGTGGATATAGAAAGATAGAAGCCGACAGGGTACACGATCAGATAGAGGACAAATCGAAGGTGTTCTTGAGGATAAATATTTGTGATTTAACAGTGACGAAGGATTGACCGCGATGGTTGGCGACGAAAGAGATGGTAGTAACGTGTGAGACTAGGCTTGGGAAAAGGAATGAACGTGGGGAGAAGGCGCCAGAGTTATGCAGGAAATAGGGGTTAATCATCAGCAGTACTTGGTTTAGCCACACAAAAGGCCGGCGGAATCATTAATACGTTATATCTTCTAGACTATATTGTTGCGATGCATAGGAAAAGAGTGATCAATCATCATTGCTTCCCGTGAGCGGATGTGGACTTGGATGAAAATTTACTATTTATGAATTGTAACTTCCGATTATAAAAGATAAAGGTGGGAGCAGAGTTTACAAAATGGAACTTTGGAGCATTAATATAATCGAATAGAAATGAGTATCAGCAAGCTTCAGAAAAAATAATGATTGAGAAAAATTAGCTAGGTACTATAGAGAAAAATGTGGAACTTATCAAAAGGATTATCACGAAAGGCGCCAAAGAAACAATATTATGAGTAATAGTTAATTAGAAAAGGTTTGGATAATCATTCACTGCTGACGAGAAAATTAGAAAGAATGATGAGAGAAGGAAATGGAAACACGTGAATACGGATTTACGAAAAGAATGAAGATTTTGAATGGATTACGGACGAGATGAATAGATTGTAGTAGGAAATAGAAGAATTAAATGCTGAGTTAGGGAGAAGAAAATATAAAGAGTTTGTAAATATAGACTGGAAACAAATAGAGCATAAATAGCGTGATAAAAGACGCATTGCGGGGTTGTCGAAAGTTTGCAGAGTTAGGGTTCGATGGAAGGAATACAAAACTGAACACTTAATTTAAAATATAAGACCATGAAAGGTAGGCATAACAGGAGAGTACGACGCAGGCTACGTTAGCTTGTGTACAGGCTTTCTTATTAGTAAGATACAAAGGATATTGAGGGAATTGCAATCAAATATGGCCATGGGGGTGGAAAAAATTCTCGTTTAAATACACAGAGGTTTAGCAAATGGTTCGAGAAAGAGTTTTCATGGACTAATTCGCACCACTTAAGACGAGGGATTTTTCCAGAAGAATTTCAATTCAAAAAGGGAAAAGTAGCAATATTTGATGACTAGAGGTCGATAAGTTTGATTTCGCTTGCCGCTAAAGTTGTTCTAAGGATTATCAACATGCGGATGGAGAGCAGACCAAATGATTAACCTGGGGATTATCGGTTTAGTGCAAAAAAAAGGGAGAGGAAAGGGTGATAATATTGCGGTCTATGGGATATCGAGGTCAATAATAGAGAGGAATATAGAATAAAATAAAAACTGAATTTTTGTTTTGTATTTTCTAAAACGGCGTTTGATAGAGTAAATTGTGTGGGGTTAATGATTGTATTCCAGAAAATAATTACTATAGGAGTGATAGAAGACTTAACTGCAATTTGTATGTCTTAGTTCGCTCAGGTACGAGTGGCGGATGGAGAGTTCGGATTGGATGTGTTGGGACAGATATTAAAATTACACAGGTATAATAATTAAAATTATTATACCTGTGATGTTCAACGTATACCCTGTGACGGAAATGCTTACAGAAGCAGGCAAGAATGGGAGATGGGAATGGAAGACGATTGGTACACATAAAATCAGTTAGGTGTACGCATGATCATGCTTTAGTTTGTCAGTCAGCCAGTGGGTTGAAAAATTTCCTGAGTGCTTTGATAAGATACTGGGATATTTATGGGATGAGAATAACTTTACGTAAAACTTTAAGTTCATGTAGATTTTGAGGAAGAGAATCGCTAAGCTAAATTTTAAATGGGAGAGTAAAGACTGAAGTAGGTGGAACAATTAACCTATTTAGGAAGAATTTGGGGCCAAAATGGTCAAAGCATTAAATATAGACTTAAAGGAAATAATTGCATTTGACAATCATTTACAAGGAGGTGTCAGTTGTTTACAACGGCGTTGAGTAAGGAGTTAAAGAAAAAGATCGTCAAAGCCTTAATATAGAGCATAGTTTTTCACGGACCGGAAGCATGGTCTTTGAAACATGATAGCAGTAGATTGGAGGCATATTTAATGTGGATGTGGAGAAGGATGGGATTGGTGAAGAGGACGGAATGGAAAACAAATGAAGATGTACTAGATATATTGGGGGAGGGGGAGGAATTTTTGGGAGAAATCCAAAGGAGGGAAGAAATATGGATGTAGAGCCATTTCGTTTGGAAATGAGATGTTGACGACTGCGATAGACGGGAGAATATTAGAGAAACTTGGAAGGGGGATAAGAACTTTCAATGGAATGAAAGGTGGAAGGATGAATACGAAGTTGAAAAAGGTATATTCACAATAGCATGATGGTTGTTGTTCTTTGGGAGAGACTTTGTATTGCTGGCTGTACTGTTTGGTAGCTTGTATCAATTAAAAAACTACCTTTTACGGTTGCTTTACAGTAATAAAAAATAGGTAAATTATTAAAAAAGGGAAGCGAAATTAGTGAATCAGTGAATAAATAACCTTTGAAGTCATTGTCAGCTGGTTAGCCACTGTGTTACGTTGAATTCACCTATACGGGAGTGGGGGGTCGCCTAATAATTCAAGAACCGGTTGATCTCCGGAGGAAATCTTAGTAAAAATATATATAATAAATCTTATAAAAATATCTTTCAATACACTTTTGAATCGAAAAGGAAACACTCGTTCCCATGCACATACCCTTCTCCAAGAACCAGAATGATAGATATGTTGGCAGAAACGTGCTCTCCGACCGTCAGTAGGTAGTTCGTCGGCTAGAATCATGGCGAGTGCGACGGCACCCAAGAAGTTATGTTGTGACTAGGTCTTCCAATTAGATATTTCACTCAAATTTAATAAGTGACACTGTGACTGTAGGAGGGACTCTATTCCAAAACTCTCGCCGCGTTTCTCGTTCTTCCGGAGGAATATCCAAAAATAAAAAAACACGCACGAAAGACATGAGGGCAGTGTTTTGACTCCGAAAGAGAGGGAAAACGTAATTCCCTCTAGAAAATCATATGAAGACATCGCAACTTACCTCAGCCTCCTTGCTCGGCAGGTATAGTCCTCCTGGCTTGATGAAACTAGGAAATGTTGCGCCAAATGCTTCCTGGATGAACTTTAGGGGATGATTCGAGTATAGGGGAAACAGGCGAGACGAGATGTATGGCTCCAGGATGATATCAGTACTGCCACCTGGATGGAAGCTATCCATTTCGCCGAGTCCCAAACCGGAATAATTGTGGTGGCACCATGAGACAGCGGAGGAGGGGTTGCGAAGGCATATTTGCGGCCACTTTAAGACAGAATGCCAAAATAATAAATGGAGTTCTCGAATTTTTTCGGAGAATTTCGAGATTTCGGAGAATTCGGAGATCATTGATACCAGCGTCCCCAATTCCTGGAAGCGGAGCTCAACAAACAGAGTGAGGCGTAAAGGTCGTTAGCTGCAATGTTGTATTTGCAGCAAAAAGGATCACGTAAGAACTGAGTGCCTTGTTATTTTCGTTCCGGGAAACGAGGTACGACGGGGTAAGTTGTAATCTATTCAGAGATAAACGAAAAAAGAAAAGAAGTTACGGAGATCATTGGTGTTGCAAGCTCTTTTTTGGAGAACTTGCGACGCTCAATGCTGCACAGCGGTAGAGGGCGTGGGGAGTGTAAGGACATTATGATCCTAAACGCTGCACATTAAATGTTTAATAGATTCCATTGAAGTACTTATAGATACGGAAGCGGTTGTCTTTGACGTCGAAGGATGCCTAGAATAGACTTATACCTCGGGACGAATCATACATGTCACTGGTTGGAAATTGTGGCGGAGAACAGTAAGTCGTTACGGATCCAAGGAGAAAAAGATAATGATTCCCTTCGGAGGATCTTTTTAGTGAAGTCCTCATTGTTCCATGTATTACGGCACTACTGATGTCACTTAATCACAAAATTATTCCGAGCACATTAGTGCTAAACGAACTTTACCCGAAATCACGTTCTCCTCCGCGCATTTCTTCTCAAGTAAAAAAAAACGATTTTTGCAGCTCTTACTTTTAAGAGAACGCCATTTTTCCTCCTTGTCACGAAATATTGTTTAAGCGTCTAATGAGCTCAAGGTAATAAGATAAGGGGCTCAAAGGTAAATTATAGATATAGAAGTCTAAAATGAAACTGTTAAAACAGTGTGGCTTATCAGCTAACATTCTCTATAAAGTTAAATTCCGCGGTAACTACGCTTTTCTATAATCAATCGGCAGGTACTGTGACTCTTTATAAAGACACAAAAGTGGTCGTGCTTTCGGAAGGCGATAGGGAATAGGAGTGGTATGCGAAAATCAGGTTTTGTAGTTGAGAGGACGTTGCCTACCTACAGCGTTCTCACTCTTCGATTTATCGAAAAGTGAATTAGTGGCACCGACATTAATGTAAAAGAAGCTTTTGTTGTCACCAGGACTTATGACGCAGTAGTATTTTGAAAAACTGAGAACTCACAAGTGAGTTTTCTGTTCAGGGATGCCGGCGGTTTATACCAGTCTGTTTGTAAATAATGTGACAAGGGGTAGGACTGGTTTTGGCGGAAATAGATGCGGTGAGGTGCCAGAGGCTCACAATAAAGCGCAAATGAAAGTCAGAGGAAGGACCCTGTCTTGAAAAGGGTGGTGTATGCACTTAAGGCCAAAACTCGGTCAACTGAGGGAGGGAGAAGGGGCTACAGCTTCGGGGCACAGATTTTGTGGGCACAATGGAACCGACCCTTGTATAAGCGGGGGGTTCTCTTTCAAGAGTGAGGAGGAGATGGAAAAGACCCCGACCACCTGCAACTAATTGTGGTGATAGAGGCGAAGGAAGAAATCCTTTGGCCATTCTATAACGCGTCCTTGTAGGCCACTTAGGGTACGCGAACACAGCTGCTACCACACTGGTTAGCAATTAGGGTGTAGGACTCTAGGTGCTTAGGTTACCTTTTGAAAAGGCTGCTTTAGTTTAGACCCCCACGCAGTAGTACCGCCGTCTATATAGCTAACAACACTCAATTAATAGATGATGTAGGAATATAAATATTGCAACATTTGAGATTGAGGTAGCTTGTGCTCTACGTGGTTTTTGCGAATTTTGAGTTGACTTAAAAATTAAACCGGTAGTATTTATTTATTTTTTCCATATCTGGCTCTTAATTTAGGAACTTGGACGATTTTTTGTGGCTGTGTATTTGTTTCCTTCCATTGGATCATTGGTATGCTTATTTAAGAATTTATCGTTGCAATTAGGCAATTGTTCTGGTGGCAACGGTCAAGTTTGGTCAGCTGTCGCTCATGGCATGGACATACATAAATCACATGAACAACAGATAGATAAGGCTCCTATATACAATGCCACCGCCCACCCGCCAATGGTCCCCGCTTTTATAAATGTTGCCAAAATATATTACTTAGATAATATTTCATATCACTGATATTAGAAATTTTATAAGATTATATAGTACGTATTTCACTCCTGGCTGTTATTATTAATCCTTGTCAATAATTGTTTTAAAACATACTTCGAGTTATGTATTTTTTATGTTAAGGCATACTTTCACGCCTCAGGGTTTCATATTTTATTGAAGTCTCGCTTTTTTACGAATTACCATTACATCAAGCATATATTTTTTGTTGGTTTTATTATTTATTGAAGGTTTCCTTGTAGCGGTGGTTTTCCTTGTTAGTGGTAACTCCCTGACTTGGCAAACGAAGGGTGATTACCCAGTTGAATAAATATTGACAGTGATACTTTTGCTAAGGGCATTACTAGGTGTATACTCTCTGCAAACACTGTATAATACTTAAAGTTTATTTTCCGTAATGAACAGATGCTAAAATTACACTGTTCACGAGTATGAAAACGACATGTCTGTATATCCCCAGGGGTTACTTAGGAAAATAATTGCGAAAAATAGTTTTTATAAAACATAAAGAGACCATTTTTCTCGTCATTAAATTAAGAACTTAACGAAGAAATGTGTACTTGCTCCAACTCTTCAAATATATCTCTTATACAATTTGATTACAAAAATTTGTTATTAGAATTGAAACTACTTCCATTCGGAAGTCGCTGAATTTTTCTGGCCTGAGAAAATTTCCAACTTTTGCTAACTCACGTTACAAAAGTTCTTCGTTTTTCAACGCTTTCTGAACAAAAATCAATGTGTTCTAATAAAAAAGAAAATTTTATTGTTACATTCATAATATTACATTCCCACCATGGCCATTACTCCTTTGCGGGTTGCCATGTTTCCAGCACTTGGAATTATGAAGTCCCAATATGGCGCCTTTAGGATGAATTTCTTGCATTCCATATCCAAGGGCCGATATGGTTGTCTATGATTGTGGTCTATTGCTGCCAAACGAGTTTGTGCATCCTACGTAATTTTGGACAATAATGGTGCCCCACTAATGGGTTTGCACACAGCATAAATAAAGTGACGCCTATGGTATTGCCTTAGATGCAACAAAGACGTGTATGCTTGGAGATGCTCGAGTGGCAGCTGCTCCGGTTGTAAATCCTGTCCTCATCACCCATGGGCCCTTGGGTCATTTCCTGACTTGCAGCCTAATTGACAAAATATCCAAGGATAATATGGAGCCATATCTTAGAAAAAGCGGCAGGAAAAAAATACGAGTATATTGATGATCGTTATCCATCCAATAAACCTACCTTCACCGGTAGATTACCTATTATTAATTGATCATTATCGAGTTCACTGAGTGGACCAAGGCGTATGACATGGGTGACCAAGAGGTGGAAACAGTGAAGGATTACAATAAAGGCTTTATGCGCAGGTGCGGAGCTCTTCAGGATATCTACGCAGATCGGGGTCGGTTTTTTATCCACTATACCTGACCATCGGCCTGAGGGAGATTATATCTATGTTTTCTCTAAAACCATTAATTTGCACGTTTCCTAGAAAAGTAAAAAATTCGGAAATTTATTCTAAGATGATATCAAATAAATTAAATATCCTGTAATCCACCAAAAGGGTGTATGGTAGTGGATGCAAACACCAAGTGAGATCGGTTAGAAATAAGGGAGAGGAAGGGAATTTAAATTCTTAGGAACAAGGAACAAACAATGGCTTAAAAACCCGAAAAAATGTGCAAAGTCATATATGTGCTTGCTCTAATCTTTCATAATAAGTTTTAATTTCACCCACAAAAATGTTCTTTGGTAAACTAAGAAGTGAAGAATTTAAATGATCTTCAACCATTTATTTATATAACTAGTAGACTTCAACCATACCAAGACAGATAATGCAGAACGGGGAATCAAGAAGGGAGAAGTTCTATTAATCCATAGCCATGCAAAATATGGTCCACAGTCAGAGCTAATAAATGTGACACCCTGCTGCTTGCCAATGGTCAAATAATGACGGCGAATGTGATCAGTATTGCGATTCCATCTAGATATTTAATCGTTCGAAAACAAAAAGAACCGCATATGATTCTCACAATGTTTCCTGATTTTTTTAAGGGTAACGTGGCCTCAGAATGATTGTGAATGGGTTGACCGTGATACACACATTACGGTAGGGCAGGTAAGACGAGGAAATTCTTATGAGAGGCTCCCAAATGCGTCTCGGAAAAGGAAATGCTCATACTAGTTGGAGAGAGACTAGCGTTGTCTCACCTCTTAAGAGAATCATTGCGACCATTAGTGTTACGGCCAACTCTTTGAAGAAGGAGAGAAGGTGCTGCTTTTCGTGTCCACAATAAATACGAAAAAAGAACGGAGAAAATACGAAAATATCCATCCCATTGGCTTGCCCCGTAAGAAGGGCTGGGACATCTACTTACCTAGGGAGAAAGTAAGATAAGTCTCAATGTCGTCCGGTTGTTCATTTTAAATACCTTAAAATGTGTTAAGGGGAGACCGGGAGACAGTGAAGGTAGTGGAAGTGGAGAGTCAACGGTGGGGACAGTGGAACAATATCTGGATCAGGAGAGGATCATTCCGAAGGGGGAAAGGCCAGTGACCGCCGACTAGTGTAGTTTGAGAATATTTTTCATTCCTATGCCCAAAGAGTTCCAGCGGTCGACGGTGGAGGGAGTGACGAGCCTCCTTTAGACGGACCCTGGGATGGTGGTCTCCCAGTAGGATGACGAGGGAACCAGATAGACTTGGGTCTTGTTTCTAAGGGAGAGAGGTAACCCGAGAGGTTTCCTTTTTCTCTTTCCTTTTCTTTCCGTTTTATGAGCAAAAAACACCCGGAGGCGGAGGACACCACGCACCAACAAGGCCTGGGAGGAAACATTTGCGCGGGCTCGATGCTTTTAAAGGGGGCATAAGTTTAACGGGTGGAGTCTTGGTCGGTTGGCGTGCCTTCCACTGGGTTTTCACAAGGCCTTTGGAAGTCCTCTTTAAAGGGGAGAGGAAGGGGGTGGTCCTCTAACACTTATAGAGCCGGTTGGTCTTCCCGTGGAACCTCTTTGAGGATTAGAATATGCCAAACCCTTGATGGCTCGATCATATTCACTTACCAACCCTACTGCAGTGACCGTCGCAATATTCGCGGTACATTTGAAAAACATCGTAGTAGATTACTAACATTTTGAAAACATAGATTTTTTTCTTCGAAATAAGGTTCCCTCATTACATTTTTTGAGGATTTTAATCGTTATTAAAAGATTTGGCTTTTTGGAGAAAAATAAATACATGAATTGTTTTATAAATAAATTAAATTTTCTCAGTTATCCTAAAATATTTGAGGCGGAAATACATTTTCTTTGTACTACTTTGGGACGATTTGACGGGATAAAATACTTTCAATAATATTTTAAAGGTTTTATTTATAGTAACATTGGCAATTGTAACTGCAACCTTTAAACCTATAATCAACCTAAAAAGGCAATCCTATGAATCATTAAAAAGGGAAAAAAATATTATTGAAAACAAAGAAGAAAGCTAAGTGTTAAGTTCTGACCACAGAATTTCGATGTTATAATACGGGTATAAGTCCACTTCAGGGTTAAAGAAAGCATGAAGTACGATAAAATATAGAGATAATTATTCAAGATTTCCGTAAAGGGATAAGATTGATATGGCAAACGTTTGATTAACAAAATAAATTAAACATAATTCCTGAGTGATTCGTAAATACCTTTTGCAGCTATAAAAAGTGAATGAAAAAAATAGCAGATGAGACGATTTCGTAGCTAATTAATGATTTCGTATGCGATTGGAGCAATTAGTTGGAGAATTATGATTTAGTAACTTGAACGAAACGCATATATAAAATGTCCACAGCTATTCCTCCTGATAGATTTTGCACCTTAATGAATAGGTATTCACGTGTAAAATGGTTGTTTCGTGGTTTTGAAAGAGTCGTATATTATATTAAGTGCCATGATATATTTCAATGTATGGAACAAATTTATCCGTGCACAAGTCGAATCTAAAAAAATAACTAAAATCTTTCGAAACGATAACCAATATGTTTCGAATGTTCAAGTTTTTTTTCCAATTAGATGGTTTTAATAATTCACATAACAGTTGTTCAGGAATATTACCCATACGAATTTTTGATACTCAATAGTAGGGGTAGAGCGTTGAACTACAAGCCGGAGAGCCCAGAAGCACCGAGATGAGGCTCTCAAATACAAAATATCTGCGGGCAAGAAAATTAAAAAAAAATCGATTCATTCTTTTGGCGTCAGTGAATATAAAGTCAAGGGACGTTTCCACCATGCTCTTCTAAACACTCTTTTAACGGATGATTTTAGTGTACGGGATCCGACAGAAAATGTTCTCATTCAAGGAATTCAGAAAGTGCAACGTAGGACAACCCATTTCTTTACATGCAAATGCACCTCAGGATGCAGTAAAAAATAATCCAACAACGTGCAAGCAAGAATTTGAAATTAAAGAAGGCGAAATTCTATGACCACATGGACATGGAGCATACAAAGGTCTCCTCCCCCAAGGACACAGATAAGGAATGTGACCGAACGCTCCAGACATCGAGAGGGTCCCCCAAGGAGATAGACGAGGGATGTAAGGGGAAAATTGAAAACAGAGAAAGCAGAACAAGGAATACTGTAAAGAGTACACATTATTTAATGACATTTTAATACATTCTAATGCAGTGATGAGGGAAGGGTTTAGAGAACAAAGCACGCGAGGTTAGTGAAAGTACATGCAGTTGTGTAGAACTATTTTTTCCCTATACACTGAGGGTGGCAAGTGGAATTTTTATTATCTATATCCCTACAGTCACTATCCCGTATTTTCCGTGGGGATAAGAAGTCCTTGAGTGTGCTAGGTTCTGGTATATATTTCCTTACTTTTAAATGCATGATCCAAGCGACCAACGTATGTTGGAGCGCGAATATTTTGCGAGACCTCGTTGCTGAAACATGCGGAACGGGGTAAGCATGCTGAAACATGGGAAGCATTAGAAGAAAGAATTTCTTCTAATGCTTCCCACCCCAACTCCAGAGGAATTTCAGTGACGCTTTTCGTTTTATGGAAAGGCTTTTGAACAAAACGGGTTGCCCGGCGTTGAACCTTCCCAATTTCCCGAGTCCTTTTTTAGTCAGATCCCATACACTGCATGCATATTCTAAATGAGCCCTTACAATAGCGTGGTAACAACGTTCCTTGACCTTTGGATCACTTCTGTCAACATTCCCACTCCTTTATATGCATTCCAGGAGTATTTACGTATGTGGGTCCTCCAAGTTAAATCTTTCGCGATTATAACACCTAGGCATTTACCGTATCAACTACTTGAAGGTCAATACCAGGTAATATGTAAACAAATCCCTTTGATCTTTTAAAGAAATATAGCACAGAACATCTAATAAGGTTTAATGACAATCCCCATTTTTAATACCATTTAGTAACTCAATCAAGATGCTGCGCTTTTAAAAACTGGGGATCGAGATGGTGCGGAGGATAACATACGTACTGGCTTCCCACCGGGAGGTCCAGGGTTCGAATCGTGGAGATGACATATATTTTCAGTGGTATCCCGATCTCTACTCGAGGTCTTTTGTGGAGAGCACCTAGAGCAAATGCGCCGTCCGTTGGATGGGACGTTTAACTGCGGACGCTCTTCATAAAGAGAAGTTGGGATTTATCTCCACCCTTCCTCCTTTCCTATTTATTCCAAATGGCGCACCTTAGCTGACCTTAGCTGTCGCTCGCCTCCACAAAAAACTACTACAACCATTAAAATCTCTTTTGACAAAATGAAGGACGGCACAGGAATGCTTCTGGAGTTGAATTAGGAATCATTGGGAATAAAGATGATTTAATGCTAAGTTTTACTTATGAAATGAATTCAGAGACACCTGTTTCATCGCCGAGATCCCGTCAAGCGTCAGCTGCAGGGACCTTACTGTACATGGAAAATGATTGACAGAATCCTCTCACTCTAGCATTCCAATTTTTTACACCTCTTTTGGTAGAGTTGTGGTCTATCTAATAAGTGGTAACAGATCGTTTTTATTCTCTCATTTTTACTGTAGCTAAGAATTAGTATAAAGTGGATATTTCTCGCTATTCCATTTACGATGAGAAATTAGATTGTTTTTTCACTTTTTTGTGTACCCAAAGTTCTTGAGAGAATGTTGCAGTTGATACATGCATTTGCCTGTATATTGTCAGGGGGAGTTATCGTGGAAGCTACGAACTGAAAATAAAAAAAAATGAAGGTCTTCATCGTTTGGGATGGGTGGCAGATATTGAAATGAAGAAATTTTTGTGGTCGGTCTTTTTAATATAGACCGATTGTTGTCAAATTATTTTTTTATTAAGTGCTTATTGATATCGAAAAAAATAATGGCTGATGGATACCCTCCGGAATACTTGAGTAGCATATTGTAAAAATATTTGTTACGTCACTGAACCCTTCTCCGTCCATCTGAGATGTGTTGCAGAGAAGAGTGATATGAAGGATAAAAGAGCAACTTATTAATGTGGATGTAAGTTAGAGCCTCAGCTTTTTTTTAGGTACCAATATCAAACATAAGAATACGCGGTCTGATTGACTCCAATTAAAAAGGTACTCCCTAACGTGATCTCACTCCTACCAAAATAAAAATAACCCCTTACCTAGACGTAAACACCAACGTGAAATATTTTTTTTTATTGGTGGTTTCATTTAAGAAATCATAGCAACACTTCCACTAACTTCTCCTATCATCAAGTCTCTCCGTCCCGGATATCCTCTCCTCCTCCTCCCCGCCCTGGTCCCACTAACTCTTTGCCGGTGATGGCAAGAAAAACGGAACGCATACCTTGCTCCCTCAGGCCAGCCATCCACTTGACTCGATCGATATTCTTTTTCTTATTTCTTATATTTTAACCCACTTCCAACTCGCCCTCGCTAAAACTCGTACATCTTGAGAATATTTTTCCTTCTCCACCCTTCCAACAGATTTCCCTAAAATATTTACGCCGGAACATATGGTCACATCTTAAAGAAATGTCACACAGGTCTTTCGTACTCTTTTGTATACAACAATTTTACAGTTCCTCTACACTCAAAGTTATGGTCTTATATTACTAACCGCTTAAGGTCTGAAATATATTCAGGGGTTGATTTGAATCTTTTCGCTTTTTGCTTACTAACGCCTGTTTCTGTTGCAGAAAATACCGGAAAGCAGGAGGGTGAATGAATAAAAAACTTTTTCGATTAAGATAATCTAACCCATTAAGAACCCTAGCAATTATTCTGTTCCGTGAATAGAGTGGAATTCTTCTTATGGGTCGCAAGTTACATTCTTAATCAGTTCTTTTAAATTGTTAACGGCCCTCTTTCCATTCCAAGTACCAAATCTATATTTCCGCTTTCCCCGCTTACCTCATGTTGTCTCTTTCATTAAATCGTATGATATCTTACTGCCTTCATAACCTCTTCCACAAAATTCTTCTCTTTTCAGTTATCACCAAAATCATTCTAGTCTCCTGCAGGATATAGATACTATATAAATACTTTGCCAGAGGTTTGTATCCCTGTCCAATATATTTTCTCGCTTCTCTTTATTTCAAAAGCCAACATATAACGCCCTATTCTTTTCTTTGGAGAAATGTTTGCACTCCATACATTTGCAATAACCACAATTTTTTGTTCAACTCCAAAAGTCATTTTTTTTTCTTCATTAAAGTTTATATTGCTATACCCAGGAGATCAATCCATAGACACGCTTCTTCCCCCCAATTTTTTTTCCAATTTAATTTGAATACGTTCACTGCGCCATTTATTCTCAAAATCATTTGAACAAATCCGTTTCAAAGAGAGTCAATTCAATCACTTGTAATTCAATATGTACGTCTTTACTTTTTGAAAATCTCATTACTTTACATTATTAACGTCAACCCGAAATTCTCATATTGATCATCATAACTTCCCAACGTCGTCATTGTACTGTTAAGTATAGCTCTCCCAGTGAATATAGCTTAAATCAACGCAATGTTGACTGAGTTCATCAGTTTTATTCCCAAATGAAGCCCTTTCATGTCATCCTTGATATCTAGTCTCCTTCGTAACGTAGCCAATCCAGATTTTCACTCCGGTTACTATTCAGCTTACATGTGCGAATATGTTTTATGTATATATATATATATATATATATATATATATATATATATATATATATATATAACTTTTGGACGGCACAATAGAACACAGAATAAAACAGGTAACACGTGAAAGGACACTCACACTGTAGATGATTTAAGCTTTCGGCCTACTCCGAGGCCTTCTTAGGTCAGACTGAGAGGTTTTGAGGGAAGAGTACCTGGGGAAGGGAGGGGGGGCGGAAGGTTTAGGGACTGTTGGGAAAGAAATTAAAGATGGCGGTTAAGGGTGGGAATTTTAAAGGATCGGAAATATAGGATGTATGCGGATTCGCGAGTTCTCACCTCTATGTTGGTGGCTGAACCGGTAGGGATTCTAGAACTGTTAGGGAAAAGCATTCGTCAAATGATAGGTTGTGTGAACTTGCGTGTAAAGGGATAGGAAGAGAAGAGAGTGAAGCAGAATTGCGTGAGTAACGGTGATTGTTCATAGTAGTAGTATTGTTGTGGAGGCGTCCGACAGCTCAGGTCATTTGCGCCATTAGGGATGGATGGGAAAGGATGAAGGGTGAAGTGAAACCCGGCGTCGGCATTAGCCTGCTCTTAACGAAAGGCGCCAAGGGGTCCGCAGCTTAACGCCCCATCCGACGGACGGCGTACTCACTCAAAGTGCCCTCCACAAAGCACCTCAAGTAGGGATCGAGATACCACTGAAAAATATCTGTCGCCGCCGGGATTCGAACCCGGGCCCTCTCGGTGGGAAGCCCGTACATTAGGCACCGCACCATCCCGATCCCCGTGATTGTTCATTCGGATGAATAAGGGGGTAATTCATTCGCCTATGTAGAATGATGTGCATTGTTTGCACGACAAAAGATAGATAATATTTTTTGAGAGGCAATTAGCGTGGGAACGGGGTGAAGGGACAATGAGAGGATGTGGGGAGAGGGGAGCAGATCTGATTAGGAGACATGTTTTACATCGGGGGCGATTGCAGGTAGAGGAAATATGTGGAAATTTGTCAGGGCGGGGTGTCAAAGGGTTGGTGGATCTCAGAAGGTTTCTGAGGTTGGCTGGTCGTCTGTAAGCGACAGAGGGGCATTGGGGCAGTAAGGATGTGGTCGCGTCATTCTCATGTAATATAGGATAAAGTTCTTTGAGAATGGTTTTCAGTCTGTGGAATCCGGGGAAATAGGTTGTGCAAAGGTTGAGTCCAGCGTCAGATGTGGGGTTGTCATTCTGTGGTGTGTGTGGTCGGGTGGAGCGGTAGATTTTATCCTGTAGGAGCTTTTCTGGGTAACCGCGTTTGTGGAGTGCATGGTGTAGATTGTGGAGGTATTTGTTAAGGGTAGCTGTGGTGTTGCAAATCCGATGTCCGCGGATAGAGAGAGAGTTGGGAATTGAGCGTTTGGTATGAGAAGGATAACTACTAGTATAGTGTAAATATTGTTGATGATTAGTGTCTTTGATGTGTACTGAAGTGGTGAATTTGTTATTGGGAATTGAGATGTCTGTGTCGAGAAAGGTGATGGTGGAGTCTGAAATGGTCGAAGTGAATTTAACAGTGAAAGAAGAATTTAAGGCCGATAAGAAATTGTCAAGAGAATCAGAGCCGTGTGTCCAGAGCATAAAAATGTCGTCAATGTAGCGGACCCAGAAAAGAGGTTGGAAGGGTTGCTGTGAAAGGAAATTCTCTTCAAGGTGGCCCATGAAGAGATTGGCGTACGATGGCACCATCCTCGTTCCCATCGCTGTGCCTCTCGTTTGGAGATAAAAACAGTTTTGGAAAGAGAATGCATTTTTAGTCAGGACGACAGTGGCGAGATTGAGGAGAAATTCGGTCGAGGGGCACTGGGGTTGGGGGCGTAGAGAAAGATAGTGTCGGAGGGAGGATAGGCCTTCTGCATGGGGAATAGAAGTATAGAGGGAGGTGACGTCGATAACACACTCTACATCAAGTCTTTCTTCATCTTTGTGTCCCTCCTCCTTCTTTTCAACCCGTTTAAAAGGCCTTTCCTGTTCTTACCCTTTCCTCGTTTGCCTAATATTCTCCCCTGTATTGCAGAGTTCAGCATCCCACTGGCAAATAGTTATATACATATGAACCGGAGTTAAATAATAAATTGAAATGGGGAAAAAAATAAGTAAAATAAGTATGATAAAAGACAGTGCAAGGAAAATAGAAGGGAAGACCCGTGCTAACAGTTACAGAATAGTCGTGTAAGTTAATAGTTAACCCGGAAAAACCAAGGGAGATTAACCAAATATAGAGAAAAACTGTATGGTTAAGAACTAATGCCAACAAGATTATTGATAGAAAGAGAATATGAAGTAGAAGAGGATGGTCTATGTCGAGGCATACTCGACGATTAGAAGGAAAGAGCATTAATGGAGATGAAAATAAGTAAGGCCGTGGAGGTAACGAAAATTCCTCCAGAGCTACTAAGAGAATTAGGAAAATATGGTAGGATGAGACTATATGGAATCATTTTTAGCCTCTCTGAGGAAGGAATCCGGCTGTTTGATTTTGTGAGATCAGTTTTATTCCTTAATCCGAAAAAGATATGGCTAGATCATGTGAAGATTACATAAGAAAAAGTTTGATTTCCTACGCAGTTTTAGTTATTCTCCGGATCATCAAAGATAGGATACAGAGTAGGGCAACTAGTTACTTTGCGGATGATTAGTTTGGTTTTAGGAAGAGGAGAGACACGCGTGATGCCATTGTAGTAAAGAGGTCACTAATCGAGAGGAATATAGAACATAATCAGGATGTATTTGCCAGTTTCGTAAATTATGACATGGTGTTTGTTAGAGAGATTTGTGAAAACTCTTGGGTATATAGCAGAAAAATGTGAATAGATTGGAGGGACAGGAGGCTAATGCGCAACCTGGGCATATCTAAGAATGTTCAGGTTCAAGTGGGGAACGGAGAGTCCGGTTGGGCAGTGTTAGAAAGTGGTGTAGGTAGGGTTTTTCGTTATCATCGGCGCTGTTCAACGAATATGAGAAGGAAATGATTACAGAGGCATGGGAAGAGCTGTTGGTAAGGATGAAAGTCGGCGGGGAATACGTAAATTCACTTAGGTTTCCTGATGACCAAGCTTTCATTTGTCAGTCAGTCAAGTGCTTGCAAGCATTACCGAGGGATTTGTAAATTCAATGCGACAGATATGTAATGAGAATCCATATTAATAAAAGAAAGGTTACGCGACTTTTCAGAAAGAAAAACATTAAGCTAAACATTAAAATAGGAGGGAAAATCTAGAGCAGGTAGAAAAGTTTACGTATCTCGGAAGTGTTTTGGACCAACACGATTAAAGTAGTAGGGAGGTTAGGAGAAGAATTAAGTTAAGCAAAGAAGCTATCAGAAGGTGGTGGTAGTTTTTGGCAGATATATTGGGTAAGGATGTTAAGAAAAGACTCGTAAAAACCTTTTTATGGAGCGTAGACGTAGGTCCGGAATAGTGGTCACTGAAGAGGGATTTTAGAAGTATATCAGGAGAAAGTCTTTCAAAATGTGGGTATGGAGAAGATTGTAGAAGATAAAATTGACCGAAAGGAAAACAAATGAGGAAGTACTTGGGATGGCGGTCGAGTAGAGGAATTTGTTGGCAGAAATCCTATGAAAGTCGGAAAAATGGATAATCGGCATATTAATTGGCAGAGGAGTGTCGAAGTCTGTAATAGATGGGTGAATGTTAGATAAACGAGGAAAAGGCAGGAACAGGATATGGATGTTGGGTTGGAATAAAGGGAGGAATGAAGTACACAGTGATGTTCAGAGGCTTGATGCAGTTATATCCTATGATTTAAATGCTATGACCCCATTACAATCTTATGGTTATTTACTCCAGTTTATAGTCGGTTGCGGGATTGTGGTTTTCTAGGAGTCACGAAATATATATTTGGTATTTGTGTCCATCCAAAACCTACCTTAACCGGTAGATTACCTAATAATAATGTACACACACGCGTACAATGTTCGAATAAGGAAATGGTGCATTTCAAGGTCCATCTATGTATCTAATCTATTTATTAAGTTCCATGTAGTTCACTCTACGATTAGTTATAATGTTGCTTTGTTATAAAATTCTTCTTTCCTCAGTTCACCTGACCATTTTATCTTCAGTATTCTCCTACTGTACTCTGCTCCAAATACTTCTGTTCTTTGCTGGTCCAACTCTCCGATATTCCATATATCTGATCCAGAGAATACTATGCTTAATACATTTTAACGAACTGGTTTTTTGTTTACAGCTTAAATTTTGTGATCATATTTGTTGCTTTTTCTGCATGAACGACTTGTTAACTTGAGATTGTATTTTTTATGTCGTTTGAACTTCATTCATCCCAAGTTACAGGGTTCGTCCGGAAAATAAGTGTACTGAGCTCAGGAAAAAAATGCATTACACTTTTACATATCTTAAGCTAATATTCCTCAAAATAGGACCCTTCTGAGTCGATACACTTGTTCCAGCGGCGTTCCCATTCCTGGAACGCTCCCGCGAAGGCATCATCGGGAACCTCTCGAAGACGCGTCGTCACGGTCTCTTTCACGGCGTCCAAAGTCCCGTATCGCGTTCCTATCAAACTCCTCTTTATCTTCGGGAACAGAAAGAAGTCCGGTGGTAACATGTAAAAAATGTGGATCATTTTTGCAGTGATCCGCAAGTTGTGTTGCGATTTCCAAACGATTGAATCTTTGATCATCACTGAGCACTTTCGGCACCAACTTTGCACAAATTTTTCGCATTTGTAATTGGTCCCTAATAATCTCGTGCACTATTGTCTTTGTCACATTACACTGCTCTGCTATCATCCTAACTCTAAGACGACGATCAGAGTTCAGTACATCGCGAACTTTTCGCCCATTTTCATCGGTGAGTGTCGTTGATGGGCGTCCAGGCCGTGGTTCGTCGTCGACCTCTTCTCTGCCCTCCACGAACATCTTGTGCCACCGAAAGATCATGTTTCTGGACATGGTTGACTCCCTGTAAGCCTGGTTAATCATGCCGACAGTTTCGGTAGACGATTTCCCAAGCTTTACCGCAAATTTGATGGAATAACGCTGCTCCAAAACTTCGGCATCGCGTTCCGTGACGTGGGTCGAGCGTGGAGGTTCGCGTTAACAGAGCTCCTCAATACACCACAGCTCAGACCCGACTGGCTTTTTTCAGCGTCGCTTGCCAACATACCCCCCTTTATTCGCAGCCCGTCAGAGCGGTGCTGGGCGCGCCTGGAGTGGCGGGAAAAAATCAGTACATTTATCTTCCGGACGAACCTTGTATGTCGTTTCCCAGGTAGGTAAATTGTGGTTTGTGTCTACAGCTTCCCAAAGGACTTTAAGCCTCTTCTTTTTGATGCAGAAAACAACAAATGTAAACTCGTAAATGTGTATTATTTTTCTGGTGCAAAATATTCAAATTAGTAAAGATAGAAAGAGAAGATTTTCGTTATTCAAAGAATCTTCGACGAGGAGGTGATAAATGTTTACAAGGACGTTGATTAAGAATGTTAAGAAATTTCTCAACAAAACTTTAATTTGGAGCTTGATTTTTACAGGGGGGAAGTATTCTTATCAAGAAAAATGAATGGCGTAGAGTTAAGGCTTTTGAAAAAGGTGGAAAAGTAGAAAAGGAGTGAAGAACAAATGAGGAAGTGGGTAATTAAGGAGGAGAGGGAATTTTGAATTTTTTTTGAAGATATCGAAGTGAGGCAGCTAAGGTCGATTCAGAATATTTTGATTGATGAGAGAATACTGAAGATTGTTGTAGATGGGAGCAGGTTAGTTAAAAGAGGAGGAGCAGGAATAGGCAAGTCCAGCTGTATGATGGTAAGGAGTAAGTATTCAGAATGAAATAGGACCTTCTTGCGTTGTGGGTTCTAGTATTGTTTTTGTTAGGCGAGGCAAGGAAATCGTATCCGCTAAATAGAAATACCTAATGCTTCTCCCGAAAACAAAAGGTAAGGTTGAGGTAACAGAACAATTTGAGGCATAGAGGTTTCAGTCCACACTCAACTTACCTCAAGGCTGGCATCATAATGCCCTCTGCCTCATGCCTTTGGAGCAGATGGTGGCATGTCGCATGATAAAGTTATTAATCTAATATATTTTGAACTGTCCGTTCTTTCATGCGTAAATTTTTCCTAGTCATTGGTTATTGTGCTGCGTTTTTGAACTCTCCATTTCACAATAATTCCCTATATGTCTTCTATGCATTGACTGTGAACTATTAATAGTACAAAATTAGTCAAAAGTTGAACGAATTTTTCATAAATGTAATAAAATGAATCCTCCTTCCACATACCTTTAGGTAATCAATGGGTGCCTTGTGAATTAGGAAATAGTGGCGAAGAAGTAGATCAACTATAAATATGGCACATCTTTCGATGCGTCTCTACAACAGATGGATATTTAGTGAATAAATGAATTAGATTTATGTGAAAAAACATACGAAATCTGTGTATGCTAATAACATATTGAACTACTGAATGACTAAAATATATTTTAAATATGAATTTAAGATGCTGGACTGACAGTCAACATATTTACTCCTGAAAATGTGCCAAAATACTTAAAATGCAAAATGACATAATGGTCTAGACCATAGCAAGATATATTTTTTTCATGATCATAAATTTCTTTGTTTGTCTTTGCCCAGCGAAATTTTTGCATTTAACATTCTATGAATATTAATAAGCGCTTGGGGGATGAGAAGAAATATAAATTTAAAATAATGTGGATCTCTTTTTTTAATAAAGTCTGCGGCAAAAAAGGAAATATTTATGCTATTTTAACTAAATGTTTATCTTTTGTGGGTTTGCTAGGTAAACTTGAATCATTTGGGGAATTAACGCTGTAAAATTATATGTTTGTTTGGCCAGAATAGTTCAATGATTGACTTGAGGAATTTATTTTGTTTAGATAAATCCAAATGAACATTCTCTCTTCCTTGGATATTTATGAAAAATCAACAGTTAACCCTTCCGCTAATCATGTTGACGAATTAATTTCTCTCAGGGGTTTAATGGGCGTATTTTGATTGCAATAGAATTTATTTTATTTTCATTTTTCCTTTAGGTGAAACCAACTGGAATTCAAGTTAAAACGTTGTCAAAAAAGCAGATAACATCCCAAGCAGAAATATATATTTAATACGACTTAATTATTGTGCATTTAACTGTTAGTTTATTAAAATAACTTAGTCATAGTCAATGTAATTTTTTTCGTTGGGTAGTAATTATTATAATGTTTATATAATAATGAAGACTTCTCACTTAAATGTAAAAAAACAACGGCATGAAAACGGAGAGTAACACTATACGAGCGTATGCCAAACTTTCGGACGTTCAATTTACATTATGCTTTTTTGTAATGAATTCTTATTGTCTATTTATTAAGTGAGCAATAATTGTTACGACTTAACTTATGCTATAAGTAACTCTATAGACAATTACTGTCCATAGAGATAAACTGGTATCATATCAAATAACAGCCGCGTTAAAACAGACACGTTGTTAGAATAAAAACATTTTAGCATGTTTTAAACATGAGAGAGAATATGAATGGAATGCTGTATATAAACATTCCTCCAGAAAGATATACTTCACATAACTACTCCAACGCTCAAGAAAAAAACAGGCCGCTCTTGGAAATTCCAGGCCAACCACTGAATGAGGCTTTTAACAATGGAAAGACGAGTAAACATAACGCACCCGTATTCATGCGTTTATACTGAAATGTTACATCTTTTCACTAGATTGGGTCTTTCGTGAAGCACTGACAAAGGCTTTTTTCCTTATTCATTCAGAATTTAAGTGACCTAAAATCTCTTCGGGAATCCTTAGTTAACTCTTCCACGGGTACTTCATGGTAGTTCTGAACCAAATTGCATCGTATTGTATTGCACCACCAGACCTATTCAAAGAAACTCATGAATTTCTTTGTATAGTCATGGCGGCAAGTTTTTCAAGGCGACGAAGACTACTCATTCTGCACTCACTAACATATCCATCGTCCATATGGTCGCTTACCATCCTCTATAGTGTTATTTCCTCCGCAATGCATAGCTCGTAGTCTCCTCAGTCTCATCCACGTAATATTTATTTACGTCTTACCTTAATATGCACACTTGATAGCTTATCATGTTACTAGATCGAGTACGTTCCTGTTTGTCCCCTGTTCTAAAATGCTTAACTCGTTTAAACCTGAACTGATACCATACTATTACAGAAGGTCATTAAAAGAACTTTCAAAACAAAATTCGTCGAAAGCACCTTTCCATAAAACTTGAAAATCATACTCTGAAAGCTAAATGCTGAACTTGAAACACCACCTAAAATTACATTAACATATTAAAAGAATTGATAAAAGTATTCAAGTTCGTACCCTCGCATGTCTTTTGTTGTCTATTAAGCGGGAAATTAACGCCTAATTCATCTGGGGTCAATAAAGCCTAAAGAGCATTATTAAATATTATAAATTAAATAATTTCCTTTAGCATTAAGCATAATAATTTCAGCGCTCAGTAAATTTATGTCAATGGAAATTAGCCCCGATATTCGAATTGAACATGCGTTCGGAATCCTTGAATGGAATTAAACAACTTAATTTCCAAATGCTTTGTTTTTCCTCATCAATATTAAACTAAATTAAATAACGATTAACTTTTGGAAGAAGATTTTGGAGGTAAACATAACATTTAAGTCAATTTGTTTTAAATTCAACGTCAATTTAGATAGATTTTCTAATTATTTTGATCGTAATTTTTTATATATATACTATGTGGAAGAGGCAGAGAAATGATGTCGGTAAAACTTCTTTTTATAGTGAATGAGGAACTCAAATTTTCTCAATAAATTTGGAAAAACCAAAATCGTTACATAGAGACCGATCAGGAACCTGAAATACGGAACACACACCAGAAATAAATTAGGAAATAGTTAAATACACAACACAAAAATAAAGATAGTTTTAGTCAGCTATACTGAGAATTTTAAAATTTATTGACTACGTATTAACCTAACAAAATAACCAGTCTACTGTAGGAAATTCAAGTAATAATAGAAACAAAAAGCGTATGACTTTTATTGCATATTGGCGGTTGTTAATACTGATAAAGGTTACCATATTTCCTGCAGTTCCTTGAATTAAAGAAGGCTTTGGAACGTTTTCTATGGTTATGTTGAACCGAGGAGCCCACAGTGTTCCACTAATTCTGCTCCAAGTTGATCGATAAGGATTATATTTAATGATCAATCCGTTTGTTGAGTGAACGTAATTAGGGAATAAAACCAAGCGGAAAGCCAATTAGATTATCTTAACCTAAATGTTAATTAGGATGATATAAAACTAGGAAGCCTACTCCCTGAATGGAACATCATTAGTTATGCATATTTATTTTATGAATGTATTTATTATTTTCCGTTATTTGGTTGAATTTTTCACCATAAAAATTATCATGGAGAAATGATTTCACTGCGAATCGAATTATTGGTTCACTTAGCTTTGTTTCCTCCTCCACAACCAAATTTTTTCACTTTTTTATATGAAATGCCATGATGCCTTATGATTTTACCTCACATATTGAATTCATGGTTGAAGAATCGTAAAATATACATTACTAGTGGCTATGCTCGGCATCAGCGATCCAAGTTATGCGTACTACTGTACCTAGATTTTAATCATATTATGGTTCTTTTTATGCATGTGGGCAGTTTTTGCAGCGGTTTCTTCGGTGGGCACACAATTTTGCATATACTTTGGAGAAAGTGATTTGACTGGAGAGACCTCTAAATCCATTTTCCGGCCTTGTTTACATGTCTCCTGGCAGTTGCCACTCCTTACCCCCCATGCCTTGCCGTTTCCACTGTTTTGGCATGACTGTTCCCCTAACAATAAAGCGAACAAATAAATTTTCAAATTTTAAATTCAATACGAGTTTTTGAATAGCACTGCTTATATTCTTCTGGATTTTTATTGGGAAAAACGTTAATTGTCACTGTCCTAAATTCTCCAAGCGCCCAACAATATTACATCTCAGTTAATTATTTAAAATGCTCACTTTGTTTTATTTCATGTGGTTGTATTTTCAAACGGCCATATGTATTTGAATAATATATGCGTAGTAAACGCTCAGCAAGGTAGCTCTACTCCAACTTGCCTACGCTAAGCCAACAACACACTTCTCTTTAAGCCTTGGTAGAAACCCTGCTTCAAGCATTTTCCGTCAGCTTCAATATGCTTCCACCAACTTAGGGACCTTAAAAAAAAGGAGAGCTTAGTCGACGAAAATCCGGATTGTCGCCCGGAAATTCCCTGCAGCGTCCCCTTCCAATCGTCTCCCCTTCACGTTCTCCACCGTTATCGCCCAATTTGACCCGCTAGTCGGACCTCCAGACTTTGGGTGTGCCCTTCATCACCAGGCCCAACTCCCTTATCATAACCCTATTTCCAGGGCAATTTCCCTATCACAGGGCTCACCGCCCGTCTACCCCAACCCATCCTTGGAGAGCTCACCTTTCCCCTCAGCGCCTGGCACACCTAAAGCGGTGGGCTTTGCAGCACACTTCGGGTTCTCTTTCTGCAGGGTGGGATGAGAGACCTTTCCGTTTCCGACCGAGAGCGTTAAATTCGACCATTTTCCTTTTAGGTCCTCCGAGACGCACAGATATTCACCTTTTTCTTCACTACTCCCTCTTTCAAATTTCCCATTCAACATTCCGAGTAGGACGACCCCTCGATCCCCATGTACCCTATGGTGTTGGATCACTTCGGGGGAGGTGTGAGCCCTAATTCTTGATACCCTCCCTCGGTGCCACGCGCTTAAGGTCTCCCGGTTATCAAAGCCGTTAAAACGTCCCTCCACTCCTCTTGCCACGATCTCGCGGTCGGCGCGGCAGGAGGGGAGACCATGGGGCTGTAAAACATCCCGGCCGTTTGGCGGTATCGCTAGCGCTGGGGGGTAGGGATTAATTGGATTTTAGCGAAAAGGAATAAATATCGTGCAGTTGGTAACTAACCACACGAGCTGAACAAGTGTGCAGAGCATTTTTAAGTTGAGGACAGCGAACGCGTAATCAGTATTTATATACCATAGGTAAATTTAGGCCTATCATTTTATCAGCGTTTCTGAGTTGACGAGAAAACAGACGAGACGCAAGTGCTTAGAAAAATTGGAATGATAAGTACATTTCATGGACCCACGATTAATAGTTTAAACTCTAGGATTAATATACTAAGGGTTTCGATGGATGCAATAGTAAACACTGGGAATTACTTGTTACCATGACGTTGTTTTGCTGTTGAATTTTTTAAAGGTGCTGCGTACTATGAAAGAGATGCACCGAAAAATATTTTCACATGAAAGTCGCTATGCATAATTTAACCATGTATTATCAACATTTGTACACCTATTGAATAAACATGTATTTGATAGCTATCAAATATTTATTTCAAAAACACTATTCTAAATTTATATAAGATGGATATTGACATCCGTCTTTTGAAATATATCAAGTTGGTTTTTATTCTTGGAATATTTTTTTTACTATGCATTACGACGTAATGAGTGCATATTAAGACCATTTTTATGGACGACATGTTTGCGTGGGAATTATCACAAATATTGATTTGTTGTAAAATGTTTTCGTTAACGGCAATATCCTTCACTTTTTCCATTGAATCCACAGTGCAAGAGTGTAGTAGCGACAAATAAAGCAACTTAAGGCATATATTCATGTTCAAAGTTTGGTGAAATGATATTTGCATTTAATGATTTGGGCATTCTAGTGTCATGAATGTGAAATTCGAACGCTGAAAAATTTATGAAAACAAGAAATTAACAGATCTGTCATTCAACACTCCATATCCAAATCTAATAATCCTCCCAGGAATCAAATGCTTCCTTGTTTTTGTTTTCCGAAATGCTGCAGTTTTTTTATATATGTGTTCATTATTCCGTTAGTAGAATAATGAATTTTTGAACAGTTTCAGTAGTCAGTAACCAATAATTGACAATTCCACAAAATGAGCTTAAAATTGTGGAATGCCATGGTTTGGCTTTAAAATGCAAAATACTTAATTCGAATTGCCTCGAGAGAATTTTAATTTGCAAAAATAAATTAACATTTTGATATTATTTATGCGCTGCTAATGTAATGTGCTTGTGGTTTCAAATTCTCTTTTTACCTAGATAGAAAAATGAAAAAAAAACAAACGTTCAATTCATTATTATTACCTTTGTTCGCTACGATGTAATAACTGAATAAATGCAAACGGATTGCCTGAAACATTGAATTGTTTCAATTAAGAGACAAAAGACATTGAAAAAGTGTCCAGATCGTAACACACTGTTTGGAAGGATTATTATTTCCTCTGTTTTTGTTAAGCTCTCAAAAATTATATAATCATGCGGTTTGGAAATATTTGCTCGAATGATTTCCAAGTTGAAGCATACTAAGAAGTAGTACTAATTTTTTTCACTGAACGAAAACAGGGAATAACCCAACGCTTTTATGAATTAATAAGTTTTCCTTTAACTTCTTTGTCTGCTTTATGAGTATCTTTAAAAATATCTTAATTCGCATACTCCCTAGGGTCTTTTCACCATGTAGTGAGAAACATAAAAGATGTTTTCTGGGGCGTCCATCTAGCTGCGAGGAATCCCGTTCTGTTCCCGAAGAATTCCTACATTTGTCATTCATCTTCAGAATTTATGCCATTATTTTAGGCAACCATTTGGTATCTACTACGCTTGCAAAATATCATGCTCACTTTGTATTATATTTTTCGAGATATTTCCAGAAATTGTCTCTTTAGAATAACCTTATTGCAAATTTTATCCAAAAATCTCCATGAAGAGCCCATTTTCAATTGTGTGCAATTACACTGAACCCCGCTTATTAAAAATTCCTTCCGGAAAACGTGCGACAGAAATGTGCCGATGACTCATACATGAGCATAGGCACGAAATTAAAAAAAGGTCCATGTTTAGTAACATTCCACATATTTATCAATAAAAAATTTCGTTTTGTTTTGTTGAATATGATACAAGTTTCATATTCCGACGGCTATCGTTGACGCAGTTCAGTATTGCGACATAGGCACCTTCGGAATTTGAAACCTGTTTACCTAAGGCCACGAGCACGTAACACGTGTTTCTGAATTTAAATTTTCATTTTGTTTGAAAAATCGTTAGCCAAGAAGTATGTAAGGAGACTTCTAAATTTTCTGCATCTCCAGTGGCATAAAGAAAGATGAACATGGCTTGAAATATTTAAAGATGTAAGACCATTCATTTCGGCGGAAAATGGCCCCAGAGTTCCTGACAATGTTTTCGTGGGAATAAGCATTTAGCCTGCTTATACTACTTTGCGATTAGATCGAAATATAACCGAAAGGGCCCTTTAAGAAATGTTAAAAATTTCATTGAAAGTTATTTTCAAGATGCAGCAAAAAACCGAGACGTACCTGTGGTTGATGACCTTGGTTAGGACTCGAAAATAGTGAGTTTACATGCCGGTTTGTTTTCAATTGAAGATTGTTGCCGGAAGATTCTTTCAAAGAAAATCACTTAAGTTGAAACTTGGCTACCGAAACTTGGTTCTAAAAGGAAAAATCTATGCATATTCGACATCACCAAAATCAAAGTGTTTGCTTCTGCTGATAATGATATGTTCACATTATATTTTGAATCATCAGAATATGTATCAGAATGTCGTTCCAGCACACACAACTATGAGTATAGGATGCCATAATGATTTTACCGAAAATCTTTCTTAGTCAAAACATTCCCAAAATGGCTCACTTCAAAGCAAAAGGTGATATAGCATTCCTCATCCTGCTCAATGATAATTATCATTATAATGCTAGGGGACATGCGCATTTTTATCTAGCCAATGTAAAGAGACCCGTTCCGAGAGTTTTCTGTTATTTTGAGCAGTGGTAAAGACTAATGAGGTGATAATGAAGAGCCTATTCAAATTCTTTTCCAATATGCGCTCGAAATAGGGAAAAATGGGGACAGTTGAATTGATCTAATGAGGACTAAGGGATATGTCATAAAAATTTTGATACTTGAGAAAATGTACGTCAGTCAGCAGGCAGTGCGTAGATTTGAAACTATAATTATTCTGAACTTATCATATTTCGTATTTATATTAGTTTCAAGGATTAAAATATGATTCAAGTAGAAACAAGCATAGGTAATAACGTTATTTTTGCCTAAGGTAAATAAGTCCTATCAATTTGCATCATATTGCCTAAACGCTTTAAGATTTTCGTTTTTTTCTACAAATCTCTACGAAGTTAATGGATACCTTCGTGTTTGCTGGTTTCGAGCAGTTTGGAGACATGAAGATAACAAGTGCGATATTAACTTTTGGAAAAGTACAAATCATTCAAAATCAATTCTGAAACAATAGGATGATTCTTTTATATTCTTATATATAATTTTAAGGAGCTAAAATAATCGAGGTCAAAAGACACGGGGCAGAAGATTCTCAAGGGTCTATCTAATGTCAGTGGATACTTATGTCGTTGTTCTCTTAAGAACGGGCGGGCGGAGTTAGTCTGACCTGGTTTGAAACGGAAGTCGTGGAACCGTCGTCCTCGGGGCGTAATAGGTGCAACCGCTTTTCCTCCTAATACTTATGCGACAAAGTATCGAATATTTCAAGAAAAGTTATTCACCTAAAATGAATAAAAGTCACGAAAAATCTCGACATAAATAAAAAAAAGGTTGTGCGCAGCTGAATCTCAATAGCGGTAAATTGACCGCAGTTTCTTTCGCCTAGTACATATATCTGAGAGAAAATTAGAGGTAACAATTTAAGATTGTGTGTATATATACATATATATATGTATATATATTTTTTTTTCCTACAGGTTCCCCCCACCTTTCCTCACCTAACTCCCAACCCCCTCAACCCTTACCCTTCCCTCATGGTGCTACACCCCCTGCCACACACCTTTTTGGTGGCTCGCAGGGTACTTATGTAGATGTAGATGTAGAAGATTTATGGTAAAAAATAAATGTATTGCAAAAAAGCCGTTTCCAGTTAATAAGGCAATTTTAAGTGCATTCGTAGGTATAACAATGAAAACAATCTGATCAGTGCGAATGACCTCCATACTACGTTTAAGTACACTTTCTGCTTAACAATGAAAGATGTTTTCAAAGAAATGGCCTTAAAGCCAATGATGAAACTTTGCTCAAAATTATTTAAATATTCATGCCGTTAACTATGGATCCAAAAAATGATTCCATAGATGAAATTACAGCCTGATACTTTTGTTCAATTTAGGAAGTGGAAATAAGAGACAAACCCTCATATTCCAAGAAGATCACTTTTACACGACCATGGCTTCATACAGAGCATCATTATAGCTGGTCGACCAAAATGGCGATCAGGTGGTAATCAGGCAATCGATATTTTGTACATGACCATAGTTTGAATGCGAAGCTTAAAAACCACAGTTTTGTTAAATAAATAAATTTTGTGGAAGGATAGTGTTTGTATATCGTAAGGTTCGTTGTTATGAAAGAATTCCACTAAGTCAAGCCCAAAACTGCCGCGTTTATTTGGGAACGAATTTATTTGTATTAACACATACTGAATCACAAATCGTAGTCAAACGACCTCTGAAATGAAAATGTGGTTCCATTGCTCGATTGTTTACTTAATACAATTTGCATTCATACTAACAATATACCGTTGATTTCCAATTACCAACTATTTTATGGAAACTAATTTTTAGTACATTAATTTAAAAATCCTTTTTATTATTACTATTATTATTTGGTGATAGTTCTTAATAAGTTCGTTGTTAATAAATATAATCGCATTCAACTTCGATCAACCCCTTCCATGTTCTTATAAATTCTTTCGTCATAACTCTAAGAGCATTAAACAGAGAAAAATCTGTAACTCCTACCACTAAGTTTATAGTTCTTATTGACTTTATAAATAATTTGTCTAACATTTTTCATGCAGTTAGCCGGACAAGTAATACATTTTGAAATACGTCATAAGCCCGATTTAATTAGTAATAACAGAAAAATGAAAAAATAAAAGTATGACTTGAGTAACATTTGGAATTAATTTATATCAGTGGGCTAAAAAACGTCAACATTCATCCGCTGTCATCTCCTACTTTTATTTGCTTGAGAAGGTAGTTTCGAATGGTGCGTAGGCCCACATTATTTTGAGTCTTTTAATCTAACCCCTGTAAATCAGATGAATCTATGTCTATGAAAATTTAGCAAGATATATAAATGCATTTCCCATAATTGCATGGGCTACATGGACTCCAAATTTTCCAGCTAAATTTCATACTAATTATCTCGTAATTTTACTTTAAAGAAACCTGTATTAAGCTGAATGATATAATGAGGGAATGGAATGGCTTATATTAGAGAGGTATGTATGTAAGGTCAGTAATTGGGAGTTAAAATGTAACATTTATCCTTATAGCTGGATTATCCTGAGCAGCGATGACCAGGCAGTAAAAAATGAAACTGCGGAGTCCTGAAATTTGAGCGTTTTAATTACCCGGCTGTTGTGTTATTAAACAGGCCGTATACATTGCAATGACGAAGAAAACGGGGTTTGTGGAGAGCGAACAGGGTTCGTCCGGAAAATAAGTGTACTGAGCTCAGGAAAAAAATTTATTACACTTTTACATATCTTAAGCTAATATTCCTCAAAATAGGACCCTTGTGAGTCGATACACTTGTTCCAGCGGCATTCCCATTCCTGGAACGCTCCCGCGAAGGCATCATCGGGAACCTCTCGAAGACACGTCGTCACGGCCTCTTTGACGGCGTCCAAAGTCCCGTATCGCGTTCCTTTCAAACTCCTCTTTATCTTCGGGAACAGAAACGTTCTCTAAAAAATGTGGATCATTTTTTGCAGTGATCCGCAAGTTGTGTCGCGATTTCCAAACGATTGAGTCTTTGATCATCACTGAGCACTTTCGGCACCAACTTTGCACAAATTTTTCGCATCTGTAATTGGTCCCTAATAATCTCGTGCACTATTGTTTTTGTCACATTACACTGCTCTACTATCATCCGAACACTAAGACGACGATCAGAGTTCAGTACATCGCGAATTTTTCGCACATTATCGTCGGTGAGTGTCGTTGATGGGCGTCCAGGCCGTGGTTCGTCGTCGACCTCTTCTCGGCCCTCCACGAACATCTTGTGCCGCCGAAAGATCATGTTTCTGGACATGGCTGACTCCCCGTAAGCCTGGTTAATCATACCGACAGTTTTGGTAGACGATTTCCCAAGCTTTACCGCGAATTTGATGGAATAACGCTGCTCCAAAACTTCGGCATTGCGTTCCGTGACGTGAATCGAGCGTGGAGGTTCGCGTTAACAGAGCTCCTCACTACACCACAGCTCAGAGCCGACTGCCTTTTTCAGCGTCGCTTGCCAACATACCCCCCTTTAATCGCAGCCCGTCAGAGCGGTGCTGGGTGCGCCTGGAGCGGCGGGAAAAAATCAGTACACTTATTTTCCGGACGAACCCTGTATACCATTTGAGTTTGATCCAACATCTACGTCAGCTTGAATCACAAAAGATGCACAGTAAATGTTTTCTCTTGAAAACCCCTCAGTAAAATATTGACGTGATATATTAATGTCTTTAAATGGAGAAATATTAAAGATTCATCAAGCCCTGTGAATTACATAAAGTCGAACTAATTTAACATGAAATCTACCCAAGGCCACCCAGAGAAAAATAGAAAATGTTTTTAAAATGAACTTAATATAATTTAAATACAAATGGGTGAAAAGGAAGCATAAATGACCTAATCATATGTAGTAGTATAAATATCTTCTGCTTGATTTTTAAAGGAAAATAAATAGCGAAGACATTTTATCATCGTTAAAACTACTATCCACGAATATATCTTAAAACGCTGCTCCTTAGTTTACTGTAAAAGTAGACCTAAAAGACATACAAAATGATCCTTATTTCATTCAATCAAACCAGAAACCGTTAAGGCAGAAGAGCTTTCCTGTAATCAGAAAATAAAGAGCCAAATAAAAAAGTCAGCCATGTTATATTCAAGCACGGATCATTAGAATTTACAATGATAAATACATTGAAATTCAGCTGACACAAGAGAAATCGCGTGCCTCAAACTCAGTCATCAATTAATATAGATTTTTAGACAAAGTTATATTCACAAATATGAAAATATCTGTTTTATTCAGCTTTTAACAACTGAAATTTCATATTTAAACAAATATTTTTTTAAATATTTTACAAAACTTAGTAATGATATAAGACGCAATATCATACAGTTGAGGAATGTCTGCAATGATCAGCCATTTATCTGGATAGACGGAAGATTATTTTATTGGTACGCACGGAAAAGTTATGCGGAGTACTAACAATGTCATTAAGAACGGTTTACGTATTGAGAGTTAAAAGAAGTTTATAGAAAGTTGCTCTGGAAATATAATATAGTAGGTTCATTTGGCAATTGCTGGAAAAAAATAAAACGTATTCCAAAAAGTTCTTTCCACAGGGTCATACCTTTGGAGAAGCAGGAAATGAATTGTTATGAATTTTTTATTGTGTCACAAATCCGGATTTATTCGGATAAAAAAATGCCATGTAGTTACTCATACTTATTTCTAAAAATTTACCTGAGTAAATGTGCCAAATCTTGATTCACTGGTAAACGGTATCGGCTTCTAATAACCCCGCTAAACACTTGCAGTGGATTGCGGAGTATTCTGTGCATGTGCAGCTTACATTGTTAAATATACAGTGCTAGCCAACCAAAAAACCTTGATAGTCACTTCATCTAGCTCAAAAATTAGCATGACTTTATGTGTTTATTTTTATGAGGAGTTTTCTGCCTAGCTCTGTCTTATATTTCCTCATTATCATATTAAGTATAGTAATAATGATGAAGTGATATGACATGATATGTACGAAGTAAACAAATTTAATTGATAAAATATTTACAAATGCCATATAAAAAATGACGTGTACTTTAAAAAACAATTTATATTATATATACATTCGTATTAGATATTTACATTCAGTTATGTGAAATATTTAAAAATATCACGATCTTCATGATTGTGTTAAATTGGTTGACTGTAAGCTCTCCAAGCGCACACCATTACGGATTTTCTTAAGGGAACGAAATAAAGTTGTCAAAAGGTAGTCCCTCTTCATGAGGAACTAAGTTTATGATGCAATCATATGCCTTCTTATTGCTATGCTATGCCTTCTCATTGGTCACTCAACGTTTGTGCTAAGACCTTCCTAAAAATGTATCACAAATTGCGGTGTTTTGGAACAAAATTATCTTCCGTGCTTTCAACAATATTAAGTTTCGTTGAACATGGAGTAGATAACTGTAAGTACACTTACTTCGGCCAGCCGCCCATTGAAGAATGACATTTTGAAGCAAAAAATCAGGAATACCATATGTATTCATCGAAATAATTTAAAATGTGCAGTTACATACCTCGAAGAGAAATTAAAATTTGAGTATCACGTTTAAAAGTAGTATACTCGTATGTCAACTGAAAATTTGGAGTTACTGAAAGGTGAATTCGTAATATAGCACAAGAGGCATAATGGAACATGCGATTCTCGCTGTAGGTTAAAATGGGTATTTTTCCAGGAATAAAGGCATGATATGTCTTCCGGACAACCTGTTTTCAAATTATATCCTCAAAATGAAGAACTAATGTGACGTTTTATTTCCTGATTGTTGATTCATAATTAAAAAGAAACAAATGTCATGGCTTGCCTGTCTGTTTTAGACACATTCACTTATCATCGAAAATATACTTTTCAAAATGATTTTAATATTTTCCTTTAAACGTTTTAAATTTCATGTTGAGTTATGGCTTATTTTTCATTATTCATTTTCAATTTAAAAAAGGTTCCAACACATACAAATTATCTCCAAAAGTATTTTATTGTTATACCGTACCCTTTGAATTAAACCGTACCCTGTTGAATGTTATACCGTACCCTGACTAACAAATCATGACTTCGAACTACTACTGCGTGGGGGCTTAAAGGAGGGTAGTACTATCTTTTCATTTACTGTGCCATTAATTCGCTATATTCTAATTGCCATTTTGCATATCTATGTATTTCGAAAAACACTCTTTTCAATTTAAAAATTCTCACTCTTTCAGTCAGCAGCGAAATTTGAGCGCTCACATTTGAAACGGTCTTTAGCGGAATCAATATTTTTAGTGAAACGGCCTGTGCTCCAGATATCAAGATTATGGATTCAACAGTCGCAATTTTTATACAGGTTAGTCAGGAAAGTTTTTGAATGGCCCAATAAAGCCCATTGAATGAAAAACCCATTTGGTATTATCCTAAAGTGTCATAATTTCTCTTAGACTCCAGTAGAAGGAAACATACAGGGGAAGGATTGCATAGGAGGGGCAAGAATTAATTGTGAGAAAAAAGTAATAGTTATTGCATAACCAAAGAGCAATGAGGAAATTAGCATAGAAAAACAGTTTGAAGAGTTTCTATTAGGTCGTGGAAAAAGAAATCCATTATTTTTGCTTGACATTCAAAGTTTATTTAAGATGTTTCGGATTGTTCGATTTGGGTAAAATATGAACCGTTTTGTTTTATAATTTCTTGCCATTTTAAACGTGGCTTCATTATGCCACTCTCATAGAAGACTTGATACTTATTGGCGAAATACTCTAGTAATCTATTTTCACAAATTTCTCTTGATCGTAATTTCTTAACACTCGGGAATTTTTGCATTAAAACCTCCCAAACAAGCTCCCGTAGTTTCTGGCGAGTCACTACAGGCGTGTGTTGCCTTGCGTGGTCCTGATGAAACATAACCAGTCTTCTGTTGGTCAATGCTGGCCGTTTCTGGTCAATCGCTAGCTTCATAAGGGCCAGTTTTTGAAAGTAGAGATCTAAATTTAGTGTGTGGCTATACGGAAGCAACTCATAATAAACGATTTCTTTGAATTCCCACTAAATACACACTAGAATCTTCCGCACCGTTAGTCCTGGTTTAGTCACCGTTTTAGCTGCTTCACCACGCTTTGACCACGATCGTTTTCGCACTATATTGTCGCATGTGATCCATTTCTCATCCCCAGTCATAATCCGTTTAAGAAATGGATCGAATTCATTCCGATTGGCCTAGGCTTTGCAGATGGAAATTCGATTCATCATGTTACTTGGTGTTAATTAGTGTGGCACCCAAACATCGAGCTTCTTTTCGAATCCAGCTTTGCGCAAATGGTTTTGAACTGTTTTATAGTCGATCTTTAGCTCATAGGCGATGCTACGACTACTAACATGCCGGTCAACTTCGATTATTTCTGTGATTTTATGGACATTTTCGACGACGGGCTTGCCTGTGCGAGGTGCATGTTTAACATCAAAAATGCCTGAATGGAATCGAATCGACGAAACCAAAATTTCACGTCATTAGCTGTTACAGTATCGGCATCATAAACACCATTCAGAATTTCAGTGGCCTGGCTTGCATTTTCGCCTTTATCAAAGAAAAACTGTAAAATGTACCGATCTTTCTCTTTGTTGACTTCCATTGTAAACACCTAGCAAGTCACAATTGAATGGAAGAAGCAAAAAACAGCAAAAAAAATTTTGCTGTGTCAGATATCAACTTGACAGCAAGCCTACACTTGAAATTGTTTGATTGATACTTTATTAGATATCGATCATCATCTACCGAGCAAATAATGGATTTATTTTTCCCCAACCTAATATAAACGAGTCCATGCATTGATAATGGTAAGAACTGACGTACATCCAGCATTTGCAGTCCCAAATCATTACAGCTACGCCATCAGATACGCTCGTTTGTGAACCTTACTTCCGAGCAGATATTTTCAAATCATTGATTGTGAAAAATCATTCCCAGAGTCTCTATCAAACATCAAGTTTCTTTGTCGAAAAGAAAGAGACGTAAGAGGGATAGTATGCCTAGGGCATTACGCCCACCATCGCAAACTGAGTGGCTACCGCCCTGTTAGTACATGCACCCGGAGCAGAATAAGGGCGATGGGTGGCTCATTCAATGTTCTTTGTAAAACCTTCGGGAGTCCAAACATGTCTTTCCTTTGTTGCACCTGCCTTTTACCATACTAAAAATACTCCTACAATGATTGTAGTCCTTGTAACAAAAGATGCCTGGCTTTCAAATCTTCTACTTAAATCTCTTCCTAAGCCTTTTTGACGTGTCACAGAGAACAGAAATTCACATAAAAGTATTGTATGGTGTTATGCAGGCAGATTATAAGGACAACGTTACTTGGAAAGTTAAAATCTTCCTTACTCTAGACAAAAACAGTACTTCCTAGTGAGTCCATTCCAAATGGCGAGAGCTATATTTCCTTTGGAATCTTTCGAAGTTTAATCCTCTTACGATTTTGTCTTTTATCATAGAATATCATGTATCTGCTCTTACTAGGTTAGAGACAGCCAGTCGCACTGTTCCCCCGCCTGTTTGATTGTTGCGATGGGCATAGCAACCACATCAGGACGTGGAGAAAATGACGAATTCGGGGAGAGTGGTTTGACTTGCTACTCCCTAGGTCTTATTTTTTTTCAGGATGCGTCTATTTCAAAGATGTTTACTTTTGAATCGCAGAGTGATTTCCGAATGATAAGCGATCCAGGATATGTCTCACACGCCAAGAAAATGCATCTTCTCCATATTAGGTTACCTTCTAAAATCAGGTACCTTCGCAGCTTCCTATGCTAGAATATCCATCCTTAGCCGAGGATGGATATTCAATCGAGAGCTAGCTTCTATTTAGGATTACGTTTTTGTTGTTACTCCGTATTTTTTATATTCCTATTATTTTAAGTAGTGAAACTCATGGATCAGTTTGAATATATTAAATGAAGTTTCTCATGAGATGCGATTTCTCCGAAGTTGTTTTTGTGCACCGTAGGAAAAATATTATTTTCAAAAAATTTTTTGCCCGAAGAGAAATTCCACACAATTCTAGAAATTTGCCTAGCCGTGAGTAATTCCCCGGCGATGGTCAAATTGTAACATAAAATTCATCGTTTTAATTAACAATATTTGCTACTTTGAATATCTTTTTAATCAAATCCTATTTAATAATGATTTCCTGGTATCACTTCCATCTCTTCGTTTCTCCTTTGTTTTCCTTTAGAATTTTTTTTAAATTTGAGATCTGGGTGCTAAGTTTCACGGAGTGGCTTATTTCGTCTCAGGAGGTGACTAAAACTTTCTCCCATCACAAGATATTACGCCCTTCTCCGTGTAATTTTTTCATTCTTTAGTCCTTTCCTTTTCTCGCTGTGTGACAAATTAGGATTTATTACCGTAAAAATTCAGCCATCGACCCTGAAGAATGTACGGCATGCGAGAAATTAACTCTCCTATTAAAACGACACAACAAGGAGAGAAGTCCAATATCCAATTAAGAGAACTGCGAATATTATTCGTCCACATTTCCGGCTTTTTATGGAACTCCGGAGACCAGACAGGGTGTCAATCATTTTTTATTTCAGATTATGATAAGTGCCTCACATTAATAGGCACTATCGATTCTAAGCCTTGCGAAGCTCAACTTTTAGCATAATAATATTTTATGCAACAAATACTTAGTTTTGCCTTTAAATTAAATTATATTTAGTACCAACTTTAATATTTTGAAAAATATTTTCACGTATGTATTTTAAGGATGAAAGAACAAAGTGCATAAAAGCGATATTCAGGAATTGGCACTCGATATTAGACAATTTAATGGCAACAGAATGTTAATAACCAGTCAAATTTTAATTAATTGCATTCTAATGTACCAATATTTAGTAATGCACCCTCTGAAATTAAACATGGAAATTTTTCAGGAACGAATATTATTGCTACTTGGCAGTGAAAGGTTGCAATGAAGACTAGAACAATGGTGGATACTTTATACGCAGTGAAGACCATCAGTGACGAATTTCGTCAATATATAATGGGAGAAGGAAATTAAAGATGTGGAAAATAAAGACAGATCAAGAGAAAATGTCATCAGATGATTATTTTAAGTCATTGAAGTCCCGTCAAGAGAGAAAAAGGAAAAGAAATTAATTCAAAGGCATCTGAATGGGATTAAAAAAATAGAGAACATCAAGAAGATCTTGAGTAAAGAGAAACTGATAAATTAATTTAAAGATACACGATGAAGTTTCCCAAGATAAAACGTAAGTTTATATATGCAATAAAATATGTAATCTATATAATTGAATATAGCGAATAATATTAACTTGGCACTATATTCTTAGGGATGGCCACCGGGGGAAGTCAACTGTCAAGAAGATTCAATCGACCCTTCTTATATTCGTTATCACAAGAGTAATCGAAAATACGTGCAGCATTTTAAATCCTAAAAGTGTAAGCATTGTCAATAATAGATACTATTCACCCCATTGGCTCGTAACCCAATAATCACTGATCATCAGCTCCGTGAATCTTTGCATGATAAGAAGTAGTTAGGGAAAACCATCAATTCGTAAAGATGTGCATTTAAGTTTTATTTGATGAAAAATATGGATGCTCTGGCTTCTTATGAATGTCTCGAAATTTGGTAATGATGAAACTATCAAAAAATTCAGTATAATTCATAAATCATTCGGAAATACAGAGTTTGTGAACTAATTTATTAATAGATAAAGAAATTGAAAAACTAATATTCCCATTAACTATTTTTATAAATTGCTATTAATTACTTACCCTCATTGGTGACACTTGTAAATGGAGCCCTCCAAACTGTTGACATTTTCCAGTAGTTAGCGATGAATGCTGCACCACCATCAAAGTTGTTCCTAAATTTGAGCAAATTTATTGTTCAACATCAATGTTTCCAATAGTAACGACGAAATTAAGGCTTCGCACTATGCCCAAAACCCTTCATGCTCTTATTGACACAAGGCAAATTTGTGGTTGCACGCTCACTAGTCCCCGCTCGGAGACCGCATTCCATCTCTGTGAAATTTCGAAAATCCCTCTAACCAAGCCCCGTCATCACTCGACACCCACCCAAGCGGCACACTCCCTGAACAAATCCAAATCTCTCATCACACCCCAACCTTTCTTGCAGGAAATCTTCATGCCATTCACTTCCGAGGCCCACTTCTGTCCCCTCGCCTGTCCCCACCTTCCTTCTCCCACGCCCTTTGCCAAGCGAACCCTCACCAACCATTCAAACCCTCCCCAAAGATATCTGACATTTTTTGCCCTAAAGAGCTTACTTTCTCACCTCCCCTCCCTCTTCTCACTCTCATACATCTCCTCACTCTTCGTTTCCTCGAAAAAATGTCAAGGAAATGCACATTAAATGTGAATTGAGAAGGAAAAAGACGAGACGACGGGGGGAACAGGGAAAATCTAAGGAAACGACGAGGGTGAGTTGAGTGCCGTTGAAAGGAGGGAGAGAGGGATGCTGGCCTTGCGGTGGGAGGAAGAAGGTGGTAGGCGAGGCGGAGGCGAGACTGCCGTTGGTAAAGGAGGAGAATAGGAAAAAGTTTATTATTCTGAAAATCTTACGACGGAGCGACTTGGGAGCGGGAAGAATGTGCGTGCCCGGGTGTGGGTGGGCTCGGCAGAGGGGTGTGGCAGGAAGGGAACGGAAAAGGAAGGCACTTTGCGAAGAAGAGGTTATAAGAGGGAAAGAACTCGAAGATATAGCGGCGGCGGGAAGGACTGGGGTAGCTCGAAAAGCAAGGCTCCCTATTTAATTTCCTTGGAGGGTAGACAATAACAAAGAAGGAAATATTCAAAATGACGAGGATTCTTTTTTGACTCCTCCATACTCACCGTATATTTTGAGCTCCCTTGTTCACTTCAATTCATTCAGGCATTGTCGATTTGCCGAGGGAAGGAAATAACGATCTCACTCTAACGACTGGTAGACAAATGGCAGTCACGTCTATGAGGATCATGGGTCCCGGAAAACCCTATCAACATTGACCAACGTTTTGAGATATAATGAGATGATGTTGCATGAATTTAAAGACGGTGGATACAGATTAAGAATATAGCCCACCTTGGATCCTTTGTTCAAATGTAAATAACTCTGATGAGACTAATAAATCGTCATCACGTGTAGCTAAACACCTGTGCTCGTAAATATGTGTGCGTGTTTATTGGGGAATTCAATTATATTTTATTTTTACGCGCTATTTTTATACATATTCTTGTGAATTTATAAAATTTGTGTGTGTGTTTATATACAAATATATGCGTGCGGGAGCGTTTCTATCCCTTTTCCTTATAACTGTATCCACGTGAATGAATATATACACGTACACTTCACATAGTTATAGATATTCGGGGAAGGGGACACACTTGATAAAAACACAGAAATGGTGGGGAAGCGGAGTTGAGTGGAATGAAAGCGTAAAAATATTTTCTTGACCGAGACTTGAAACACGGATCATTCGAAGTGGAAGCATCGGCCCGGTATTTTTAAAATGAGTTTTCTCTTAATTTTCATTGGTCAATGAAAGGTAAATTGTGCAAATTCCTAAACACATGAAACAATTCTAAATATTTTGACCTCAAACTTTTCTAGCAGTTAGTTTTACCTTTATATTTTTAGGACTATTAAGAGTATATTCACACAGTAACTTAAATACGCACAGTTAAAGGCAAAATTTACATCTCTCAAATAGCCAACGCTATTAAATCATCTAAAATTAGTTTAAATAAAAAAATTGTTTATTTCAATAAAATTAGGAAAAACGTTTTGGCATATATCCTAAGGTTTTGTGGCACCGTCAATTTTCAAAACCTGGTCAACTCGAGTGCATTGCTCGAAAATTTTTGAATATGCCTTATTTAGCAATGGAAATATTAAGTCGACTCATTTGCATAAGTTTTAAATCTCAATGTCAACATCGCGAGCTACGATGTTGGGTGTACTTTGTTTATCCTCTGAGTGACGAGATACTATTTTTCCGAGTATAAAATTAGGAAACAGTTGAAGGAAGTAACTATTTTTACTCTTGCGGATGTAGAGTTTTGATTAAAATAATTAAATTTCATCGTAGTTATAGCCAATGAATATTAATAACAATGCATATTCTTAGACTTGAGGGAGATACAGTTTCAGTATTTCGTGCATATATCTCAAGAATTTTATACCAAAACAGTTACATTTATGTCATTAATTTAGGAAAAAAACATTATTTATTTGATTTTTTAAGCACGTACTTTAAATATTCATAATTTGCCTTTTTTATAATCATTTTACATGTTGAGTAATTAAAAATGGCTTATATACATATACTTTAAGGCTTCGTTTATCTAGAAAAATGAATTTCAACTAACATTTCTCTGCAGCTTTGACCTATTTTTGTATAATTCATTATGAGTAACTTTATGGGGAAATTTATATCAGATTTTGATTCAAGGTGGAAATCACTCAAACGTTAATCATAAAATAACACGGGTACCTTTTAGATACCTGAACATGAAATTCAACTGCAAAATGTAAGAATATTTAAGCTAGTATCGACAATAGACTTCGCTGTACCAATCTAAACCACGCGATTTTATGATATATTTATGTATGAATTCCCGGAATTTATTTGATGCAAAAGTGAATTAACGTTATATCGTTAGCTTTACATGAATTCTATGCGTGGTACATTTTTTCTTCAGTATTGCGGCAGCGGTAGCCGTTGAAATTCGAAGCATGTAAAGAGTGTCTGCATCTACTTCTGAAGTTATAAAACACTCCCAGAAGGCGTTTACACACATATCGTTAAAGAAAAATCTATGCTTTGTTAAATTTGGACTAAACGTTTAGGAGAGGTATTCCATGCATTTATTTTCAAATAATTACGATTTAGCGACTTTTCTAATAAAACTCGTCCCACGTAAAATTACTCTGTTATCAAGGCCAGTGGCATCAACATAATTTTCAGTATTACTAATAACATTGTTATGGCTGTTCAACGATATTTTCTTTAACTGAGTAGTAGCGAAGTTAATTCTTACTTCCGTATGACTCTGAGTTCACCTTCTAACGCAATTCTTTTGGATCCAACTCGGCACTTTAAACATTTAAAGCAACTTCTAACGGTGCATTATAGAGAAATTAGACCCATTAAAGGCTTAATTTAACACTACAAAGGCCTTGGAGAGCATGTTGCTAAGACAAAATTATTTCGTACTGCCTCCATGTGCTATATCCACCATTCGCTTTGACGTATTGAATTTCTTTCAAATATTTGCTCCCGCAATACATTTTTGTCTAGATCCTTCTTATTGATAAAGACATCTAATGCTAAAAATAAATGTTTCCAATGTTTTCTAATTTCAAAATTATAAATATAATTTATTAGTGCGAAAAAAGGGTTTGTGAGTTCAGCAGGGTCCGGGTTTGATTCCCCGGAAAGCCTCTCTTGGCCCCAAACTTAATCCGAGTGTGTGATTTTTCAGGTACCAGATCTTCCTGGGAAACCATAACCGTCACAGTGAAAGGAATTGGACCCTCTACCCTGATCTGTGATTTCACACACCGTATAGAGCTTGGCAATGGGTGAATTCTATCATCACCTATCAAACTGATATCCGTAATGATTATTGTATTTATGGTTTTAGAAGGTACTTTACTCCTAAAGGGTCTCACTGGAGACAGGCTAACAAAAATTTTCCATTTTTTACGATTATCAATATGGCGTTAGTAAAAATTGTAGAAGAATTCAGAGAAATAGTTTTATATTTATAAGTACGGAAATTTAAGATTATCGATCTGATAGAGTACCTTTTATCTATGGCTGGGTGAATATGTATTTGTCCTAAATGGTACAAGAAAATAATTAAGGATATTTATCAAGTTAACCCGGGGAAAATATTTTCGTTCTAAAACTTTTAGTATTTATTTTACATAGCCAAACTTCACGTGTGGCTAATTTGTAAGAGATTTCATTTTCTTTTAATTATTACATTCGATGACTCATTATTTATAAGGTAATTTGTCAGAATATGTATGCAGTAGTGTTTTCTCAGGTGAAATATAATGTTTCGTGTTAATCATGTGCGGAGATCGCCGGGCACATGTGGAAAATAATAGTCCGTTGAAACAACGACTAACTTCGCCACTAATTGGGCCATAAAATTCTGCTCTAAGCTAATTGCAGAGTCTCTAATCACACAAGTTCTGAAGTTAAGATCCGCCCTGATGTAAAATACTGCTACTCTATATCTTGTATTTCATCCTTCATTTACTCCGCAGAGGTAACCTACCCAAAGTTATCATTACCTGAAGTTAATCACTAATTTCTCGGAATAATTCAAATAATTCTTTAATTGGTATGGTCCAAACGCAAAAAAGAAACTAAAAGATATAAATTCAAACATAGAAACTACACTGCTATGGTAAAAGAGGGTAATCTATCGGTAAAGGTAGATTGTTAATGAAAAAAAATATCAAATAAATTTTTGTTACTCCTAACAAAACACATCCCAACAGTCTACTCTACAACAGGCCCATCTACATCTCGTCATGTATTCTTCATCCCTTCATCCCGTCCAACATCTCTACGCTATTCCTACACTTTTCTCGCTCTCCTAACATTCCCTCGGCGTTCAGAGTACTAAATATTCATACATCCTTCATCTATTTTTCCCGCCTCCTTATGATATCTCCAAATAATCCCCTCTCTCGCCCACCATACTTCATTTGTTTTCCTTTCTATCGATTTAAACTTTTCCCTCTTACTCTTCATCCTTATTTCAAAAACCTACAATCCACATCAAGTACTCCGTTTTCGTGACTATATTTTTGGGCCGAACATAACTCCAAATCAAAGTATCGACAAGCATTTTCTTAACATTCTTACTCAACATCCCTGTCATCAACTCCCTCCTCTTGGCCTAGCGCAATCCTTCTCCTTAAGTTGCTACTACTACGTGTTGGTCCCAAATTTTCTACCAGCTCTATTTTTCCCTCTACTATTTTAATGTTTAGCGTAGCCATTTTCTATCTGGAAAACCGCATTACTTTTGTTTTATTAGTAGTGATTCTCATCATGCTCGCTTTGAATTAACAATTCACTCGAAAATACTCAGAGCACCCTGGCTGACTGACAAACTACAGCTAGTTCATCAGCAAACCTAATTGGTTTTACGAATTACATTCCTAAAACCAGTTCTTCACATGCCTCTCTTATAATTTCCTCTACAATAAATATATATGCATATATTATACAAATTTATTATATATATATATATATATATATATATATATATATATATATATATATATATATATATATATATATATATATATCGATGATGCGGAAGTGCTCAAGAGAGCAATATAACTTTTGGACGGCACAATAGAACACAGAATAAAACAGATAACATGTAAAAGGACACTCACACTGTAGATGATTTAAGCTTTCGGCCCATTCTAAGGCCTTCTTCAGGTCAGATTGAGAGGTTTTGAGGGAAGAGTGCCTGGGGAGGGGAGGGGGAGCGGAAGGTTTAGAGATTGTTGGGAAAGAAATTAAAGATGGCGGTTAAGGGTGGGAATTTTAAAGGATCGGAAATATAGGATGTATGCGGATTCGCGAGTTCTCACCTCTATTTTGGTGGCTGAATCGAGTAGGGATTCTAGAACTGTTAGGGAAAAGCATTCGTCAAATGATAGGTTGTGTGGACTTGCGTGTAAAGGGATAGGAAAAGAAGAGAGTGAAGCAGAATTACATGAGTAGCGGTGATTGTTCATTCGCATGGATAAGTGGGTAATGCATTCGCCTATGTAGAATGAGGTGCATTGTTTGCACGACAAAAGATAAATAATATTTTTTGAGAGGCAATTAGCGTGGGAACGGGGTGAAGGGACAATGAGGGGATGTGGGGAGAGGGGAGCAGATCTGATTAGGAGACATGTTTTACATCGGGGGCGACAAATTTCCACATATTTCCCCTACCTGCAATCGCCCCCGATGTAAAACATGTCTCCTAATTCCTACCCTTTCCTCGCTTGCCCAACATTCTCCCTTCTATTACCTTCTTCAACATTCCACTACCGCTCATTACACCCTTCATCCATTATTCCTGCCTCCATGGGATTTATCTCAACAAACCCCTCTCCTCACCCACTACAGCACTTCCTCATTTGTTTTCCTTTCGGTCCATTTCACCTTCTCCATTCCTCTCCATACCCACATTTCAAAAGCCTTCAGTCTACGTATATCCTCCTGCTTCAGCGACCACGTTTCCGCGCCGTACATAGCTATGCTCCATATCTGAGTTTTTACGAGTCTTTTCTTAACCTCCCTACTCAACGTTCCCGTCATGAACTCACTCCTCCTTGAGAAAGCCTCCTTACTTAGCGTAATTCTTCTCTTCAAATTCCTACCACTTTCACCGTGATGGTCGATAACACTTCCGAGATACGTAAACTGTTCTACCTGCTCTAATTTTTCCTCGCCTATTTTAATATTTAGATTAGCCTTTTTCTTCCTGGAAAATCGCATCACCTTTTTTTATTAACATTAATTTTCATTCCACATCTATGGCACTAAACGTCCAATTCACCCAGCAATGCTTGCAACCCCTGGCTGACTGAGCAACTAATGCTTGGTCATCAGCGAACCTAAGTAATTTTACGAATTACCCTCCGACTTTAATTGCCACCTCCAATTCTTCCCATGCCTCTTTGATCATATCCTCCACATACACCGACCGGTGTTGTAAACAGAACCGGTGACAATGGGCCAACCTGCCTTACACCTTCCTAGCACTGCTCATCCGGGCTCTCCGTTCCTCACTCCCACCTGAGCAGTCTGAGACACGTACAGGTTGCAGATCAGTCTCCTGTCCCTCCAATGCACTCCTATTTCCTGCAATACACGCATTAATCTTTCATAATTCTCTCTATCAAACGCTTTTTCGAAATCTACAAAACAGGTAAAAACTTCCTGATTTTAATAAATACTCCTCTCGATTAGTGATCTCATTACTGCGATAGCATCACGCGCACCTCTACCTTTCCCAAATCCAAACTGATCATCCCCTAAGTAATCATTTACCCTATTCTCCATCCTTTTGTTGATGATCCTGAGAATAACTTTAGCTGCGTGGGATATTAAGCTCATTGTTCTGTAAAACTCTAATAATGTAGCCTTCACCTTTTTCAGGATACGAAGTAACACCGATCTCAAAAAACCTTCCGGCCAATTTCCTTCCTCAAACATACTACGAATCAGCCCATATAGAGCCTCCTTCCCAAATTTGCTAAACATTATAACAATTCCAAAGGAATTTTATCAACCCCCACGGCCTTATTTGCTTTCATCTCCTTTAATACACTATCTATTGCATCGTTGAGTGTGCCTGGACGTAAGCTATCTTTTCCTAGGTCATGTTCCTTTCCTATGTCTAACCTTGCCGGCCTAAGTTCTCTGTCATACAGTGTTTCTATATATTCATCCCTTCTTTCTTGAATTTTTTCTGATTTAACTATTACACAGGCCAACAGTGGTTTTGGTGCCGGAGCTTTTAATGTTGATTTAAAGATCAATTGAGGTGCTGAATCCAATTATGATGCTAGTTTTTTCCTATCAGCTATAGTTTTCAAGATATAGATATGTTGTTACTTACGTAAAAAAATCTTCTACATGATGATATGGAAATATTATATTAATAACACACGCCAACAGTGGTTTTGGTGCCGGAGCTTTTAATGCTGATTTAAAGAACAATTGGGGTGCTGAATCCAATTATGACACTAGTTTTTTCCTATCAGCTATAGTTTTTAAGATACATATATAATGTCACTTACGTAAAAAAATCTTCTACGTGATGATATGGGAATATTATATTAATAATAAAACCCACTAAATATAAAGACTTGATTTATTTCTAGGGCTGTTAAATAACCCACAAACACAACAGAATTTTACAATACAATTGAACACAAATACTAAATTATTTTACTGTAATAAAACAAATAGAAAAGAAAAAATACATAAAAACATCACTCAACACATCGGAAGCTTCTTTTGTGCGATTTTCTTGAGTGCGCTTTCTTCAAACAGTCTCGTTTTAAGCACCAGCAGTAATCTGCCATCATATGGTTCTCCCATTTTCCTTGGTAGCGAACTTCCATTGTTTTTATATCCTGGTGAAATCTTTTACCTTGTTCTTCACTTGTGTCTCCTAAATTTCCAAAAAATTGTCTAAGTGGCTGTGTAGGTAGTGAACTTTTGTGCTCATATTACAACCAAGTGATTTGAAGTTACTGAGCATAATGTTTACCAGCTCAATATAATTTTCACTTCTGTGATTTCCTAGAAAATTTTTTATAACCTCAACAAATGACATCCAACTAATTTTTTCAATCTCATTCATTGACTCGACAAAAGCAGGATCCTTTGTAAGTTGTCTGATTTGTGGCCTCTCAAAAATACCAGCTTTAAGCTTTTCAATACATATATGGGCCATCTTTAGTCTTAAGTAGCCGAAGCATGGTCCATCCTTGTCAAGAGCCTTTACAAATTGCTTCATTAGGCCTATTTTAATATGTAGAGGCGGTAAGATGATTTTCTCTCTTTCAACTAAAGATTCAGCAATGATGCTTTCTTTCACAAAAACCAAGTTTTCTCTCTTAGGGCACTCCTTCTTAATCCAGTGGTTTTGTCTGTCCCTGCTATCCCAGAGGCACAAGAAACAAGGATATTTTGTGTAGCCACTTTGCTTCCCAAGAAGAAAGTTCACCATTTTCAAATCTACACAAATCATCCAGCGATGTTCCTGGTATTTTATCTTCTGTAAGACCAATGCTATTGTATCGTATTTTTCTTTCATTTTAGTTGAATCAGCGATTGGTATTGCGCCAAACCTGTTACCATTGTGAAGAAGTACACATTTTAAACTACGCTTGGAACTATCAATAAACAAACGCCAATCACTAGCATCATATTGTGATAGTAGTCCCATTTTTTTCCAGAAGAACCTTAATGTCTAAACAAAATGTAAGATTGTCTTCTTGAGTAAAGAAGGGTAGCATATCCTTTTCCCTTGTGCGATAAAAACTTTTTTTACCGGGTCTCAGTAAATTCTTTTCATGTAGTCTTGATGCTAGTAGTTCGGATGCTTCCTTCGATAAGTTCAGTTCTCTAGCAACATCGCTTAGTTCATCTTGATTAAATATTTGAGGAATTGTTGATACCCCCTCGTAGTCACTGCCACTATCGTCAATAGAATGAGAAATGTTTTCAAATAACTCAAATTCTTCCTTAGATATATCTGGTAACGTCTGAAATATTGGGATCGGTATTTCTTCTGAATGGGGTACCGGGCGTCTAGCTGAAGGCAAATTTGGATATGTCCACTTGTGGCCATTTTTTCGATTCTTTCCCGAAACATTTACTATGCAAAAATAACAGTCGTCAATATGGTTCACAGGTTCTCTCTACACTATTGGCACACCAAATTTTAGACTTTTCCTTTGTCCTGTTGTCCATTGCCGCAGATGTTCGGTACATGTTTTACACACAAAATGCGGTGCCCAAGTTTTATCTTGGTCACCAAGCCTAACACCACAATATCCTAAGTATGCACGTTTTACAAAATCTGTAATATTTTTCCTATTTTCTTTTACCATATATTCCCATGTATACCTATAGATTTATTTAACTTTGAAAATTATTTTCCGGAATATATCAAATATTAAAACAACTAATCGTAAGATGTGCCATATCTAAAAAAGTAGAGCTGTTAAATAAAAACGGATTTCATATTTGGATTCAGCTCTACAAATATAGTGAAATCAACACAAAGATTCCCGGCACCAAAAAAAATTTTTTGTACGCCTGTGTTATCTTACCCCACTTATCTTTAAACGTTAGCACTTATCTTCCCTTCTTACTTCCCGATTATAACTTAACGTTGCAGTATAGAGCACCAATTTCACCCTTCCTCTGTATACTTTCCATATCCTCGCATTGCGTTTTCCACTAATCTCCTTTCGCTTTATTTTGGGCCCTTCTCAATTTATTGTTTAACTTTTTGTACTTCATTTATCCTAACTTTTTGTTCACATTTTTAATCTTCTTCTCTCATCTATCTTTGCATTCATCTCATCCGTTACCCATGGTTTCCGTATCCTTTTCCCCTTAATGGTTCCTATACTGTCTCCTGCGGCTTTCGATATCTCTGTCTTGATGCATTCCTATTTTCCTTCGATAGTACTAATCTCTTTACCGCCATCCATCATTTTCTCTTTAGCCAGCTGATACTCCTTCCTCATTAATCCATTCAATACTTCTACATTCCATTTCCTAACCCGCCGCCCATGCCTTATATTTTTAAACGGACGTTACACTTGATAACAACTAAATTGTGACCTGAGTCCGCATCCGCTCCTGGGAAACTTTGCGAATTTATCACACTGTTCCTAAACCTTTGCCTAACCATAATATAATATAACTGATAACTTTCTGTGTCACATGGAATATTCCATGCACACCTACGCCTTTTGTGGTGTCTAAACCATGTGTTGGTGATGACTAACCCCTGTCTCCTGCAGAATTCAATTGCTTTCTCCCCTCGTTCATTCCTCGTACCTAACCCAAAGTCCCCACCCACTCTTCCTTCGCCTACCGTCGCATTTCAATCCCCCATCACTATCAAATATTTCCCTGCCGGAACATAGCGATTATATCCTCTAACTCATCGTACATCCTATCGACTTCTTCCTCCTTGTGGTTGCTCGGTGGCTTGAATACCTGAACAATGACCAAGTTCGTCGGCTCTGCTTTAATCTCTAAGAGTAAGAATCTGTCAGTTGCATTCTCTATGCTGACTACGCTTCTTCCTACCCCCTTCCTACCCTACCCTCCTATCCCTTTATTTAATATCTCGGCAAACCCTTGTTGGCCCTCGTCCCCCCGCTGTATATCTCTCTATAAATGTCACTCCAGTAATCCCCGCTACACTTCCATCTCACCTCGAATTGACCGAAAAAATTTATATTACCTCTTTCCATCTCTCGCATAATATTTTCTAATGTCCCTGTCCTCAATATTGTCCTGACGTTCCATGTTCCTATTTTTACTACTTTCGTCTTCTTCTGCGTCTTCTGTCTTTCTGTCTTCTGCGTCTTCCTGTTATTTCTCCCCCGAAAGGATTTCGTGGTATGACGGCTGCGGAAGCCTTGCCTCCCCCGCGGCCGGGCACGACACGCGGCCGTTTTAGCGGATGCCCGTAGTTTCCTGGACTCATATCCTCTATAGTGCCCATCATTACATTCTTGGGAATGATAAATGAGGTGGTTTCCCATTTTCTTCCTCAATAGTGTTTTTAACGTGACACCATCACTTGATCGCCGCCCCACTGGGGTCAGACGCCTTTGCAGCCGCCTGACTCAGGAACAGGCGTTGCGCTGACTACCTTTCGTTTGGCTCCTAACCGTCGACCTATCTACCATGGGTGACACTGCCAGGAGCAATTATATTTACTCCAGCCAGCACAGCTCTAGGGGTCATCGGAACGCACAAGCCCTTCCACCACGACAACGTTGTAGTCCATGGGAGAGATATATATGCATATATATGTGTATATATATATATATATATATATATTTAGGTAATCTACCGTTTAAGGTAGGTTTTTGGATGGACATAACTATCAAATAAACATTTTGTGACTATCCACATAGCAAACTAATCTATATCAGGTCCCTCTTCATCTCTGTGTACTTCTTTCCTACCTTCATCCCGTCTAACATCCCTATCCTGTTCCTGCCCTTACCTCGCTTGCCCAAAATTCTCTCCTCTATTACCCTCTTCAACATTCCACTACCGCTCAATACACCTTTCATCCATTTTTCCTGCCTCCATAGGATTTCTCTCAACAAACCCCTCTCCTCACCCACCATCTCTAGTACTTCCTCATTTGTTTTCTTTTCGGTCCATTTCACCTTCTCCATTCTTCTCCACACCCACATTTCAAAAGCCTCCAATCTACGTCTATCCTCCTGCTTCAGTGACCACGTTTCCGCGCCGTACATAGCTACGCTCCATATCAGAGTTTTTACGAGTCTTGTCTTAACATCCCTACTCAACGTCCCCGTTATCAACTCCCTCCTCCTTGAGAAAGCCTCCTTGCCTAGCGCAATTCTTCTCCTTACGTCCCTACCACTTTGACCGTATTGGTCCAAAACACTTCCGAGATATGTAAACTGTTCTACCTGCTTTATTTTTTCTCCGCCTATTTTAATATTTAGCTTAGCCTTTTTCTTTCTGGAAAATCGCATAACCTTTGTTTTATTAATTAGATTCTCATCCCATATTTATCCCACTGAACCTCCAATTCACTCAGCAATGCTTGCAACCCCTTGGCTGACAGAGCAACTAATGCTTTGTCATCAGCAAACCTAACCGATTTTACGAATTCCCCTCCGAATTTTATTCCTACCTCCAGTTCTTCCCATGCCTCTTTAATCATTTCCTCCACATATACGTTGAACAGCACCGGTGACAATGGACAACCCTGCCTTAACCCTCTTCCTAACACTGCCCATCCGGACTCTCCGTTCCCCACTCGCACCTGAGCAGTCTGAGACATGTACAGGTTGCGGATCAGTCCTCCTGTCCCTCCAATCCATTCCTATTTTCTTCAATACACGCATCAATTTTTCCCAATTCACTCTTTCAAACGCTTTTTCGAAATCTACAAAACAGGCAAAAACGTCCTGGTTGTATTCTATATTCCTCTCAATTAGTGATCTCATTACTGCAATGGCATCACGCGTACCTCTTCCCTTTCTAAACCCAAACTGATCATCCCCTAAGTAATCATTTGCCTTACTCTCTATCCTTTTGTTGATGATCCTGAGATATATATATATATATATATATATATATATATATATATATATATATATATATATATATATATATGTACATGTCAACTATTAACACAGTGATCAACCTTGAGGTCGGTTTGGTAGGTGATGATACAGAGCTGACGTGTATGTTATACGTACTATTAGCTTCCAGGTCGGAAGGATAGCGGGGACCATTCGAGTGATACGGGTGATTCGAGTCTATTACAGTAATCAAATCGATAGTCTATTTCTTGGGTGATGATATTGTTCACCCATTATTAAGCGCGACGGAGTTTGAAATTTACACATCCGGGTGGGGGGCCCATTTATATCCCTGTGCCGGTTATGGTTTACCAGAAAGTTTGGTACCCCAAATCATCACATAGTTTGGGTGCAGCTGCAGATGTTCAGATGGGCTAGCTCGGGAATGGAACACGGGCACATATTTTTGTAAATGTTAAACAAGGAAGTGTAAAAATATAATTAGATACATATAAAACGACTTTCCACGCAGGTTGAATTTTTTGGTGTCTAGCCACCTTTCCGGACAGAGTAACTAAAGAAAAGAAAGAACGAGACGATGGCCGTAATGTAAGTAAGGTAATGGAAAAGTCTGGGAAGGGAAAGTTTTTTAGGGGTAGGATTTAGATAGAGAACTTGGGAGGGGAAGTTCAAATAAAAATTTCTCTAGAATAGGGTAAGTTATGTATATTTTTAAAGCCTGAATAACTGAAGGCATTTAAAGGCCAGATTTACGTCGGCTATGTTGCCTAAGGTTAGATCGCAGGATGAAAGTGATGCTAAAATTGATAGAAGAAGTGCTAAATATTGTCTTAGGAAGTGTTTTGGTGGGAGGGTGGGAGATGGGATGTATATAAATATGGGAGGTTTCGGGAGCGTGGCAGACAAGGAAGAATATTTGTGGGACATTGCTATTACTTTTAACATTAAGAAACGTCCACTGACAAATGTGAAGGCCTTGGAATAATTTTTATTTGAGTGGCTATACTGCATTGCGGGAGGAACAGGAAGGGTAGTGGATGGGTGGAAAATGTTTAAAAATGTGTGTGAGGGAAGGGATTACGAATTTAAAACTTGAACACGTTTCCCATGATAGTTTATTTCCAAGCATGGGTGTGGCTGTCGGAGCAGTGTAATAAGTGGATTGGCTGGTTCGAGGCGATCGGATAGAGTGGTAGGACGCTGGAAGTATTGGGGGGCATTTGGTGAAAAGGTTAGTCGTAGAACTACCGTTTATGACCACGATACTTGTGTGTGTGTGTATATATATATATATATATATATATATATATATATATATATATATATATATATATATATATATAATACGTTTAAATTGTTTCTTTAAAGTGGATGGCCTAAATTCTTCCCGACGAAAGTGACGACGCTGCGTGTGTGAAACTTCTCAGAAAATAATGACCCGTAATGAGATAATGATTTTTGCTTTCTTTTTATCAACATTGGTAATAAATGTAATTTTTGAATTTTGAAAGAGGATTTGCTGTCTGCATGTGGGAGCCCATAATCTCACCATAGCCTATAATTCTCACCGCAAACTACTACATTATTCAAAATATCGTCCTTGCGTATTCACACCCCATTACCTCTTAAGCTTCCTGGAAGTTGTAGAAGGGACACTTGCTCAGGTTTCTCACCACGGTTACTTTGAATTTTTACAGAGCTCCAAAATGGTTTATTCTTGGAAACAAAAAGAATTTCGGTTGTGCTAAAATGGGGTTATTAGTCATTTAATAGCGTTCCAAGAGATAACGCGTGATTTTCAAGCTGGATGCCTTCTTATCTTTCAACAGTACCTTAGGGATCGTATTGGCACACACCTTTCACATGACTAAATATTCTGTAAGAATAATATGCATTGTTTTCTCGGAACATTGGGCTCTTCATCTACTGACACTTAGGCGTCGATTGGAAGTCAGTATGTCTCTCAGTTTTTGCAAATTTACTTTGAACTGCGCCTTTGAAGGCCATCTTGGACGATCCTCGTCTCAAACTCTCCTCTATTTTTCTACAGGAGAAAACCATTCGTTAAGTTATTTCTTCATCTCCGTAGGCATTCTCGACTAATTTTATGTTCGCTAAATATTTAGAAGCTCAACAAAACTATGTATCGGGTATCATTGCTCCAAAATGTGATGTATTCATAACGTGATCCTCGATCAGGGGTCCAGTCAAGCAGCGATATGAACACTGTAACAGTAAAAATAACTGCCTCGGGTGACGTTGCTTTTCCAAAACCTCATACTGAGTTTTCCGATACAAATTGCACCAATACAGCTGTCCGTGTTGGTAGGAAAACATCATTGCACTTATTTATGGGGTACTCCTCGTAAATCATATTTATATTTTTAAGCCTCCCTCCCATGGACTACAACCTTGTCGTGGTGGAAGGGCTTGTGTGTTCCGATGACCCCTAGAGCTGTGCTGGCGGGAGTAATAATAATTACTCCTGGAAAGGTCACCCATGCCAGATAGGTCGAAGGTTAGGAGCCAGACGAAAGGTAGTCCACGCAGCGTCTGTTCCTCAGTGAGGCGGCTGCAATGGCGTCTGACCCCAGTGGGGCGGCCATTAAGTGATGGTGTCACGTTAAAAACACTATTGAGGAAGGCAACGGGAAACCACCTCAATTATCATTCCCAAGAAAATATGATGGACGCAAAACAGAAACTGAGTCCTGGCAACTGCGGGACTCGGCCCAAGGGGCCGTGTGTCGTGCCCGGCAGCGGGGGAGGCAAGGCTTCCGCGGTCGTCATCCCACGAAATCCTTGCGGGGGAGAAATAACAGCAGCAGGACAGAAGATGCAGAAGAAGACGAAAGTAGTTAGAATAGGAACCTGGAACGTCAGGACAATGTTGAGGAGAGGCAAATTAGAAAATATTAAGCGAGAGATGGAAAGAGGTAACATAGATGTTTTAGGCCTCTGCGAGGTGAGATGGAAGGATAGCGGGGATTACTGGAGTGACAATTATAGAGTAATATACAGCGGCGGGGACGAGAGCCAACGAGGGGTTGCCGTAATTTTAAATAAAGGGGTAGGAAGAAGCGTAGTCAACATAGAGCAAGCGACAGATAGAATTTTACTCGTAGAGATTAAAGCAGAGCCGACGAACTTGGTCATTATTCAGGTATACATGCCACCGAGCAACCACAAGGAGGAAGAAGTCGATAGGATGTATGATGAGTTAGAGGATATCATCGCGAGTGTTCCTGCAGGGAAACATTTGATAGTGATGGGGGATTGGAATGCGACGGTAGGCGAAGGAAGAGATGGTGGTGAGGTGGGGGACTATGGGTTAGGCACGAGGAATGAACGCGGGGAGAAAGCAGTTGAATTCTGCAGGAGACAGGGGTTAGTCATCACTAACACATGGTTTAGACACCACAAAAGGCGTAGGTATACATGGAAAATGCCAGGTGACTCAGAAAGGTATCAGTTAGATTATATTATGGTTAGGCACAGGTTTAGGAACAGTGTGATAAATTCGCACAGTTTCCCAGGAGCGGATGCGGACTCTGACCACAATTTAGTTGTTATGAAATGTAATGTTCGTTTCAAGAAGATAAGGCAAGGGCGGCGGGCTAAAAAATGGAATTTAGAAGCAGTAAATGAATTAACGAGGAAGGAGTATCAGGAGGCTGTAGAGAAAATGATGGATGACGGTAAAGAACTGAGTACTATCGAAGAAAAATGGGAATGTATCAAGAAAGGGATATTGGAAGCCGCTAAAGACACTATAGGAACCGTTAACGGGAAAAGGATAAGGAAACCATGGGTAACGGATGAGATGATTGCAAAGATGGATGAGAGAAGAAGATGGAAAAATGTAAACACAGAGTTAGGCAAAATGAAGTACAAAGAGTTAAACAATAAATTGAGAAGGGCCACAAATAAAGCAAAAGAAGAATGGTGGAAAACGCAATGCGAGGATATGGAAAGTTTACAGAAGAAGGGTGAAATTGGTGCTCTATACAGCAAGGTTAAGTTATTATCGGGAAGGAAGAAGGCAAGATGTGTGCTAACAGTTAAAGATAAATGGGGTAAGATAATAGTTGAACCAGGAAAAATCCAAGAGAGATGGAAGGAATATATGGTAAAGTGGAAACACTGTATGGTAAAGAACTTAGGCCGACAAGGTTAGACATAGAAAAGGAACATGACGTAGAAGAAGATAGCTTAGGTCCAGGCATACTCGACGATGAAATAGAGAGGGCATTAAAGGAGATGAAAGCAAATAAGGCTGTGGGGCTGGACAATATTCCTGTAGAAATGTTGAAATGGTTAGGGAAAGGTGGGAAGAAGGCCATATATGGACTGATTCGTAGTATCTATGAGGAAGGAATCTGGCCGGAAGATTTTGTGAGATCGGTGTTAGTTCCTATTCCAAAAAAGGCAAAGGCTTCGTCATGTGAGGATTACAGAACAATAAGTTTGATATCCCACGCAGCTAAAGTTATTCTCAGGATCATCAACAAAAGGATAGAGAGTAAGGCAAATGATTACTTAGGGGATGATCAGTTTGGGTTCAGGAAAGGAAGAGGTACGCGTGATGCCATTGCAGTAATGAGATCACTAGTCGAGAGGAATATAGAATACAATCAGGACGTTTTTGCCTGTTTTGTAGATTTCGAAAAAGCGTTTGATAGAGTGAATTGGGAAAAATTAATGCGTGTATTGCAGAAAATAGGAATGGATTGGAGGGACAGGAGACTGATCCGCAACCTGTACATGTCTCAGACTGCTCAGGTGCGAGTGGGGAACGGAGAGTCCGGATGGGCAGTGCTAGGAAGAGGTGTAAGGCAGGGTTGCCCATTGTCACCGGTACTGTTCAACGTATATGTAGAGGAAATGATTAAAGAGGCATGGGAAGAACTGGAGATAGGAATGAAAGTCGGAGGGGAATTCGTAAAATCGGTTAGGTTTGCTGATGACCAAGCATTAGTTGCTCAGTCAGCCAAGGGGTTGCAAGCATTGTTGAGTGAATTGGAGGTTCAGTGCGATAAATATGGGATGAGAATAAATATTAATAAAACAAAGGTTATGCGATTTTCCAGAAAGAAAAAGGCTAAGCTAAATATTAAAATAGGCGGGGAAAAAATAGAGCAGGTAGAACAGTTTACATATCTCGGAAGTGTTCTGGACCAACACGGTCAAAGTGGTAGGGACGTAAGGAGAAGAATTGCGCTATTCAAGGAGGCTTTCTCAAGGAGGAGGGAGTTGATGACGGGGACGTTGAGTAGGGATGTTAAGACAAGACTCGTAAAAACTCTAATATGGAGCGTAGCTATGTACGGCGCGGAAACGTGGTCGCTGAAGCAGGAGGATAGACGTAGATTGGAGGCTTTTGAAATGTGGGTGTGGAGAAGAATGGAAAAGGTGAAATGGACCGAAAGGAAAACAAATGAGGAAGTACTAGAAATGGTGGGGGAGGAGAGGGGTTTGTTAAGAGAAATCCTATGGAGGCAGGAAAAATGGATGAAGGGCGTATTGAGCGGTAGTGGAATGTTGAAGAGGGTAATAGAGGGAAGAATGTTGGGCAAGCGAGGTAAGGGTAGGAACAGGATAGGGATGTTGGACGAGATGAAGGGAGGAAAGAAGTACACCGAGATGAAGAGGGACCTGATATAGATTAGTTTGCTAGGTGGGGAGTCACAAAATGTTTGTTTGATAGTTGGGTCCATCCAAAAACCTACCTTAACCGGTAGATTACCTAAAAAAAAAAAATTTTTAAGCCTGTAGAGTTGACGCTGTGAGAAACGTTTCCATGAACAGGGAAGGAAAATTGAGAATATTACATGTTTTAGATGTTTGTTGGCTATATGGGGTTGGGAAAATCAGATTATCGTGTAACTTGAAATATCAAATCTTCTCGACTTTCTAATTGCAACCGATCAGCATCTTCTTGTGAATTTATTTCAATGGTCTTTAAAAAACCACCTTTGAAGGGCCATCTATTATCGTGTAAAGGGATCTATGAATTAGCATTTCGTTAATCATTAAAAGTTATATTACATAATATTTTTTAAAGATCTTGGCTATTGTTATTAACAATGAAAGACAGCCGATTCCGCAGGGAAAGATACTAGTTTTCCTTGGTGACCCTCATTTTTAGGTAAAAGTATCAGATAAAAGCCATATTTAAGTGCAATGTTTACAAAACTCCTGGTGTTAAAAATATTAGACCCAATAGTTTTCTCAGTGAAAGTCAAGAAAGAAACTGTGAACCAGAAGGAATGAATTCCATTGGAATGTTCGGCCTCCGGCTAATGCTAAATGGAATAAAAGTCATAACTTAGTAAAGAAGTGGTTCGGAGGATCTTTTTTTAAGCCTTTCGAGATAGCATTTACAGTTGAACAAGCCAATGATATTAGGTGGCTTCTTGTTAGTGCCCATTCTTTCATTAACTCAATTCTCTAATGCATACTCTTTTATAGACTGAACTCTTAAATATTCAATGATAAATATTTAAGCACATATTAAGAGAAAGCCTTCCTAGCCCGCAGTACAACATGTAAATGCGAGTCATAGATTTTCCTCACGGGAAGTACTATAATACATTACGTTGTTTCAACAGACTCATCATACCGCAGTAAGAATTTTGCATCTATAAAGAGTGGCAAAGAGCAAAAACCTACCTTAACCGGTAGATTACCTAATAATAAAGAGTGGTGCATAATAGCAATGGACAAAATCTATGGATTGGAACTCACGACCGCAACCCTGCACTGTTTATGTCACCAGAAAACATTCATATGAACGTATACACTAATAGCCGAAATTCAGCACATTCACATCCGTAGCACCGGGGTCTATTGTTCCAAGACGTTGAAAAAATTTTAAGTTTGTCAGAAATTGAAAAAAATGATCACATGTGTCATAGTATATCATCCCATCTTCGGCGAACCAGTCGATCGATTTTCAGCTCTGTCACCACGCCTAGCTATTCGCGAGAGTGTCGGTCGGAGTACATAGAGGCAGAGACGTAGTTTGGAATCAACAGCCGGTGAAGAATTGCCTACGAGGAAACGGCGCCTCTCTAATTCTCACACACACATGCACATGATGAGAAATTTATAAAAACACTTCTTTCCGATAGTACCTTCATATGGTAGACTTCTGTGAGAAATTCTCAAAGTCAACTTAATACAAAACACTATGACTTTTATCAAATGTATATATTTTCTCCTGATGCCAGATCCATCAGAATTATTATCATTTTCTATTGCCATCTATTTCATTTCGAACAATATCCTATTCTTTTTCTACTCCTGCTTTGCATACTCAACATATATCCCTCAATCACAGTCCTCAGAGCTCCTTCGCCAAGCAAAATGCTCTGCATCCATCCTTCCTATTTTCCTTAGATTTTTCCCAACTCTCTTCTCCCCCACTAGGTTCAGTCCTTCGTTGATTTTCGAGCCGCACAAAACCAAGTGCCATATCACATTTTTTGTGAGCGTTTTCCTAGCCTTTTTACTTCAAATTTTCAATTTCTCCTTTTCTATAAAAGCTTCTGTGCTTTCCACCATTTTTCTTCTTTAATCTCTTATATCGGGACATTCTTGGTCCAGGTCATTTCTAAGATCCGTAACACCTGTCCTAGTTTTTTTGTGCCTATTTCAACGAATGATTTTGCCTTCCTTCTTCTTGAATGCTTATAACCTTTGTTTCACTTTTTAATTGACTAGAATCTCATATCTAAAACACAGTTTATTATAATTCGGTCAGTAATGTCTACCACCCATATGGCTGAGCAGCTAACCAAAATTTGATTAGTCGTAAACCTAACTAACTTCAGAATACTTTACCATCTTTTATCCCTTTATCCAGTTTTTTCCATGCCTATTTTCAATTCATCTACGAATAGGTTGTGAAGTGTGGATGAAAATGGAAATTCTTACCTTCTTTCGTTACCTAAGATCCCATCCCCGCTTTTCTAATGTGTTTTAACCTGGTAATTTGGACACATGTGCAAGTATGGTTTACAAAATAACAAAATATTTATTTAAAATAGTGATTTTTAAATATCCAAAAGAGTAAAGCTTAAATAATATTTCAAAATAGTAAAATATGTAACAAAATCTTAAATACTCATAGTGAAACTATCATTAGCTATTTGTTTACGTATCTGATTTATTGTTATTCATACATCCATTGGAGTTATCTAGCAAATGGTGTCGTTATTTCATTGTCTGTAGCCCAAAAATGAAATATTGGGAAAATTTATTTAATCCAATCGAACCAACTTTCTTGCATAGACATCGACACTTTGAGAGTAGAGGACGTCATCCTAAGCTAAAATATTGCAGCCTATTGTCGTTCTACTATCTGACTGATAAGAGTGCACATGGGATGAATCCAACGCAGGCCTCAACACGAAAGACTGAAAGTACACTCCTGTGAGATTTATGAGTTTGTACATGTATGGGTGATAAATACAGAAAGGACGTAACTGCTGCAAGGAGGAATATAAGACTGAGATTTAGCAAATATTATGGATTAATTTTTAAAATAATTAGTTTTCAGGGAAAATTATACCAACAAATTAAAATTGTTTCAAAACAAATGTTCAATTTTTCGAAATTTTTCAAAAATCGACGGCCGCAGACCCCGGATTCGATGTCCTATGCTTGATGTGCTATCCTATGCATGCTTCGAGTTGATAAATTTTGCAGGGCAAACATATTATTTGCTGCTTATATTATTTCAACGACGTTAAATTTGATTTAGGTTATCAATCGGATACATTTACTCCATTTTGATGGTAATATTACTCCAAAAATTCATCACCGGTACACGATTAATCATATATTTCTGAAATTTAATGAGTTTAACTAAATTAAATTGAGCTCACTATTAAACTTAAGGCACCAGATAACAAGTACACCATTGATTAAGTAGAGTTTTAGTAAACGCGGCTTGTAATCTGTTGCTAATGATAAAAAATGTATGAGAATTTTCATGGAGGAAATATGAATTTTGAACTTATATCTTCTTGAAATCCGCTTGTAGTTCCGCGAAAATTTATAAGGTCTTCCTTTGAAATCGTAAAATGAAAAGTCAAGAAAAAGATGATTGACTCAGAAGACTTTATCTGAGCACTTGGTTTTCTCGTATAATTAGGTTGCATAGCCATTCGTTCCCCTTTACCGTGTGGTAAAAACCCTTCGATAATTTTACGAGCCGTATTCTTAAAGTATGTACCGTTTGCTTATATTTAAATATTGGCGCTTCAGAACACAGTTTTGCTCCTGCAGCGCCATCTACTGATTCATTGAGAAGCTATAGCAGCATTTGTTTTGTTTCAGAAGTCGTTTGCTTGTACGTGCATGCAAACAACTATGTCCGCGACAATCGTTGATCCCGCCAGCTGTGAAGTGCGTTCTGTCATACGATTCTTGTATGCAAAAGGATTGTCGGCGGCTGAAATTCATCGGGAATTATGCCTAGTTTATAAACCTATAGTTATGAGTGAAGGAAAGGTTAGACAATGGTGCCGTGATATTAAAAATGGACGAACAAATGTCCATGACGAAGAGCGAAGTGGTAGGCCCAGTATTCTGACCGATGAAATTGTTTCGCAAGTGGAACAAAAACTGCGATGTGATCGTCGATTGACAATTAATGGCCTGGCTGAACAATTTCCTCAACTTGGACGCACTACTGTCTACAATATTGTTACGGAAAACCTCGGATACCACACATTGCGTGCAAGGTGGGTACCGAAAATGCTCACCGACCACCACAAAGAGCAAAGAATGTCCACTGGACGAGAGATTTTGGGTCGTTGGGAACTCTTTAAACCACCCACCGTACAGTCCTGACCTTGCACCCAGCGACTACTTCCTCTTCTTGCACTTGAAACAGTGGTTCGGTGGACGACGTTTCGAAACCAAAGAGGAACTCAAGAATGGCGTTGTCGATTGGTTCAACCCTCAGGCGGCGAGTTTCTATGCAGAGGGGTTAAAGAAGCTGGTGCAGCGGTACGAAAAATGCTTAGAAGTGAACGGCAATTATGTAGATAAGTGAAGTAGGTCTGTAGCTAACTAAAAGTACCAATAAAATGTGTTTAATATGAGTATATTTTTTCCTGTGACCAAACGGACCTTACTTTATAAACACACCTCGTATTTTTATCTTGTTAAACATTTTACTCCTAGAGGTGAAGGAACATTTCAAATGTTTTTGTTTGAGTTAAAGTAGATATGTGGCAAGGACCTAGTAAGGCGATAGAAAAGTTTAATAAGAAAAGTTAGTGTTTATCGAATTCTTGGAGCAGGTACTTGAATTATGTCAGGCATCAGGGACAATACATTTCCTGGGTCTCCAATTGACGCCGTTTTCGTGAACACGGCAGGAGTTCAGCTTGTAACAGCTAACGTTTCTAAACTGGAGGGAACCAGAAATTAGAGTACTCCAAATGAGGCTGCTGTATTTTCTTGCATAAAATAATGTAAAATGTATGTTTAGGTACTTTTCAAAATATATTTCGAACGTTTTCTAATCAAAAGTTGAAGCAAGCTTATTTATTTCAAAAATTATGTTTCTTATATGAAATATAGAAGAATAGAAACAAAGGACATGAATACAAATATATAACTCCTGTCCTTCACCTCAATTGTAACAATCCCAATTATTGTTGAAGTATTGTCGTCAAAAGAAAATTAAACTGTATTCTAATTCTATCGTACGTAAAATATTACCCAAATTAAGTTCATAATTTGGTTTACAATTGTAATACTAATGGTAGAGAATTTGGAAAATTGACTCGAAAGTAAATATTCAGTTATATATATATATATATATATATATATTATTGTTATAATGTAATATACACGATAAGTTAGGTTTTTTGATGCACACAACTACAAATAAATATTTTGTTACTCCTAACAAAACCCAATCCGGCAACCTACTCTATATCAAATCACTCTTCATCTCCGTGTCTTTCTTCATTCTTTTATCCCGTCCAACATCCCCATTCTGTTCCTGCCCTTTCCTCAAGTGTCTAACATTCTCCCCTCTATTACAGTCTTCAACATCCTACTGCCGATCAATACGCCCTTCAACCATTTTTCCTGCCTCCTTAGAATTTTTCCCAACAAAACTCCTCACCTCACTCACCATGCCAAGTACCTCCTCATCTGTTTTCCTTTCGGTCCATTTCACTCTCTCCATTCTTATCCACACCTACATTTCAAAAGCCTCCAATCTACGTCCATCCTCTTGCTTCAATGACGTTTCCGCGCCGCACATAGCTACGCTCCATATCAAAGTTTTAGCGAGTCTTTTCATAACATCCCTACTTAACGGCCCTGTCATGAACTCTCTCCTCTTTGTGAAAGCCTTTTTACCCAACGCAATTAATCTCCTCACGTCCCTACTACTTTGACCGTGTTGGTCCAAAACACTCTCGAGATACATAAACTGTTCTACCTTCTCTAGTTTTCCCCCTTTATTAAAATGTTAACTTATCCTTATTTTTTCTGAAAAATTGCATAACGTTTGTTATTTAATATTAATTCTCATCCAAATCTATGTCACTGAGTTTCCAATTCAGTATTTTATGCTTCAACACCTTGGCACGAGCGTTCGTAATAAAAAAGTGAGGCCATTAATTCAGTACTAGAATTCAATTTTTCAAGCTGTGATATAATCACGTACCGTACGGGCTAATGATACAATTTTATAATAATGTTTGATAAATATTGTAATTAAAATGAATGACTTTTCCTTTGAGTTTTTCCCTCGTCGTATCCACCTTCTCGTATTATAAAAATATGGTGAATTTATACATTAACTTTAAAATTTCATTAGTGCTTTTGAATAGTGCAGAGTTTAGTTTAGTTTCTCTTATGAGCTTTGATTTTCTCATTTTTCGTTATTGAAACTTTTGAAACTATTGAGATTTTCATCTTTTATCTAGAGACCATTTAAATTGTCAATGCTTCCAAATACTACGTGAGAATGGTTTGGCAAATAAATTGGCACTCCTTGAGGCAGAAAACCCTATTCCTGAACAAAAACCCTTACCTGACGCCAATAGTTTCTCTTTTCAAGTTAGTCTTTGTTTCACCGACATTGTTTACGTATCCGCGACGTTGGAATCAAGATGATATCGATTCATCTAACAACAGAGGTTTATAAACTGGTATGTAGTAAATTGAAAACCGTATCTTCCGGTATTTCCCTCACGTGAGCGGCAGGAAGCGGTAGCGAAGACTTTTCCCTTCGTTATCTGAAAGGGAAAGAAATCAATAGCAATAGATTTGGGAAACTGATGCTTCGGAAAGCTTTCTGTTTACTCCAAAACCACAGCCTTTGTTTGACTTGGCTTCCCCATATTCACTCCCTGAGAAACCGTTGACATTCCTTGATTCAGTGGCCTTACCACACACATCTTTGGGGAAAACATGGAACGTGGCTGATTTTCTTTCAAAAGATGAGACTGTTGTTCCACTCTACGGAGAATATGTAGACAATTTTTACTCAGATACTGGGAAAGCCTATAGAGTAGTTTACTGCAATTTTTATGCTTCTTTGAGAGTTGATGGTCTAAGTCTTTCCATCACACAGAAATCTATATTTTTTCAAATGCCTTGTCAAAGTTTTTGATACCTTGTATGGTATTTTACATAATTAGATATTTGGGTCACTAATCTTAAGATGTTTAAAACAATTATTTTTTTATAGTATGTGTCTTCCATGCTTCGAATCGATATGTTATGTCACTCACATAATAGAAATAGGTTTTAAAACTATATAATGAACGGCAAATTTACCATTAATATTTATTTTCTTTCGTTTCTGATTTCAAAAAAAAATCCGAATCATTTTCATTACTATTCCCGTAATTTTTAAGATTTTGAGAAACCAACTTCAGATTTAATAAGGGCATTACAATATTTCAATGAACACTTCTATAAAGAATCATTTATTCCTAATGTACATAATGGAACATCTTTTGAATTTATATGAGCTCTGTAAATTATATCAATTTCATATGTTTCCATAGGTTCAATAAACATGCTAGTTCCTCAAAAGGAAAAAAATATCCTTTCGACTGTCTGGCCGTTTTCTGAACTAGTTTCAAGTTCCATATTATAGCCGTATTTATATTTTCCCCATAAAAATATTTATTTTCATTATTAATTTATGCATATGTTTACTTTTAAATATTTTTTCGATTATAAGCACAAATATCTATCAGTTTTGGTTCCGCATAACATATTCTTTACCCACTTTACAAAAGCAGAAAATATATCCATCCCTTATCAATGACTAAAATGGTGTAAAATTAAATTGGAAATATAAGGGAAGCATTTTATTTCATTTTTTAAATTTCAACTTGAATAATAAATGGTTTTAGCTCTTACTCTAATGTCTGAATCAAACAGTAAAGATAAAATAACCATACCTTCTATAGATAGAATATAAACGCAAAAAAATCTCATATTCGCACATGATCAAGATATGGAACTCGTAGACCGAATATTACCTGCAACAAATAAATTAAGAGATAAATGCAAATTAAGTTCGTATAGAACTAGCTCAAAAGAAATAATTTTATTCCCTCTATATATTGATAAACGTGAATTAAATGGATAGTACTTTCAAAAGGGTCGCTAAAATAATACTTCCCTGCTGAATTTCGTGAAATTATGAGTAATAAACATAGAGTTGGAAACTCGGAAAAAATAAAAAAAACGTGTGAAACAAATAATCTTCAATTATTATTGCTAAAATTTACTTGCCATTAAGCAAGTTCTGACAAAAAACTTGTAGTTATAAATTGCAGTGAATGGTGCAACTATAAATATAAATTAAAATTATTAATTTGATTTAGAATTTTTTTTATTTTTATCGTGGAGAACGTGTGGCTGCTTGCAAAATAGTTAATGCATAAGTCTAGTAATTAAAAATTGTGTACCTATGGGGTTTACATGACGAATATTTTGTCGGTTTACGAACAAATTGAACGTTACATTATGCACTGTTCGCTTTAGGTTTATGTATTATTCTTTAAACGATACCATTTATAATCTTTTGTCCACCCTATCCTCACTTCAACTTAGGCTTATACGAATTGATAATGGTTGATGAATGGCGCTATCTGCCATTTTTGTAATAACGACGCCAGGGAAGTACTAGAAAATATTTGGTCCTCAAAACTAAAATGGAATTGCACAAATATTTTTGCAACGAATCCAGTTATGACAAATAGCAGAATATGTTTAGCGGTTATATTGATAATACAATAAGCTTGCATTAAATACCATTTCTTCAATATATGTTTCGATATTAATAGTGTTATGGGATGTATTCTTGAGGACCTTTTTACTTGTCAAATTATTGTGAGTTTGTCATTTTTTTATTAGTTTGTCATAATAATTAAACCAAAAGCTGGTATTTTAATAACTTAATCGTATGGAAAATACCAGGTTAGTATATAATTGAAAATAAATGGAGTCTTAATGGATATATAAGGCTAATAAAAAATGTAAATGTACGCAAAATATAAATCGTCCAGGTCTGAAATGAGGAGACGAAAGATTCCATGGGCAAATTGAATGAAAATATTAAGGGAATATGAGAGCCAGGATAATTAGTATCAAGAGAAACAATTTGTCGGCTACTTTGGCATACATTTACTCTCAGGTGACTCTCGTTACAAGTAGCTATTTTCGTGGAAATAAACTCTAACCACCGCGATAAATTTTTCGAAGGTAATGAATCAGCTGATTGCACCACACAATGGTAACGTTCTCTCTGAGTGAAGACGTCATAAAGGGACCAGATATATAAAAAAGACGACAATTGAAGTGGGATACCTCACCGAAGGGACACCCTCCGAATTCCAGATGGGACGAAAGTCTCCGGGAAAAGGGTTTGGTGAGGTGATAAAATGTTCTCATTAGGGAATCTGATGGTCCCCTCACACACGGAGCCGTATTGAGAAAGCGGTCCCTTGACGGCCGTTTGCCCTAAGCACCACCCATTTTGGAGGTCAGAATTGGTGAGACCGATTTCCATTGACTCCGCAGTGTACTGAGTTGAGATAAGAAACGATGGGGACCAGAATAGGCATAAAAGGTTCTCATAAATCCAGAGATTTCGTATCCGATTGAATTGAAGAAACATGATGTTTGGTTTGCCTGTATCGTATGACCCAATCTTTGCATTTGTGTGCCTGCACTTGACACTGGAAGGTAATCTAAAATGGTTTATGGATGTTTTTGCAAGAATATTGAATTCAAACAGGACAATTCCCTGAGCAACAGGTTTCAATTTGGATCCATATGTAATAATTAAATTTCGTTACCCAAATTCTAAAAATGCCCCTAAATAAAATGGACATTCCAACCAAGCAAGTATCATGTCTTGGAGTCATACCTTGAGGTTACCTTTGGTTATCATATAGATATGAGAGTTAAACTTAACTGCGTACAAATTCACAAATTACATTTTTAATTCAGTTAACTTTTGAATGATTAAATTAATTTTTTAATTAAATTTCTCAGTGAAACAATAAAATGGTGCATATTTATGCTTAATGATAACTTATCCTCCACAGGGCTGTGTAAAAGTGGTTCAAAAGAGTTTAGAACACTAACTATACCCGAATAATTTATTGGATTTTGTAATACCATCTAGGCTTCAAGAACTTATGATGACGCTACGCGTTTAAACCTAGATAATCTGACAAAGTATACAAATTATTTGGAAATATAAAGCGTATTCTTTTAAATTAGGGATCGCTTCCGTAAAATATATCTGGAAAATATATCATATACGACAAAAGTGGTATACTAGAAAACATTAGCATATGAATTTTCAAAAAATTACAAATTAAAGGTTCTAAAACTATTTAGCTTACTAATAAATATAACTTTCGGATATCATTAATGGACTTTTATTTGGCGATATTAGCTATTGAGAAATAAAATAAAGGGTAAACAGATCTGAATGAATGTTGATTGTGGTACTGCTGTCCTTCTATTTTCTGAAAATATTCTACAAATATGTTTAAATAAATAGGTCGTTATCTAGTGAATTATTTGCAAAGCAAAATGGTCAGCGGTAGCACAGAAGAAATACAACACTGCCTAAGCCTGGCGTTGGGTTATTAATATTTTCTTGACATGAAAGCATAAGGATGAAGGTACGAAAATTGTGTAGTTCTCAAATGAAAATAATGAGCATTTGAATGACTTGAGATTTCACATGTATGCACATATATTCAAAAGGTATTATTTAATACCTGAATAATATAATAAGGGCTGATAAAAAAGGTTATGACTCATGTATTACTCCTTTGAAAAAAGCAAGTTTACCGAAATTGTAAAATGACTCAGAAAAGATTGTAATTATATATTTTGGGAATTTACTTCTTGAATAAGTTCGAAGGTTAGAAATCAGATGAAAGGATGTCCACGCATCGTCTGTTCCTCGGTGATACCGCTTCAAATGCGTCAAATCCGAGTGAGGAGGCAATTTAGGAATGATGTCACGTTAAAAACAGTATTGAAGAAGGCACAGGGAAGCACCTAAGTTATTATGTCAAAAACTTTTTAAATGACAGCATAGAGAACATTTGTCCTGGCAACTATGGGACTCGGGCCATTCAGCCGTGGGTCGTGCCTAGCAGCGGAAGGGGCAAGGCTTCCGCGGTCGTCATCTCACAAATGCCTTGCAAATCATAATAAATACCGACAGCAGCAGGACAGAAGATTCAGAAAAAGAAACTGAATTAGCTAGATCAGAAACTTGAAGGGTTATGACAATGTTGTTCCGAGCTGGAAAATTAGAGAATATGATGCGAGAGATGGAAAAAGGAATTGTAGATATTTTAGATCTAAGGGAGTTGAGATGGACGGTTAGCGGGAATACAGCGGAGGGGACGAGATCTAACGAAGGGATGCCATAATATTGAATAAAGAGGTAGGAAGCGTAGACAACATAGAATAAGCAACAAATAGAATATTGCTAGTAAAGTCAATGCAGAACCGACGAACTTAGTCGTTGATCAGGTATACATGCAACCAAACAAAAATAAGGAAAAAAACTGTAAGGTATGGAACCAGTTATAAAACATAAGAGTTTCTGAGGAGAAACATTGGACAGGGATGGGTGATTATATCGTGACGGTAGGCAAAGAAAGACATGGTAATGAGACGGGACTCTACGGTTTAGGCACGAGGAATGATCCTGGAGAGAAAGCAATTGTGTTCTGCAGAAGGCATTACCAACACTTGGGTTAGACACCACAAAATGTGTAGGTAAACAAGGAAAATACCAGATAGCTCGGAAAGGCATGAGTTAGATTATATTATGTTTAGGAACAGATTTCAAAATAGTGTAATAAATTTTCACCGTTTCCTTGGAATTTAATGAGGATTTTTCATCGCAAATATTACTAATGAAGCGCAGCGTCCAAATAAAAAAGGTAAAGAATGAGCGCCGGGTGAGCAAATGGAATTTAGATCAATCCTGGAATATTAAGGAAAAAGTGAAGACTGTTATAGAGAGACGAATGTTAGGCAACCAAGGAAAGAGCAGGAATAGGTTAAGGATTTAATTAGGTTAATTATTTGATAGTTTTGCCCATCCAAAAACCTACCTTAACCGGAATTTCTTTAAATGGAGAAATATAAATGATTCAGCGGGGCCTATATGTTGCATGAAGTCGAACTATTTTAAAAGAATAAAGCGATGAAGAGGGGAATTTGTTGAATTAGATGTTAGGTTGTGTTTTGCTAGCAGTAACAAAATATTTATTTGGTAGTTGTATCCATCCAAAATCTTATTCGATAGATTTCCTAATAGTAATAATACCCTCCCTTTGCATCAGAAGTTTTTTCTTCCTTCCTTTCTTCCTTTTCCATTCCTACTTAATTAACTCTTCGGATATTGGAGAACTATTCGTCATCTTTAACTAAAAGTTGGTTACCTGAATATGACACCGTAACTTGACCAACGTGTATTAAAGAACTATAAAGAGATATGATACCGATTCATCGTCATAAGGAAGATATCAGAATATGTATAGGTGTCTTCAATAGTAAACCGTAGACCGCATTTTTAAGTGGTGTTGAAGGAGGTCGTCAAAATGGAATGCAGGACTAGGAAAAGTGTGTAGCCTAAAGTAGCGGGGTTTGACGAGCAACCCCTAATTGGTAATCTTAAGTTGTGGCCGTAGATGGTAGCCCAAATTTGGTCCTAGGAACGCCGCCACATAACTGAGTTTCAACTTTCACTCCAAAGAAGACTACTTTGAAGCTCACACGACCCCATTAACTGTTAATGATTCCATACCTCAGAGAGTCTTCCCTTCTCCTAGAGCCTATTGATTTAATCCTCCACGAATCGTAATGGAAATATTGGAGAAATAATGATTTCGAGGCTGATGTGAGAAATTTCCCGGTACCATATGATTGAGTAGGCTATTTTACCGACCAATGCAGAGGAATCAAAGGGAGAATCGAATTTAGATGGCATCAATCCTTAAAAGACATTGAGCGGTGAGCTCTCGATATCGGGCTATATGGAATATCATTCGTTTCTTAGTGTAACAATTTTTTACTTCCAGTATGGTCTACACCGAGGTGAACTGTATCTGCTAAGAACAGCTTGTTCATATATAAATGATAAATACATCCATCTTCCAAATAAAATTTTAGTGAACCAATCAGGATCTTTCGACAACAGCCACAAATTTAGCGATATTTATATCACGAGGCTCAATGGGCATAACAACTGAAGAAATAGATCTAATTCAAAATCTGACACGTACATTGAAGTGTAAAACTTTACATAGAAAAGAGTTTAAATGGCCATTGTAAAACCTCAGAATAATCTGCCATACATTTCTCATTCTGTTTCAACTTTACTCTGAAAATTAATGCGGTACTACAATTGTTCAAATGTTTGTTGTGGATAGACAACTTTGTCACATATATTCTTTGACATCAAAAATCAGCGAGTTCTTTGATCGAAAATAGGTACCCGAAATATTAATTGTTATTAATATTAAGTGTTAATTATCCCCTAAATGTGTACACTAATTTTATTTCTACTTTCTTTCATCTTTAAAATATAGTCTACCCATTAATGTTCAAACGCATCAAGATAGAGTTCACCTTTTCAGTTTGAAGTAATTGATGGAATCCTCCGATAAATAATCTTGGTTTAAAAAGGTCGAAATTCTGTGCCATCTTATATAGCAGTACTGCATTTGTATATGCAACTTCAATTTTGAATGAAATATGCATAGATCCCATCCTTTTTACGCAGCAAAACTCAGTGAGTAGTTAGACACAGTCTTGAAGAAGACGTTCTTTTAGAAGTAATTGCAAATACACCCCATCATCACAATTGCGCAACTTTTGATTACGGCAATGGCAGAGTTTAAAATAAATTGTCCAATATTCTCTTATTTCTCGTGCATATCCCAAATTGAATTACATTCATCTAATTTTTTTCATTAAGACAAAACCAGCACATTCCACTCGCCAATTCCGAAAAAAATCCCTCAGTAAATACTTTCCATATTTATCAATTAACTTTTCTACATAATTTCACAGGCAGTATGCGACAATATTCTAGTACAATATCATTTTTGACATAATTATATTCAAATCCATAGAATAGTTTAGTGGGTCGTGGAAGTCCAGGAATAGTGCGTTGAACTACTGACTGAGGGCCCGGGTTCCATTCCAGAGCAGGCCACTTTGGGCAAGCTCAAAGTGAATTAGGCTCTTTTTCAATATAACAAAAACGAAACATTGATTTATGGATTCTAAACGTTTTAAAATTTTGTCAAAAAATACTAATGTTAAGTTTTTCGAACTCCGAATACTGTTTTCACTATTTTTTGGTTTCATGACTTAAAAAGAGGAGTCCATTTATCAAATTTTTGAGGCTTTCTTTTTATCTGTAATGAAAGTTAAAATGTTAGCATTCTTGTCATTCGCAACTTTCGCATACCAATTATATGATAAATTCCTGTCTTGTTTTCATTTGTTTTCCTTTGAGTTACTTTTTTCTAAAAGATATCGTTCAAAATGGTCGAAAATAAAAATTGTCATTATAAACGCTTTTATCGCATATTTTCGAAAAACAAGGATACATTACCCCAATAGAATGGCAAACAGTAGATTTTCATTCTTCCTCATGCTCAAATTTTTCAGTGGACGGAGGTTCTCCTAAAACAACAAATTAAAAGCTAAATAAGATAGGTGTTTGGCACGTCTGAAGGAATCTCATTTTCGAGATAAGGTCAAAGCCCAGGCATCTCTCTGGACCACCTTCATTAGTGCACAGGGAGAGTGCAATGAAAAATATAAAAAATCACTGAGGTAAGTCGTTTAGTTTATTCATATTCCGAGAACTTTTAAAATAACCTTCGAAACTTCCCTCAAGTCTTTAAAATGAAATTTAAAGAGGTTTTCAAATGTTGGACACATCTGAAATTCGTTTCCATTCTTAATGTGTTTTTCCCAAGACCATTAAATATAAAGAGAATCTATTTATCTTTTCTTACGAAAGAATTGTATCTAGACATTCGGATTGGCTTACCTCAACGCATGATTTTTTTAAATATTTAGAAATACAACTTCCACAGGAAAGTTACTAAAAAACACAATGATAATTTTCACAGTTTAGCCAAATGGTTTTTATATCAATTAGTCAGTAATTAAACTGCAAATTCACGTAATTTAAATTGAGTGTGTGTCTCCATTTCGCAGAATTCTAGCAGACATTGGCAGAAATTGAGGAACTTGAATAAGTTAATTGATGGGAGAAAATGCTTGATGTGTAATAAGTGTTGTACATGTTCATTTAGCCGGAGAAACTTTTTAATACATGTGATTATTAGTGTCCAAGAAACTATCCTTATATAAAGGTACGTCTTTAACGTCCCGCATATCTACACTGTTCATTAATTATGCCATTTATTAAACCAATTCTTATTCTAACTTGTTATGACATTAAAATTAAATTGAGTAACCGACCAATATCATGATGACATTTCCAAAGAAAGATGGATCAAACTTGGATTTGAGAGATAACTCTCATATGATGCAAGAGGGATAGATGAAAACAGTTTTGCTTTTGGAATAATGTTTTGAATTCATTCGTGCATAATATTTTTAAAAATTCTCGGGTGGTTTAAAATTAAGTGGTTAAAAAATTTTTAGGTGGTTTAACCATTAAATGTTTTTTAAAATGTGGATGCTGAGGAGGAGAAAATAGCTGTTTTAAGGTCTGCTACTGAGTGAAGCCAACACTGGCTCAACTAGAATCAGAAGGAAAAGATCTTAGAGCTTCAATTTCCGTTGCTTGCCCAATTTATACCAATTTGAAACAGTTTATCGATGCCTCAACCTGCAATGGAAATCTCACCGAAGAATAGTGGGTCATATGTATCACTGAAAAACCTATTAGAGGATCGGAAGTGTCATTCGAGTTCGTGTCGAGTAATTAGAATTTCTTAACCTTTCAAGGAAGCTTATAATAATGTTTGATTTGGTGACGTAAATCCAAAGGATTTGATTTCATTTTGGCTGCAAATATTGATACACATGTGAATAAAGAGGCATTTAGATTTTTTGTTGGCAAAAAATATTCCTTGTAGCATGAATAGGAGTTCGGGATAGTAAATGCTTCGAGGTTGAAAGAGGCAGTAGAAGGGGTAGGTGCGTTGCATATATTATTTTAGGAAAGATAAGAGCTTTTAATGTCACTGGTTAGGTTCTGGCATTTAATTTGTTTACATGCAATTAAAAAGGCGATATTTTGAGGAAAAAATGTTTTCCTGATTTAAATCTAATTTATGCATGAAGGAACCTTAATTTGGTTAAAAATGAAATTTTACCTCTGTCACCCCGTATAATATTATTTTTCATCAATTAACACGTTAAAAATGTTGTTACTCATTATGTTAAGGATATTTATAAGAATTATGTGGTTCGATCAATACTTAATTTAAAAATTCAAGAGCTCGTAGTATCGGAAAACTTTTGATTTTAGTAAGCTTCGTCTCAAATTACACTGCTGTTTAATATTCAGTTACAACTATCATGGGGCTCCATTTTCATTGGCAATTCAAGCAAGAAAATTTTATTTATTTAGAAATGGAATTTCTAATGGAAAGAAAACAAGTTTCTTGTGGTGATTAAACACTTCTATGAAAAAGACAACACCGAAGAGATCACTCGTTGCAATCTTCAATCTTCAACTTGACAAAACAACCTGCGAGCACCCCTGTTTCGTCCCCGCCCCTGTCCTCACTATGCAACCACCCACGCTGCAAATGCAGCCATCTTCTGAAACCCTCAATTTCCCTTTCTACCCTTTTCCAACCCAACGCCACCTGTCTCTCAAAAAACATTATATATCGCCTCTCCTATAACTTCTGCCCTGTCTTCCACGTGGGTGAATGCACGACCACCCTTTCCCTCCGTATGAATAACCACAGCTATTCCACCAAATCTCCCACCTTCCTTAATTACCCTATCCCTGCTCACACTGCTTCCCACAGCCAATCTTTCAATGACTGCTTCTCTTTTTCGGTGATTGGAACTCTTTCCAAATCTGAAAGCAGCATAGAGGTGAGAACCCGTAGATGACGCATATCTCCGTGCTCCAGTCATTTAAACCACCGAGCGGTACCAAGCAACTGAATGGATCCAATAGCTGCTTACATATCCCCTCCCGCCGCCTTGTCCGTTTCTTTGGTTCCTTAACACTCCCTCCCTCACCCTTCTCCTGCACATGTCCTCTCCGCTCTTCCCCGAGAACGCCATTCAGGTGACGACGGTCGAGCCGTCGAAACGTCAACTACATATTTTAGTGTCCTTTCATATAAAAAAAAGAAACTCACAAGGTATCGAATCAAGGGGAAGAGTTAGGCGGGGGATTTTTTAGAAGGGTGAGGATTACATGGAAGGTGATGGGGGCGGAATGGTGATGAAATTACGTGTAGAAACGGGTGATTAATGCCTATTATCAATTCCTGGGCGGTTCCAGGAATCCAGGAGCGATATGATTTGACTCTTTTGTTTGAGTTTCAGTGGTGGGTCAGAGGGTGCGAGGGATGCTAAGACGGATGGCCTGTAGCATTTGTCAAAGAGATTCTTCTGTTCGGAGGGATGTTTGGGGATTAGGAGCATACCAATCAGGGAAGAATTCTTGCATGAGGCTCAATGGTTATTGATTCTAATATAAACGGGTGGGGTGCACTGTCCAATATTAAGGGCAAGGCAAAGATAGCACTTCAAAAGGTAAGCTACATTGCTGGATTTTTATGAGGAGTAGGGAATTGGTGGGAGAGAGTTAAAGAGAGAGTGGGAGAGGGATTGGATTCTGGTGTTGAAAATAGGACATGTTTTGCATTTAGGTTTATTGCAGGGCCTGGATGTGTTTTTTTTGACGGGGAGGGGATTTAAGGAGTGGATTGGTAGATTTGAGAAGATCTGATGAATTGGTGGGGCGTTTGAAAGTGACAGGAGGACATTTCGGAAAAAGGATGACGATGGAATTATTGTTTTTGAAGATAGGGTAGAGGTGTTTTGGGATTAATCACAGAGATTATAGGCCAGGGAAATGTGCGGTGCAAATTGAAAGAGGGTGGTTTTCCGCGTTTATGGAAGGTTTGGGAAACTTGTCTTTGGGTCCTCTTGTTAAGGAGGGATTCAGGATATCCTCGTTTGAGGAGGAAGTAGTCTATATTTGAGAGGAAATTTTCAAGGGAGTCGGGGTAATTGCAAATTCTGTGTCGTCTTACGGACAGGGAATAATGAATGTAGCGTTATGGATGGTACTGTTGTAATGTAGGTAATGCTGTTTGTATGTGGGTTTCTTGTGCTCAGATTTGTGAAATCTTTGGTCTATTAATTATATATTTATATCCAGGCCGTATACGTGAAAGAGACAGAGGGCGAAGCATTGAGGTCGGAAATGAAATGTTTAATGGAATTAGGACCATATGGCCAGATAAGGAAAAATATAATTGATATATTTGAGCCACAATAGAGGTTTCATTGGGTTGTGTGATTGGAATTTAATCTCCGCGAGACTGAGAAAGAGGTTTATAGAGGAAGGACTGAACCTGATACCCAGGGCACAACCCTTGATTTTCATGAAGAATTTACCATTAAAAGGAAAAGGAATTACGGGTGAGGATGAATTAGGAAAGGCTTAGGATAAAATATTTGCTGGGTATGTGTTTGTCAGTCACAAGTAGCTCATCTGCAGCTTTCGTAATTATGTTCTTCATGTTTTTCCGTCAGCCGTCAGTGCTGATATTTTCATTTTTTGTCCTCTATTTCCCTTTCGATGACTGTGGTGAACAATTCTCTTATGCTCTTTTCTTCCAGTATCTTTTTTTCGTATTTATATTTCAGCCTGGCTTGCTATTTTATATTTGGTCTCTTACACTTCTTAACTTAGTTATTTTATCTCTTCCTGACAAGGATTAAATTAATTTAGTTTCGTCCTTTGTCTCGAGGCATCCTCCACACGCATCTTCTTCTCGAATGATTTTCTATTGTTTCAGGCTGAACTTTGTGGAAGTTCATGTTCATTAAATTAAGAACACAATGTATTTATCCACTGTTCTTTATTCTCGTACAACTAGTTTCAACGCTTAGGTGTCATCATCACCTGATGATGACGCCTAAGCATTGAAACTAGCGGTACGAGAATAAAGAAAAGTGGATACATACACTGTGTTCTTAATTTAATGATCGAAGATGGTATATACCACTAAAATGTTTTTCTCATTGCAGAATTCTATCTCTCTCACCCCCACGATGTTTCGTTTTCCAAATCCTAAGTATTCCACGCTACTTCATTCTCACCCCTCGCCGACCTGTGTTCAAATCTCCCATTACTTTGAGGTATTACTTCCCTTTTACTGTTCCTAGAACCCCTACCAGTTTGTCGTATACTTCCTCTATTTCCTCATCTGAATGGCTGAAAGTCGGCATATATTCCTGTACTATCATCGTATCCGTAGATTCTGCCTCTAACTTAATCATCAATATCCTTTCAATAAATTTCCAGCTCGATATTATGTTCCTTCCCCATTTATTTCTAACAATTATGTTTTTAAGTCGTTCGCCCCCGCCCGCGTAATTTCGTTCAATCCCAGGATGTCTATCCCCCGCCTATACATTTCCATCTTTTCAATTTTTTTAATTTCCCGCACACCCCTAATGACCTAACGTTCCATATCCCCATTCCCCATTAATCCATCTAGACTGATGTTCCCCTCCTAGTAGTCGTCCCAATTTTCGTCGGTCACGTGAATCAAACCAGCGACCTTCGCCTCCACAGGCAAACACGCTACCTCTGATCTACCCTCGTTCAAATTATGAGATATTATCATTATAATATCATTTGTGTCCGAAAGGAAAACAAATGAGGAAGTACTAGAAAGGGTGGGGGAGGAGAGGGGTTTGTTGAGAGAAATCCTATGGAGGCAGGAAAAATGGATGAAAGGCGTATTGAGCGGTAGTGGAATGTTGAAGAGGGTAACAGAGGGGAGAATGTTGGGCAAGCGAGGGAAGGGTAGGAACAGGATAGGGATGTTGGACGGGATGAAGGGAGGAAAGAAGTACACCGAGATGAAGAGGGACCTGATATAGATTAGTTTGCTATGTGGGGAGTCACAAAATGTTTATTTGATAGTTGTGTCCATCCAAAAACCTACCCTAACCGGTAGATTACCTTAAAAAAAATCTTTTGTGTAAAAATTGCCTTGAAATGTATATCCAAAATTTCTTCAAAGAAATCAAATTGAAACCGTTAAATGCAAAAATATGCAGACACATTAGAGCCGAGATAAGATTCACTACTACCAAAATAAATTATTTATATTTAAATAATTTTTATGCTTCGATTGTTTTTCTCGTTTAATAAAATTAACACTTTTAATTAATTTTCAATTAGAATCTTGAATACACCTAAAAGTGGATTAGAAATTCAATTATTTAGGGTATTTGTTTCATTAAAAATTCTAATGTCTGCAGAATCGTAATTTGTGCAGCATATATGTGGCGCTTGATCGAATGCTTCCTGAAGTGTGATACCATTGCTTCCAATTGATATATTTTCTACTGTTCTAACTTAAAATTATGAGAATGAATTAACCAAGCATCATAATTTTGGAAAACACCACTCCTAATAAATTACGTTATATTCGTTTGGACAAGATTTTTCCTCTCTAGAAATTTCAAGACTTGCCGCAAAGCGATATCTGCTCGACATGCTCTGTACAGGAAAGTAATTAACATGGTTATATTTAATATATGCCACTATGACCTACGTGGATTAGACATTTGCAAAAGAGAAATATTTTTTTTGGGACTTAGACACAGATTACTAATATGGGGAAAGCATTGCACATGTAAAATATAAACAACACTCAGACTAGACAGATGTATGCAAATAAAAGTTTGCTTTCGTTCACCCACTACAAATAATTATTATGATAATTTTAAAAAGGTATGAAGTCTGCAATGTTGAAAATTTAGGGATAAAAATACGTTAAAATGGATCGCGCAAAGTGGGGTAGTGAAAAAATTTTTAATTAAAAAACCAGAAGTTGAGGACGAGATAATATGACGAGGACCTGAACAATAATAGCAGAACAACTGAGAATATTTTTTTTATTTCAACAAATTGGATTCGCTGTCAGACCACCGTGTTAAAGGAAGACCGCGTGAGTATACGAGTGCTCACGTGTATAGTCAATAAAAAACCTCAAAAATAAATTAAGAAACTGTTGTACAAGAAGCAAAGAAACCACGACATATGGGCATATAAAATATATAGGATGCCTAGTCAACAAAGAGATTCGAGGACATCACTTTTCACAAAATGGTTCAATAATTAAATTTAGCCTGATAATTTCGTAAAGTTATGTTTCACCCGAATCTAACACCCATTTTTACACGAGCGTCCTCCATCACTTCTATTAACGTGTATTTTGGTCATTGCCATTGAGACTTGCAGGGGAAAGGCTTTTACTTCGGCAGCTATAAAACGTCTTTCTTGATTTGCTTACCTCATTTTTATCATATTTTCTTCATCCATGAGACCGAAGCAACCTCTATGGATTTCAACGCTAAATCATCACAAATGAGGGCACATAAATTATAACAGACGCGACGTCTATTACAATTTTTGTTTTATTAATTGAGGAATGAAGTGGAAAATTGTAATAGTCTTCCTCTCTATTATAATTTTATAGTTCCACTACATCACAGTTGAATCTCTAATTTATACCAAAACGTTAAATGGAAAACAACGGATTTTGCTAGACTTTAAGGAACAGTAAGGGTTTTTTTTCATTCTCAATATCTTAATATACTTTTTTAAGGTAATCTTCCGGTTAAGGTAGGTTTTTGGATGGACACAACTACCAAATAAACATTTTCTAACTTCAAACAAAACCCAATCTGGCAACCTACTCTACATCAGTTCCCACTTCATCTCTGTTATCTATAGTGCCCATCATTACATTCTTGGGAATGATAATTGAGGTAGTTTCCCGTTGCCTTCCTCATTAGTGTTTTTAACGTGACACCATCATTTAATGGCCGCCTCACTGAGGAACAGACGCTGTGTAGACTACCTTTCGTCTGGCTCCTAACCTTAGACCTATCTGGCATGGGTGACCCTACCAGGAGCAATTATTATTACTCCCGCCAACAAAGCTCTATGGGTCATCGGAACACACAAACCCTTCCACCACGACAAGGTTGTAGTCCATGGGAGGGTATCTTAATATATTACTGAAAAAAGGCAGCATATAGAAGATTAAAATATTCCTTAACTTTTTATTATTTCGAAAGTTATTTAAAGAAGGAAAGAATATTGACCTCGAACTAAGAATGATTAATCCCAACAGCATAGAGGCATCAAAATTTTCATTTGTCGCATTCCTTATCTCTACTATTCCATTTGAAACGTATTAGAACTAATTCTTCAAGAGTACTAAAAATGTGACTTCCCTGTAACAACCTACATAATTTACGACTCTAAGAGTTATGATTACCGCTATGCGATTAGTATTATAATGATCTCCCATCAAAATGTCTAAGTATTTTGTGAAAGGTTTAAGCAAGTTTCTTTACGCGTTACCATAAAGGGCTTTCCCTCTCAAACTGCTCTCTTTAACCTAACTGGAAAAATACCGATTTTGTGTCTATCGGCCATTCGATTAGGGAGGTTATCATTATCATTCATCTTTCTTGAATTTTCGAGAAAGCATTACAGCGAACTCAAAACGTCTGAACGACAAGCCATTACAGCGCCAACAAAGAGCTTACTTCGCCAAACATTCCACCACAGCTCTTTCGTTGGCCTTATCACCTCCTTTGAGTGATCGAAAATCCCATTTCACTCCAACACACACCTAACTTTAACATTAAATTTGCGTCTCCATGGACACGTTATTCATTGCTCATTCCTGTCAATATTTTAATGAAGCACCGGAAAAAAATCGCTTAAGCTTTGCAAACACGCGAAATTATAATTTATCTATTTCTTTATTAAGAAAACATTTAAATTTGGAAGAGCCAACCGTCGAATTTTGACACAAGATAAAAAATAAGTATACCAAAAGAAATGCGCAAAGAGAAAAAACTTGTATTGTACAAATAATCGTCTCTTCTAGGCTTAGTAACATTTTGCGCGATTAATTAATTAATTCCCAAAATTATTTTTCTATATTTCAATGCTAAAATATTCATATTATGATGTCCGTAACGCTTATAGTACATGTCCTAGGCGAAACACTAAAGTGTCCCCCTTTTCTGATTTTCGATTGAGTACTTATACTCAGTATTCAGACATTCCTTGGTACAGACCATATGGATTTTATACTATACATGGATTGCTCCTGAGATCGTTCGTGAATATATTGAAATTGGTATCTAGCAGTATTATTTATAGGCTATTTAGGCGTTGACCGGACAAGGATTATTTCGGATTATAACGTTTTAACAGAGTATTTCATCTCAACATTAACTAAAGAAGTAGGTGAAAATTACTATATTTTTTAGCATCAAGTTCCCGGTGATCAGATTCAAAAGGGTGAATAAGTACCATTTACCTTATAAGGGAAAAAATAGGCATTAATATTTGTGTGATATTATGCTATTATTTCTTAAGTTTATTATTGATGCATCTTAATCAAATAGCAAATCAGTAAGTTATGACGTAGTTTTGAGAAGATATTCCGTAATTTTTAGGTCCTCAAAATAGTTTATTTAACTCCTGTAAGGAAATAATATTATTACAATTATAAAAAATTATTAATATCCTAAATTATATGGTATAGTTAACGTAAGGACAAAAAATTACAATAAATAATCTGATTGAATTATACTTTAAATCGAAGATAAAAAGAGGAATTTCAATTTTAGCGAGATATGTAAAGTGTATACTGTTTCTCGCTAATCTACAGATGGATATATTTGTAGTTCTAGTTGAATTATTTCAAATTTTCTTGCCTTAAAGACTTTCTTGATTTAATTCACCTAGTTTTTTCATTTTCTGTCACATTTGTTGCTTTTTGGTAGAGGTCTACACACATACTTTTTGGCCACCTTAACAATGCGTTCAATGAGGCAAAACCACATCGAACGATTCTTTCAAACTATTTATTTCCGGGAAATATTGTTTTTCATTATGCTTGTAGTTTATTACATTTATAAAATAAAATAATTAGCTCTAAAAAGACAACATATGAAAGTGTCAGTTAAGAGATATTTGGGAGCAATTACCATAAAAATACCTTCTTATTTCAATCACATTGGTGTGTTAATATCCTCTGATGCGGAATATGAGTAGCACAGAATAGAACAAAACAAGAATTGCTTATAGAATGGAACAAAACAAGAATATCTTATAGAATAGAACAGAATAGTTTTATTATAATAAAAAATATTGCTTCTTAACGTTCTCTAATAAATAAAACGAAAACAATATGCTAAAATATAGTGAAAGGATATGTATGTGTCATGAAACTGAAAAATTGGAAACGGAGACAAGAAAAAATCCATTTTCTGGAACAGACTTCATAATAATAAGAACCTGAATATAAAGAAAAGAAAGCACAAGCATTTAATACTATTAAACGGAATTTTATATACTGCCTAGAACTGCTCAACGGAATGAAATATTTCTAAAATGAAATATTGCAATCCCCTATGCTTAGATTTTTACTTAATGTATATTGAAAAATGATTTATATATTGAAAAAAAAAATATATATATATATATATATATATATATATATATATATATATATATATATATATATATATATTTATATATTTTTATATATATATATATAACGCTGTGCTGGCGGGAGTAATAATAATTACTCCTGGAAGGGTCACCCATGCCAGATAGGTCGAAGGTTAGGAGCCAGAGCCAGACGAAAGGTAGTCCACGCAGCGTCTGTTCCTCAGTGAGGCGGCTGCAATGGCGTCTGACCCCAGTGGGGCGGCCATTAAGTGATGGTGTCACGTTAAAAACACTATTGAGGAAGGCAACGGGAAACCAACTCAATTATGATCCCAAGAATATAATGATGGGCACTATAGATGAAAAACTAATGCGTGTATTGCAGAAAATAGGAATGGATTGGAGGGACAGGAGACTGATCCGCAACCTGTACATGTCTCAGACTGCTCAGGTGCGAGTGGGGAACGGAGAGTCCGGATGGGCAGTGTTAGGAAGAGGGGTAAGGCAGGGTTGCCGATTGTCACCGGTGCTATTCAACGTATATGTAGAGGAAATGATTAAAGAAGCATGGGAAGAATTGGAGGTACGAATGAAAGTCTGAGGGGAATTGGTAAAATCGGTTAGGTTTGCTGATGACAAAGCATTAGTTGCTCTGTCAGCCAAGGGGTTGCAAGCATTGCTGAGTGAATTGGAGGTTCAGTGCGATAAATATGGGATGAGAATCAATATTAATAAAACAAAGGTTATGCGATTTTCCAGAAAGAAAAAGGCTAAGCTAAATATTAAAATAGGCGGGGAAAAAATAGAGCAGGTAGAACAGTTTACATATCTCGGAAGTGTTTTGGACCAATATGGTCAAAGTGGTAGGGACGTAAGGAAAAGAATTGCGCTAGGCAAGGAGGCTTTCTCAAGGAGGAGGGAGTTGATGACGGGGACGTTGAGTAGGGATGTTAAGACAAGACTCGTAAAAACTCTGATATGGAGCGTAGCTATGTACGGCGCGGAAACGTGGTCGCTGAAGCAGGAGGATAGACGTAGATTGGAGGCTTTTGAAATGTGGTTGTGGAGAAGAATGGAGAAGGTGAAATGGACCGAAAGGAAAACAAATGAGGAAATACTAGAAATGGTGGGGGAGGAGAGGGGTTTGTTGAGAGAAATCGTATGGAGGCAGGAAAAATGGATGAAAGGCGTATTGAGCGGTAGTGGAATGTTGAAGAGGGTAATAGAGGGGAGAATGTTGGGAAAGCGAGGTAAGGGTAGGAACAGGATAGGGTTGTTGGACGGGATGAAGGGAGGAAAGAAGTACACCGAGATGAAGAAGGACCTGATATGTATTAGTTTGCTAGGTGGGGAGTCACAAAATGTTTATTTGATAGTTGTGTCCATTCAAAAACCTACCTTAACCGGTAGATTACCTATAAAAAAATATATATAACTTTTGCACGGCACTATAGAACACAGATAACACGTAAAAGGACTGTCACCTTGTAGACTATTCGAGCTTTCGGCTTACTTACCTGAAGAAGGCCTCGGAGTAGGATTGAGCGTAGATATCCAGTATGACTGTCTGGCTGTGGAAGCAGCGAGTGTAGTTCATGTAGTAAAAAGTATTTTGCATTCCAGTAAGTATATACAAATTATTTAGGTTTAAAATACTCATTAGGATTTTATTAAACCTTGATCAAAAGTATGAAAATATATTTCACGAGAATCTCATTTATTTTTTGAACCCTTGCTAGGCAACTTAAATGAATGCAATTCTACCAAAATGGCATAGTATATCTCATAGTTTAAAAATAAAGGGAAAATCTCTCCTTCAGCCAGGTACCTTCACATGGTGTTTTTATATGTTGTCCGAAGGCAATGAATACCACGTGGAAATTGCTTCCCTGAAAACTGCAGAGTGAGCGAGGGAATTAACGAAACCGGCCCTGGTACCGGAACAAATATCTAGGCTGATTATTTTCTTGATTTTTTACCTAGAGGGCTGTGTTTTACTGGATCCCTAAAAATATGCGTTATGACTTTAGTACGAAGAAATGGGCTTGAAAAGTTAGTCTGCCAATTACGATGAATTGCATTCTGCATAAACGGTCATAGAAATACTGTGTGTATTATGTTGTTGTTTTTTGCTTCCTTTAGGTTCATCCCTGGAATTGGATACTCTTTGGTGCGCATAACATTAAACTAAATCGTTTTTTTTCCTGTTCACTATCCTACCGGGTCACGTTTGAAGCAGATTTTGTCCTATATGTCATAGGTCTCTTTATTAAAAAATGATGCAGTTTTATCATTTGTCATGAATTTCCTACATTTTCAGATTTGTTAATAACAATGGGATAACAAAGAGATCTTTAAGATAATTAGTTCCGCCCAAAAACGCTGTGAAAATATAACAGCCACTACGGTTTTACTTTGCCACTAAGGGGTATTTAAAGTTGTAGGATAAACGATATACGGTATTCCAGCTAAAATGTTTTGCAATGGGAAAAAATGTTGTCCTTCAATTGTTAATATTACATGATTTTTTTTATATTTAAGTATTACAATTAATTAGTGATGAGTAGTGAACTAGTGAAGTAGTGAAGGGGTACTATTTTTGAGAATAGCAAACTGTGGTTCTTAATTATATCCAAAATAATATATTTTTACATAATTTTAGTTTTCAAAATTGGTAACTAGACTTTCGTGATGATTACATTGCTCCTAACTATTTTTACGAGATGCTCCCCTTTTCCGTTTTAATGTTTCCTTCTGGAGTTTTCGCGATCAATGCACAGGAAATGGAATACTATCTCTCCTCTTAAGTAAAAATTTTCCGCCCTTATGCAACCGAGGAGGGAATTACAACTATATTTTCTACATCGGATCTAAAGGTAATATTTTGATTTTTTGCAAAAGGTGTAATATTGCAGTCAGTTTTCGCCTTACATAAGACCCCCATCCCTTCATTTTGTTAATTGTGAGGCTTTGTGTTCCGACGCACCAATTATCACGAATATGGTGGCCCCTTATATATCCTGTTCAATTATGCAGTCAGTGTTCAATTATGTTTTCAGTGTGATGCATGGATCCTATATGCCGCATACTCTAAGTGGAATATCACTTAAGAAAAAAACCTGTCTCCTTCAATTTTTTACGCTACCTTTCCCAACTCCACGTTTGAAGAACGGCAAATTTTTTGGGGCCTCTCCGCAAATAGTGCGCATGTGCTTTCCCCATGTCAGAACGTATGTCATGGTGACTGCCATTTATCTTACCTGGCATTCAGCGTTCGCCCAGTTTTAGGAAGAGAGCAAGGTTGGTGTGTTCATTATTTTTGTCCCTTATATTTTAATACAGATGGTGAAGAAATGGCAGTAGTGACGTTGGAAAGATCTCGAGTTAGAATTGAATGTTGTTTTGCAATTCCAAAAATAAGCTAGAATTGGGAAGAATCAAATGTTAATTTTTCCAGTCAGCCAAGGAGTTTCAAGCACATCTGAGCGCATCTTAAAATCAGTATAATAGGTATAGGATGAGAAAAAGTTTTAAAAAGTAGGGGTTATGCGATGATCTAAAAAGAAAAAAACTATGTTAAATATTCATTAGAAGTTCATAAATTAAATTAGGGTTGTTTACGAGGTTCAGACATATTTTCAAACAAAATGGTTAATGATCTAGATGCGTAAGATGAAGAATTGGGTTAGAAAGCATTTTCACTGAGTGAGGAAATTTTGACAAGGACGTTGAATGAGGATGTTATAAAAAAGTTAAATGTTAAAAGTTAAAAAAATTAAAAGTTAATGTTATAAAAATACTATGATATGCGTAAGTAATTTAATTCAAGCGGAACTATATCGGCCATTGGGAGGCTTCTAAAACGTGGGCGTAGAAAGGGAAAGGTGAAATAGAAAGGAAAACAGATAAGGAATTACCCAGCAAAGTGCGACCGGAGAGCGGATTGTTGGGGAAAATTCAAAGGAGCCAGAAAGTTAAATGCTGAGAGTTTTGATTTAGCATATGATGGTGAAGGCTATAATGGAGTGAGGAACGTCAGATAAATGCGAAATTTATGAGAAGTTATGACGTTAGCAATAAACACTATGGAATTGAAGAGAAGATTACTCTAGTGTCGGGTGGCAATTTCTCAAATGTTAGAAGAGGCAAGATACCGTATGATTTTACCATAGTACTGACATTGTCCATCCAAACCCACCTAAAACCTGTGCAATTTCTATTATTATATCCTGCTAGCAGAAGCCATAGTTAAATAGATTATAGGATGCCAAAATTGATTATTTGCCAAAAAATTGCCTCAGAGTATGATTCAGCATAAAACAAAATTTAATTGTCACTCTCGACACCTTAATATGTCGTCAATTCACTGGGTGATTTGATGCCTTATTTTGATTTCTCATAGCACTTGAGTTATATTGAGGAATTCACGTAAAAAGCACAAAAATGGAGAAGATGACACAATAGTAGGCATAATATCCTCTCTGATTGAAATGAACTTTAATTGAAACATTCAAAACATATTAACCAATTTCGGACAAAATTTCCCACAAACAACCATGGAACTTTGGCTCTCGGTTGAGAATCTGTCCTGTCGTATTGAGATGTAAAGCTTTTGAGGGTGAGGCGCTGGAACTTTCGTCAACATCTGGTAAGATGAAGAGGTGCTATTTAATTAAAAGTGCAATTCCCAAGAAATTGACGCCCTTTCTGAGAGAGTTAGTGAAGTCTAACAGATTGTTTAAGGACTTTAATAGGACGCATAAGTGTTTCAAGATGAAGGGAAAGTAATAGGGTTGGAGAGGGATCGAAAACTGGAGACTGTAGTTCGTTATTGAATATCTATCACCTTTAAAGTGAACATTATTCCCTATACTGAAAGATATCTGCGAAGTAAAAAATATGAGTCTCTGATATGCATTCGGTAGGAAATGGAGAACAATAATCTTGATCCCGAGAAACTCATATGTATTATTAAAATAAAAACATCCGAACATGTATGTGTACTGACGTGACTCAAACTTCTTAAAGTATGAACAGTTATACTGTGGATTTCCAATTATTGAAGAGAGAGTTTATAAGAAAACTCTCACCCATTAACATCTACTATCTCAGGACAATCTATTTACACAGAATATTTTTACCATTTCATAATTAAAACAGTTTCTGGCGTAACTTGGTGGAAAATCTTCATACTGACTTTTAATAATCAAACCTTAAAATTCAAAATTTAAAAATTCGGGACACAGTTACAATATTATTGCCATGGAATGAGGATTTAATGGAAAATGAATTCCCCTTCATTTTATCATAGTTTCAGAGGCACTCGACTGCTTTCTCCCTCATCAAAAACCTCGAAATCGAAAAATTCCTAATATAAAAGAGCACCCGAAATCTTTCAAATTATCATATGCAAATTCATTGATCAAGACATTAATTTATATACAGATTATTCAACCAGATATAAGAATAAAAGTAAACATATAAAGGCATCTTTTTGATCATTGCTTATAGCGAGAATTTTAACAGTTCTCTGAATCGTAATCAATCGTAAAAACTTGCCATCACCCGTATAAACTCTTTCTTGTTGGATGGCGAAATTCATACAAGTCATTAAGTATTCTTTGTTTAACCCTTGTGTTCACAACCTGGAACCCAAAACGGTAGATTTGGGATAGAAACTGTTTTTAAAACTAAAATTCAACCTTGAACCTCCAAACCGTAGTTATTTAACTCTTAATGAAGCAAAAATTTATTTTTTGGAAATTCAAAACTTGGAGAGATTATATGGTTTCACTCAAAACCTACTGGAAACTAGCATTCAAGTAAGTTTGATGTCATAATTGCTCTAATTGATTAGTTACTTATTGAAATAAGCTGGGGATGGTGCTTAACTATGACTTACATAATAAATTGTCTTTAAAAATACTTCTTCATTCATACCCTGCCGGTGTTTCAGATATTTACCCTATGTAACCGCAGACCGAATATGCACACTATCTGTAACTAATCCTAGTTTCCTTTTTTTTAATTGTGCAGTTTGCACAAATGTAACTGCAGCCACTAACTTGGGATCTATTTTATTCATCCCTAGGATTTGGATGACTTTACCTAGCTAGAGAATTGATCTTTCACTCGATTACATTTCCCATCGCAATTTTAGTGTTCTTATGTCTTATCATTTGCATGTTTTGAAATCACCTCTCAATGGTTGGTCTTGCGAGCTCTTCGCTCAGCTGTCGCATACATTTACGTTGTTGGTTAGTTTTATATGGAAGTATTGTTTGTACTTTAATAATATGAAAGCTAATCGAGCATATGTAAAAAAGGGAATCGGGATGGTGCGGAAGCTAACGTACATGCTTCCCACCGTGAAGGCTCGGATGGAAATCCTGGAGACAATAAATATTTTTCAGTGGTATCCCGATCCCTACTAGAGGTGTTTTGTTGATAAAACTTTGAGTGAGTACGACGTCCGTCGGATAGGACGTTAAACTGCGGACCTTTTGGCACCTTTCGACAAGAGTAGGCTAATTCCGATGACGAGTTTCTCTCCACCCTTCCTTTCCCACCTTTCCTTTCCCACCCATTACTTAGCTGTCGGTCGCCTCCCCAACCAACCCAACCTTATTTAAAAACACGACTAGCGGCTATCTCAGTGAGCGACGTTGCGTCGTGTACAAGGTAATTATCTGGTCCATAGCATCTACACCCACCTTATATTTATTACAATATGTTTTCGCTTCTTTTAAGCATTGATGTGAACCGCCATATCTCGGACATTTTTGGCAATACAGTCATTACTTTGTTTTTCTTTGACATATATAACCTAAACGTGATTAGTATTATAAGTGACTCCCAAATACAGTATCATATAAATCTCTTGACTGGCATGTTTTCATTAGTCTTGGAAAACAAGGCTTACAAATCCAGTCAGTCCAAGAATCGTTAGTGACCACGAAATCAAGAATTTATAAAGAGGAAGGGTAGGAAAAAAAATATCCGTGCAAATGTTTCTGCCATTCCACGCTTTGTGACTGCGATTTCTCTATCTTCTCAGCTAGATGTGTTCTCTAGTCTTAGCTATTTTGGCTAGTAAATATCACCTAGAAAATGGTATGCATTTTCGGCAAAAAATCCACCAAATATTTATACCATATTTGGCTTATTTAGATGGTGTATGCTGCGTAAATCTTATACGCCACAACACATGTCCTGGCGTTTTCAAATTTTACTGATCGCATGGGACCTGTTGGTTATCAATATTGCTCGATTAAGAGGATACAAATGTCTACTAACTTTGTCACTTACATGATCTTTTGTTCAAGAATTAACGCCAGTGCAAATCAAAATGCCAATGAGCCCGAATAATTATTGAATTTAAACAGGGTTCCACCATCGTTGAACATTTGAAATTGTTCCGTTATATTCTGCGAAGACATTTCTCGACCTTTGAATTTGTTCGTTGTATGATTCTTTACTTATATATTTTATATATACTCTTAGAAATGTATGAAATATATATATCAGTTTCAATACTTCATCGAAAAGCATTCTCTGGTCCAAAGTAATCGCGCATTGCCTGCGAAATTCTTGCAAAGGCCACTGTCTCATTTATTTTACTTAAAGCTGCAGAAGCGGTATCATAATACAATTACTTTTATTCATTTAAGCTATTACCATTGAAAGGATTTGAGTCAAGTAAATTGTCACAAAAAGGAAAAACGTGTGGGTTCCCAGGTGTCCGGTTGCGAGAGAACGTAGGAAATGTTGGTTATGAACATTAGGGTTAAGTGAACTATGATATCCATTAAAAAACGCAACCCCTAAAGCCGAAATCAGAAATAAGATTAAAACACTCTGATAATTGCTCAAACGTAGTAGCAAACAAAGTAGCAAAGTAAAGAAAAGAGGCATGACTGAAATCAATTGGCCAAGCAAGTCAGAATATTTCCGTTAGAAAGAGAGGTGTACTTTAACTTGCATCAAAAACATTACATGGGCCTAATCTTAGGGAAAAGTCAAATACATTGTCGAAAAACAGCTGATTCAGGCGATATTTTTTGGGAAATTCTATTTCATAGAGTACGCATGCTTGGTGAAACAAGTAAATTGGATCCTCGGAAAAATTGGAAAGCATCCAATGGTTGTAAAAAACTTTTCTTGTAAACGATTTGCAGTTCCAACATCAGTCCATTTTCTTCCACCTTCCTCATTCTTGCACATTTCACAGAATCTTCCACAATTCCGGTGACCAATGATAACAAGTTTCAGAACCCTGCTTGGAAATGAACCACTTCCTTTATTCGGCGGATCTCCTTTTATTCGATCAGAGAGAATAGAGTTTCTGCTCCTAATGGAGGGTGTTTATAGGGTACACCGCCCCGTAGACGGCCATCTACGTAAAGCTGGGCATGAGCACTGCTGGCGAAGGATGTTAACATAAACTGCAAACTGACATTAACTCTTAAACCTTACCATCATAACTTGCTCTCCGAACTACACTCACTAAAATACACTCCATCTCCTTCGCTCTTATAACATGGCATCTATCTCAAAAGAGGTAGGTACCACCTAGCCACCAAGTGCAAATTACAACGTAACCAAGCCCAGAATAATTATATTTCTAGTGAAAAATATTTATGATCTGTTTTATAATTAAATCATATCTTCTCCCAATATTAATGAGAGATTTTACAAAAGGAATTGCTGTAGGTAATAAAGATAATCAAATATACTGGATATAATTCATTTATCTTTATCTTGTATAATTAATTATTTTATACAATTATTTTTACACACATTAAGTGTGTTTAGAATGTAAAATACCTCGAAAAAGGTTTGACTCTCTTTATTAAACAAAACTTGTCAACCGGCGCCGCAAAGCGTTGCTTTATTCCGCATACTCTCTATCATCCCTTTGTCCGTCCAAAATGCCCACTGTACTTCTACTCCTTCGTTGCTTACGCTACGGTTTTCCTTCTATGTCCGTCTTTAACGTACTATCAGCAAACAAAACGCTCGGTACCAATCTTTCGTATATCGGTCGTTCCCTGAACAGTCCTCTCCCTCAAAATTTGAAGAGAGAACGGGAGGTAATGATGACAAAACTGAAAGGGCTTCGAATTGTCAATTCTGGTTTAGGGAATTAAGCGATGGAGATTTCTATCTCAGCGAGTAGCTTATTCATTATTGAAGGAATATATAATTCAAGGGACTGGAGTAGAAGTTATTGCATTCCTCAATTAAGGGCCGGGAAATTGGTCGTAGTGGTTTAATGTGAGAGTTAGCGAAACAGGTGAGATGGAAAGATTTGTTTGGTGAGTTGGCAGAGGAGAATATAAAATGGGAGAAAGGGTACGTGCTGAATTATTTGGCACCATGTTATTAATAGTTTTAATGAAAATATCATGACGTTACAGCTATTTTTCGTTACATAATATGCTACTTTTTCAATTTTCCTTACTTAATCATTCCTGGAGTGCCTGTAATTTTTGCAGATACGTATCGGATAAAAGGACAAATATCTAACGAATTATTTAAGAAATCTTTCAACGAAACAATTTAAAATAAAGAAAATTGATGGCTTGAAATCTAGAATATATGGTCAGCTGGCTCAAGTTCAGCCTCAATCATCCTGCACAACTGATTTTAAGTTGTAGAGTGATGGAGGGTGTATGCTTCATTTCAGTGGTTACAATTATAAAAATTATAGCATTAAATAAATTTTTTTGATGTAAGATATGATTTCATTCATTACCATGATAAATACGGTAAAATTTAAATACCGCTGCCTTAGTAAACTGAGGGCTAAAAGATCAGTATGAGTTTCACTCTGCCTCTAAGTATTCCACCTATATTTTTTGTAGATAGTCATGCCAAAAAATTATAATTCCTTAAAAGTATAACTTTAATTTTGCAAAATTATTATTTGCCATTTATAAACTACTTATTATTCAAAATAGCCAACGGTTTCTGTTTTAGTTCCTATTAATAATCATAAAAAAAATCATAATATTAATAACATATTTCCGAGAACTAGAGTTACTCAAATCTGTCCTGGATTTCAAATCATATATATGTCATTTTAAATAAATAATTCAACAATTGTTTTAAATAAATGAATATATGAATAATGTCTTCAATGACTCTCCAATTCAAATTCCTTTTTTACCTTTTGTTTACACTTAGCGCATATCATATTCTCTAAATTATCTAGACGATCGAGGATAGATCGAGGACGTTACCCCGCCGCCACCGGGGCCGGCGGCGGAGTAACGTCCTCGTCTACCAACTGAGAGGTCACGGGTTCGATTCCCGTCTGGGTGGATTTTTCTCCATCCAGGGCTTGGCTGTATGTAATTGTCTTCAATGTAATGTATGTAATGTAAGGGTTAGGTGGAAGAAGGGACTATTTAGTCTCAACCTCGCCCAATTAAGTCGATAATAAATAAATAGAATATAAAAATGAAACACTTTCAGCTCCTTGTCGTTACGTATTCTAATGTTTCACATAAAACCGTAAACACAGTAATCAACCCGAAGGTCTGTTTGGTAGGTGAGGGTAGGGTTCACCCTGTGCTAGGCCCGACTGCGTGTGAAATTTACACATCAGGGTAGGGGGGGCAGTTACTTTCCCAGTGCGGATTATAGTTTCCCAGGAGGGTCATAGTACGCAAAAATCACATAACTCGGGTGGAGCTGCAGGTGCCCAAATAGGCTTACTCGGAAATTGAACCTGGGTCTTCCGGTTAGTAGTTCAACGCTCCACCCCTGGACTATGACGACCCATAATGTTTCATGTCACAATGTCATGTTATATGTCATAATTATTAATACTTAATCATTCGGATATTGTAAGAACCACCATCACCTTTTTCCGAAGAAAATGCATTATTTTTATTTAAATTCATGAAATCACAAAATTCTAAATATTCACTCACACAATGGAATGGTAAACTTCTATATGGAATAAATGCAATGAAAAGTGTGATTAAAAGCTAATTCAATAAAATAAGCGGTTATTTATCAATATCGTGTTAGAACAAACCAGATCTGGTACGTAAATGCCGAAACACGAATCGATAATGTCTCATAGTTCATACTTCAGGATTTCTTTAACTGCTATGCTATCATCCACAGGAACTTTGATCAGGTGATATTTCTACCTCTTCCATTTCTTCCCCAACCATGAAGGCTACCAATCGAATTAGGCGCTGGCAATTACGTTCAAAATCTATGAAGGCAAGGAATTCATTCCTACTCTTAATTTGTCCTTCGATTGGAATGAAAAAATGTAGTCCTTGAGCAACAAAGAAGTTTACCTTGGATATCCCTGAAGTTGTGTCTGGAGAGATTAAATGAAAGAAAGGAGCAGAGAAATAGTTGGGTCGAATAGTTATAAAACTTTCCCCTCCACTACCCCTAACTCATCCACATCGACTTTTGGAGAACACTCTACCACTTGGGCACCTCCCAAATCTCCATCCTCATTTCCAACCCTAGAATTTCTAGGCACTTTTTTCTCTTCCCTAATTTGCATCAAACATGCCACCTATATGACGAAAATGCTTGGAGCCGAATCTTTTGCAGCTGGATGGAAATCATCTCCAGAGTTCAGGAGGCTCAATGGGCCATTAGCTGCCACGTCGTGGTGAAAATAGCATTTCTGGAGGAGTACAAGGGGTGAGGTGAAGCCGGGGTTCGCGAGGGAGGTGCGATCAATTAATCATGGGAAATTAAAATTGTCCCAATGGAAACGTGCCTCGCCGACCATATTTTTACGCCCCATTTCATCACGTTTTGCAACATGGTCCCCAATCTCTGAGTGGGACGTCACTAAATCCTTCTGCAAGAAAAGAGCTTAAAAATTAAGGGTGCCAGCCATGCTGGCGGAAGATAATTGGAGTTCGTACAATTTCGTACAAAAGTGGTATGAGGCGAATTCAATTTAGAATAGAACATTATTTCTGCTAGCATTGAGAAAAGAATGACATTTTGATGAAAGCCAGCAAGCACATCATGTATGATCATATGATTTTGTGTAAACATCCTGTGGTTAAAAGTAAAAATGATAATCCATTACTTCCAACCAAATAAAGTGGGAGGAATACTTTTTATGTTCTACTCGTAGCATTTATGAGAGGGAACTTTGGCCTGAAGACTTCGTAAAATTAGTGTTAGGCCCTAGTCCAAAAAAAGTAAAGGCTATATCATATGAGGACTACAGAACAATAGGTTTGATTTCACACGTAGCTAGAGGGATTCTCAGGATCATCACTTAGTTTGGGTTGCTGATGATTAAGCTTTATTTTTCCGTCAGCCAAGAGTTTGCATCCATTGCTGAGTGCAGTGGAAATTAAGTGCTATATACATTAAATGAAAATACTTGTAAATAAAAAAAGAATTATGCCATTTTCGAGAAAGAGAAATTCTAGGTTAATTGTTCAAATAAGGGGGCAATAACAAGAGTAGATATAACAGCTTAAGTTTCTCGGAAGTCTACAGGGGCGAAATGGACAACTAGTCAAAGAGGAGGGAATGGGATTTTTTTTATTAGGAAGTAATTGATGAAAGAGACGTTGAGCAAGGATGTCAAGAAAAAAACTCCAGAAAACATTGATATGGAGCGTATTTACATGTTTTTAATCCGAATTGTCGTTGGTAAATTCTGAATTATTCCCAATCAATCTATTTTGGTAGCTATAATTAATTTTAATTATTACTATGGATTGATGTAGTACCTGCGACATCAATTGATGAGGTACTCTTCGAATGGATAGCAGCGGTCCCTGGAGCATTGATATTAATCAAGAATTGAAGAATCATGATGATACAATTCTCGTATAGTAATCTTCCCTTCGTTCAAATTTTATCTGTAGCATCTATGGAATGAATAATCGAAATACTTGCCTTATCAATTTGCATCTCCTCATTTTATCTCACACAAACAGGGTGTGTCATATTCCATCCAAATGTTCATTAATAACTGGTTCAGTAATCGTGGACTTACAGGAAAATAGGTCCTTAATATTCTAAGATCACCTTTCATTATACTGTGCCTCTAGTCATGCTTAGGCCAATTTTTAATGTGTAAGCTAAGGTAACTCCGCTAATATAATTTATTATCTCTTTCAGTGGATGGTATTATTTTATTAATTATTATTAGCCGTTGTTTTTCAGCTTATATTATATTTTTCATGGATCGCGGGACTAGACACTACAGTACACCTAGTTCCTACTTGTTTGTAACACTAAATGTCCTTAATTGTCACACCACACATCAAAATAACTCCTTTTATCTTTTTATATATTTTACCTAACTTTTTATCGTCCAAAATGATATATTCCTGGTTCTACCACGCTCTTCTAAAATTCTCTCATTTACTGCTGTCCTCATCGTCCTATTCCCTTTAAGTATCCCCTGCATCAAATTTTTAGGCCTTCAACTTTCTTCCAACATGCCGTATTTCTTCCCCAACCATACCTATAACGTCCTAGCAATTTTTTCTTACCATCAATTTATTTCTGCCAGAGCATAGGTGTACGTCTTTTTTTAAAAAAAGGGAGAAATACATTTAAAAATGCATTAAGACTATTTTACTAAATATATATTCAAAATAAAATCTATTGAATAAAAACCGTCATTTGCTTCTTTATTCCGAATCTGATGTAATTTTAAAATGTACCCCTTTGGAATTATTAATTTTTATCTTATTTCATATTAATTCTTCACTTCAGTAAAAAGGTACAATCATGACTGAAAAATCATATCAATTCAAATGAAGAAACCACTAGTTGACAAGTATTTTAATTTCCTTATGAAGCGCCAATATGCAAATAGTCCTTGAATAAATAACACCAAGTTGAAGAAAACGAGATTCACACCCCACATCTTAATATTTTATCGTAATTATTTTTTTCGTTTATTAGGACTAAAATTATGAGTGAAATATTGCAATGTAACTCTTCAATAATGTGCAGTTTAAGATTATTAAAACATAGAAAACTACGTTCAATACACGAGTGTGATATGTGCAAGACGTTTTCTTAAGATATTTATTACATCACCATAAAGTTTTATCAGACGGAATATGTTGAACGCGTTTCTGGCGTGGTTACCCAACTAAAATCGCAGTAAGTTAACCATTAATCAGTAAAGAGGGAGAAATGAACTGGATGTGAGGACAGAAGGAAAAATATTATGGTTTGAAAAAACGAATTTTAAAAGGCGGGGGATGAAAGGAAGAGATGAAGCAAGAATGGAGTGAATGAATTGAGAAAATGAATGAATTAAGAAAGATTGAGCAGTTTATAGGGCGTGGTGGAAAAGGGGATGTCAAAGAAATAAAATAAAGATTTTGAAACGAATATTTGAAGGAGAAATCATTAAAGACTTTTTATACGTAGATTAGAGGTAGTCTGAAAGGCGGAGATGGGATGGACTTTCAGGTGGAAAAGGAATGCGATGCCAAATCGTCCAGAAACATAACGGGAAGGAAATTAACGATTTATTTCATTCCAAATAAATTTTAAAGATAATATACCCATGGATGATGAAAGTGATGGCAGATTATGATATAAATAATTCGATAGTATTTACTTTATTAACTGGTATTTACTACATTAATATAATTTGATAAGTATCACCCCTTGCAGGAAAAAATATATAAAAATATTCTGTTGAAACTGAATAGTTTAATATTATATATTAATAAATGTTCATCATATTTTATTGCCACTTGCTTTCAAATTCCACAACTCCATGTTGGGAATGTTTCCTACTTACTTTTCATTCATCCTTCTATGCCAATAAATATTTTTCAGAAATGTTTCTTTATTTTATTTAAGGTTATCTTAGGGTTTACTTCTTAATTTTACTTTTAATCTACCGCATATTATACACGTGCCAAACCTATCTTTCATACACATCTTGTTCCTTATATTTCTTCCTTTTTCATTCAATATTTTATTTTCTTTCAGACAGCAGTCTTGTTCAACAGGTGGATAACCGCATTGGCCCAATTAAGTCCATGCCCAGCATTACAGCGTCATTTTTGGCTAAAATTGTCAAAAATATAACTGAAATTATATTATTAAACTAGTTATGATTAAAATTGTTTATAGGCATAACTAATTTACTCGTGATTAAATGTGAAATTGAATAAAATATAGGACCTGGCTTTTATTCCAGGGCACACCTTTATGCACCGGATGTTCCTGGGAAACCACAGATTGTCGAGGGAAAGGATTCCACCCTAGTCTGGTGGGATGATTTCACATGGCGCTGGGCTAAGCACTGGGTGAGCTCTCTAAGCTCACCTATTAAACGAAATTCTGTTTGAAAACTGATGTGGGTACATCATAATAGCCATTATATAAATATTGTAACAATAAAGTAGCTATTTGATTCCACTCTATTATGAAAATTATAACGCCAAGGGAAATAATTACATCTTTCGCAGCCCATGAGAAATCTAGTATGTTGACCTATATTCCCGCAGAAAAGAGAATGCTTGAATGCCATTACTTCAATTAATTTATTTCTTGGCAGCCTTGGTTCCAAAAAAATGTTAGATTCTATCATCGGCCCATTATTCACAAATAATCCAAAGGAAGATATGATGAAAAAATTTTTTGGCCTTATAAAAAATATCGAAGTTTGGTTCGAAAAAAATCGAGCCAAATCTGAAAACGTAACTATGTAAAATTTCCAAATGGAAAAGAAGAAAGGAGAAGGGAGACGAGAAAATGAGATGAGTTAAGTTTCGAGAATATAATTTCTATGACGGAGATCCCTTGAGAGAGCGAGGGCTGGAATTTCATCTCGTCTCCATGTAATCCAAAAAGGAAATAACAAAGAAAGGGCCACCATATCTACTCCTAAATATCTCTGAGGATATGGATCGGAGATTTCTTTTTCTTTCTAAAGGTCCATTTTACCCAAAATAGAAATTTTTCCAAAATATTTAACTGTTTTATTAACTTTAAATTCTTACTAATTTAAAATGCAGTTCTTAGTCATAGAGTACAATTGTTTACTTATGTAATACTCTTGCCAGAATGATAATTTTGAAAGCAATGAAAAGGTGTTTGTGAAGCAAAATATAGCAATGAAAAATTCCATCAAAAAGAAAGGCAATGCCTACAAATTAATCTTGCTATCATGACTCTATTTCGTACAGTAATTACATGTGCTTTTGTTAACTGCAATGTCACTTGAATGACTACCTATAGCCAGTCTTTGTGTTTACATTAATGCATTTATAAAATGCTTATTTTAGAGATGTATAAATCTCCTATTAAATATGAGTATAATAAATCTCTTATTTAAGGATGATATTCGCCAGATATACATTAGGTAATCTACCGTTTAAGGTAGGTTTTTGGATGGACACAAGTATCAAATAAACATTTTGTGGCTCCCCACCTAGCAAACTAATCTATATCAGGTCCCTCTTCATCTCGGTGTACTTCTTTCCTCCCTTCATCCCGTCCAACATCCCTATCCTGTTCCTGCCCTTACCTCGCTTGCCAAACATTCTCCCCTCTATTACCCTCTTATTCGCCAGATAATAATTCAAAATTCTTTATTCAATTAAAATTGAAATCGGGAACTATTACATAAGTGAAGGCCAAGTACACCCACTTGAAATTACTTTACTAAAATTTAGTTCATCAAATGTTAGGACACATGGAATAAAGGATGCAATAAATATCAAATTGCAACAAGCTCTCGTGATATTCCTGAAAAAAATTAAGCTGAGTAAAAGTCTTTTGAAATACGCATTCGTAATTAATTTTTAATAATTGCCCAAAATATATCAAACCATTTCAGATGTAACTTTAGTTTTAGTAATTTTATGAAAATTTATTTTCAAAACCGAAAACTTTTATTAACTATGACCGAGTACTATTCCAAACCCTTTAATGACTTTTGTTGTATTGAAAAGAAAAACTTTTTCGCATAAAATAGAATCGAGCGATTCCCCAATAATGTGCCAAGTGGTTTTGATTCTTGTTAAATTGTCCATGTTTCTTCAAGAATATGAGTCCTAACTGGTTGACCAGTGCACGCCACAAAAGCTAAACTATGACCAGACCGCAGTAATTTACTTGGAGTTTGGTTTGAGTGGTTTAAATCTACCTCGTAGGACCTATCCTGTTAGGGAAGCCATTTCCCTTCCCTTGGCTCCCCAGGAAACTTTGGCAACTGAAATATTATACCATTTGTTTTCAGCTGATAGCATCCTGAGGCTTCATCCGGAAACAACCCCTCACCACTCCAATAGCGCCAACCTATATCCATAGAGATACAAAGCCCCATTTGCCTACATATACGTGTATATTTGCTATATGCTTGGCCACAAAAATAACCATAGTCATTTTATCTTGCAGGATAGAGATCACATCCCCGTCTGAGGTCCTACGAATTAAATGCAGTTGGATCCTATGAGAGCGGGACGACTGTATATCCGCCCAGAGACGTCCTTTTTTTGGTTCCCTTCCAAACCACAATTCCTACTAACAGCCAGCGACTGAGCAAACTTCACACCGGATACCAGCATTCCACACCACATGGCTAACGACGAGACTCGAACAACTCTTATGTCCGAGATGAGGAACTGCTGCTCCCCAAACGAGGGGGAGTCGGAGGGGGAGTACGTCCCCTACGGCCAGCGACCCGAGACGTACATCGTCCCCATCCTGTTCGCTCTCATCTTCGTGGTGGGTGTTCTTGGGAACGGTACCCTTGTACTCATCTTCCTGAGGAACCGGAACATGCGCAACATTCCCAACACGTACATCTTCAGCCTCGCACTCGGCGACCTGCTCGTCATCCTCACTTGCGTGCCATTCACATCGACGGTATATACGGTGGAGTCATGGCCGTACGGCGAGCTCATCTGCAAGTTATCCGAGTGCGCCAAAGACGTGTCCATTGGTGTTTCCGTGTTCACGCTGACCGCTCTGAGCGCCGAGAGGTACTGCGCCATCGTTAACCCTATGCGGAGGCACGTGGGTCGCCTCTCCAGCGGTCCCCTCACGCTCATGTCCGCCATCGGAATATGGATCCTCGCGCTCATCTTTGCCATGCCGTCAGCCATCTTTTCTCACGTTCGCTCGTATGAGATAGAGATGACCTACAACGGAAGTATACAGGTAATATTCTTTGGCTGTGTATTCGTAAATATTTTTCCTTTCCCATGACGGAAGTACACTAGACTAGACATGATTCAACCCAAAAATATGAGAAAGTTCCTCATAAGTGCTTGCTGAAATTTAACCTCAGTAACATATGACGAATTGCTTCATGCGTTCTTTCTCACGAAAACTTCTCTGAGAATCTATAAAGGTATTTTACCAATAAATCGTGTGATGAGATATACCTGTGAGAGGAATCAACCTTTAAATTGCAAATAGAATATTGTTAAAAATGTCCACCACCCCAAAAGTCCTCTTATTAGAAAATAAAAAAGCTCTTGAACAAAATGTCAAATTTTGGAAAGAATTAGATTTAGTATCCGTTCATTTTGTTCACAAAATTATTTATCTTATATTATTTAATGTAATGCATATCCTAGTGCCTTTTCATATCTTCTCCTAAATCGTTATAAATATATTTAATACATTATAATGATCAAAATGCTTTGATTTTATGTGCATAATCAAGTATAAGTTAAGGATAAATTCTAAACAGTGACAGTAGTATTGTTAACTTGGCCACATAAATCTTACAGTTTATGAGGTTTTCTACGCTTATCACAAGGAACTAATTTCTTTGGTGTTCCCTCAATGTTTAGTGTTTGTGCTCAGTCTGAAATTCTACTTAATTGTTATATCGAACACTCACTCATGTGGCGTTATGAAATTTCTCTGCATAAGCAAGGGCTTCTAGTTATCCTGTTGTAAAATTAGTAATCTTGCATAGTTTTCCTCACTATTGTGAAATTTTACTATCTGAAAACGTTACACCCTCTTCTGTCTTCTATCGTTATCATATTTTTATAATAGATTATTGTTGAATTCTTTTTTATTCATTTGTTAATTTACTTGTTTATTTGTTGCACCTTAGAATAATTATTGACAAACTACGTTTGCTTAACCTTCAATATGAGATATGAGAAAACGTTCTCACCCTTTGTTATTTCTGTTAGGTTTCCACAGGAAGTTTAATCTATATCTGCCCTTGATGCCAGGTATATTTTTTTATTTCAGCCTTTTCTATGACACCCAGAGGTTTGGGAACTGTGACTAAACTGCAGGATTGATTTTAATATACCTATTAACTTAAAGGATTCTGCATTTTCGGGTTTCACCGCGTTGTTGTTTAAAGCTGACAATTTTTCGGTTACGGTTGTCAGCTTTAAACAACAACGAAATCTGAAAATGCAGATTTCTTCAATCCACGGCCGCGAAAATCTACGCAGCCATACCTAGTAACTTGTTCTATTTGACATAAAAAGAATTAAAAAACAATATTACTCGTACCAATAAGCCTACCGGAAAGTTAAATCTGGTGTACGTCCATAATTCTTCTTTTTTTCTGATTTTAACGTCATTTCATTAAACCACTGGTATTCATTACTGAAATATATTAAAATAGTTCCTCAATCTAAAATAAACCAAGTACTCTTCAACCATGTACTCGCCACGTGCGTTTAGATATTACTTAATAAGGTGTACCACCATTAAAAACAATGTTATCCCTCATGCAGAATCATATGTGTACATCATCCCTCCTAATGCATTGTTCCCCATTTTTTCACAAACAACCTAAAAACATAAGACAGAACTTCATTTCCTCAAGGTCTATTGCCTGTGACCGCGGGATGTCTTTGCAACACCGAGATAGCGGGTTCGATTCCTGCTGGTGGTTGTTTTACACCAATCGGGGCTGGGATGCTTGTGGATCTCGTTTTCATTATTTCATACTAACATTTCGATTCAAAAAGCTTCAACCTCTCTGATTTCGGGTTTGTATAAACATAAAAGCACAATTCCGCTCTCTTCCACAACGTCCCTCACCGTGTTATCTTTCACGTTGTATGTATTGCATTCCTTTTTCACCCCACAGGTTAATTTTCAGGTCAAAACAACCTTTCACAAAACATTCACACAGTTATCTATTTTCACCTAACTTCTGGCCACCTTAGGAATTCCCTTAGATGTATGTGCGGTTGCAAAACTAATCATTCCGTTGGAAAAGTTACATCCGACGATATCTATCACGACGATATCTCGACGACGATCTATACCAAATATGAAATCTCTAAGCACACCACTTACCTCAGTACACCTTTTTATAGTTGTTTCTTTATTTCAGTTATATAAATCCACCCTGAAAATGCCGGTAGAATTCACGTGAGATAATGTTTGTAGCAAAATTCTCTGAAAATGAATGTTTTGCAATTTTAATGGGTTACAGTGCTATGAATTATAAATAAAATAATTTAATGACTAAAATATTATCAATTTGTTTGACTTTTTATTTGGATCTATGACAGCTGGGATTTAAAAAGTTTTACCATTTGAGATTGTAGCTCCATGTCGAATCAGCAAAAAACCATCAATCCATTACTTTAACTTATAATTTATTCTGGAAGAACTCTTCTGCAAATTACAAGAAAATCTGGGAGAAGCCACGGGGGTAACGTTCAAAGATGTAATTGGCTGAAAATATATTACAATAGTATTAATTCTTTTTTTAATTCTGTAGTATTGATTGGATATATCCTGTCCAAATACACTTCTTTGGAAGTAATTACCCAGTGAATTTTAAATTTAAGTGCGTAAGGCTATATTATGTGAGGATTACAGAACAATAAGTTTGATATCCCACGCAGCTAAAGTTATTCTCAGGATCATCAACAAAATGATAGAGAGTAAGGCAAATGATTACTTAGGGGATGATCAGTTTGGGTTTAGGAAGAGAAGAGGTACGCGTGATGCCATTGCAGTAATGAGATCACTAATTGAGAGGAATATAGAATACAACCAAGACGTTTTTGCCTGTTTTGTAGATTTCGAAAAAGCATTTGATAGAGTGAATTGGGAAAAATAATGCGTGTATTGCAGAAAATAGGAATGGATTGGAGGGACAGGAGACTGATCCGCAACCTGTACATGTCTCAGACTGCTCAGGTGCGAGTGGGGAACGGAGAGTCCGGATGGGCAGTGTTAGGAAGAGGGGTAAGGCAGGGTTGCCCATTGTTACCGGTACTGTACAACGTATATGTGGAGGAAATGATGAAAGAGGCATGAGAATAACTGGAGGTAGGAATGAAAGTCGGAGGGGAATTCGTAAAATCGGTTAGGTTTGCTAATGACCAAGCATTAGTTGTTCAGTCAGCCAAGGGGTTGCAAGAATTACTGAGTGAATTAGAGGTTCAGTGCGATAAATATGGGATGAGAATCAACATTAATAAAACAAAGGTTATGCGATTTTCCAGAAAGAAAAAGGCTAAGCTAAATATTAAAATAGGCGGGTAAAAAATAGAGCAGGTAGAGCAATTTACATATCTCGGAAGTGTTTTGGACCAATACAGTCAAATTCGTAGGGACGTAAGGAGAAGAGTTGCGCTAGGCAAGGAGGCTTTCTCAAGGAGGAGGGAGTTGATGACGGGGAACTTGAGTAGGGATGTTAAGACAAGACTCGTATAAACTCTGATATGGAGCGTAGCTATGTACGGCGCGGAAACGTGGTCACTGAAGCAGGAGAATAGACGTAGATTGGAGGCTTTTGAAATGCGGGTGTGGAGAAGAATGGAGAAGGTGAAATGGACCGAAAAGAAAACAAATGAGGAAGTACTAGAGATGGTGGGTGAGGAGAGGGGTTTGTTGAGAGAAATCCTATGGAGGCAGGAAAAATGGATGAAAGGCGTATTGAGCGGTAGTGGAATGTTGAAGAGGGTAATAGAGGGGAGAATATTGGGCAAGCGAGGTAAGGGCAGGAACAGGATAGGGATGTTTGACGTGTCCATCCAAAAACCTACCTCAAACGGTAGATTACCTAATAATAATAATGAATTCTCCCTCCTTCATTGATATTTTCGGTCGTTAATCTTTCCACCGATAATTTCAATTTACTTTCTGAAATTTTTGGACTTAAACATATGTGCATCAAATAAATTTAAACATATTTTTGTTCGGAAAAAATGAGAATCAGAAATAAAAGTAAGGTGTATATTCCTAATTTTTGGACCCAAAATCCGTTTATCTACCAAAATTATTGCTGATTAAATTGGAATTAATGATCGATCAAACAAGAAGTTATTTCCTATGTAAATATTTCCCAAATATATTACCATGCTGAAATTTCCCGTCGAAATGACAAAATTATTCAATGCTCTATAGTTAATAATTTGAAACGAAGGGAGATTAATATAACTCGTGAAGCATTTCTACGAAAACATCTCACTTAATTGATTCACGACTGTGGGAATTCAAATGATTTCTGTGAAAATCAATTTTTAAAACTGAACTTAACAGCTATAGCTTGATGTATTTACCATTCGTAAAATCTTTAGACTAATATTTTATTATTTGTTCCAAATATTTGGATAAAAGTCATTTATATTTACCTTTCCGAGTACTCCAGTTTTCTCATCAATAAAGTTTATTTGATCTAGGTATCTACCTGAATTATAATAAAGTGATTAGATTAACTTGTTTCAGCCACTTTGAATTTAGTAAATGTATTTAGGGTTTCCTTGTTCGTTAAATCTATTCTTCAAGAAAATGAATGTAGCAAATAACATTTCTGTTAACATGTTTAGATACGTTGTGTTATATATTGTATGAAACTCACTCACTCGTGACAGCAGAAAAATGGTAAAAGGCGTATTTGATAGGCATTTGTCTGCATAATAAATAAACTAAAACATTTCTAAAATTATATAATGTTAGCAGATATAGCATCTGTAAATGAGCAGCTAGACGTAAAACGTTTTAGCCGTTTGGAAATCTATAGTTTTCTCAACCACATCTTGATCCATCCAGGTCAAGGAGTACAACTTTTACACTGAAATTTCTCTATTTAGGTAAATATCAGCGGATGAATCCGTTTTATAAACTCTTGCGGTATTATCCAAAGTTCTTCCGGTCAATTGAATCCAAACCTCATATTAATGAAAACTAATAAATAAGCTTAAAACAATCATTTCGTGTATTTCGCGTACATTCCGAGAGATTTGGATCATGCTTTTTCAGTCATTCCTGGTCCTTAGTCATATGTTTTTCCTTTAACTTTGATTTTTTCTCGACGAAACTCGACGGAAGATTTTTTTAAGGCAGCTTGTTTATGCTATATCTTGAACATATTTGCTTGACTTATGAAGTAGCCTCTTTCATTCCAAGTCTAATCCAATATCGTCATCTTGGTTCATGTGCGTTCTCTCAAAAAGTTTCTCCTCTGAGGAATTCAGAGCTTCTTATTCAACAGACGTGTATTTGGTATAAATTAGATTTCGTCTAATTAGAAATGTTTAGATTTTTCGCAGTTGATTCATTTGTGTTTCCGTACAATATCGGTTTACAGCTTCATTTCAGCCTGCAGTGAATGGAATATCCACTTAGTTTCATAAATGCTTTGTAGTAGGAACATCAACTTTCTACAGAGAATTTGACTTTAAAGGCTGGCTGTGATCCATAGTAGATGAAAAACATTTTTTATCTTCATCAGCATGCTACATTGTATACCGATGCCTCCTTTTGTAGCACGCGAATACTTCGTTCCAAAGTTTTTGCTTGTCGCGTTTTATAGCCTTGAGCTGAAGGACCTATCTGAACCAATGAGAAACTCTTTTACCCAAAAAAGACGCTTAAGGCGGAAACTAAAAGATAGATTGGAGGGCATTTACTGTCGAAAGATAACCATATTACGTGAAGTGAATCTTGGAGAAATATGTCTTTTACGCCCACGGAAAAGACGCCGGAGGTTTAATTTTAGGGATATTTTACTCTGTTTACGGTGGCAAATATCCTCCTCAGTTTGCCAAAACGCAAAATCAGATGGTTTAAACGAGATCTTAAGGGAAATATCTATGTTTTTGGTTTGCTTTGTTTCAATTGCCTTATTTCACATAGATGAATGGCTCAATATTATGGTAAGTATATGTGCTTTTCTCATAAATATATATTTTTTTATAAATATATATATTTGCTCTTCGCAAATGCTTTTCTGATAATGAAGCTAGTTTCTTCAGTATATTTTATTAAAACGTTTAAATAATTTAAACTAAACCGTAATGGACATTCTATTCCGTTTATAAAATAAAAAGATTAGCTATTAGCAGCACGGTAGGTAGACTTTTTCCGGCTTCTCAGATTTATTTTTCATTACTCCTTAATTCCTGTATCCCTCACTTTTCAATAATCTACTACATTAAATGAAATCTTTGTGTTCCCCTTTATATTTCACCATTCACATGCCCCTCCAGTATTATAAGTAGTTCTTGATTTTTCAATAAATGTCCTCAAAAGTTACGATGACCAATGATAATGCCATGAAACTTGTCAAAAGTGAAGATAAATATTTTTATTTCATTATTATGTCACTATTCGTAGTCTGAGTAAGCAATCACCAGGGCTTGCAACTTATAGGTAACGAGTTGATCTGTTCAGGCATCGTTAAAATTTTATGGTGGCTCTCAAATATTAGAAGTTACGGAGAGATTTGTAGATGGAGCGTGTGGGCACGTCCGACCTGTGCTGAAGTGGGAAGCAATTAGAGATACATTCTTTTCAATGATTACAGGTTAAGGACAGTATCCATAGCCAAATTATATTAGACATAGAACATCTTTAAAACCAATTTAGTGGTAATGAAAAAAATTTTAAAAGTTGTAAGTGTAAAGGTAAATTACCATGTCGATAATCGTTTCTTTTAAGGTTATCAATGTGCAGTGGAAAAAATAGAACTTCTTTGAGCCAAAATCGTGCGTCCATAAGGCTCATGAAGTCTCCGTGAACCACATGAATTGCCTAACCGTATTATATTACTCACTGTCACTGGAACAAGGAAAATGAAACGTTGCTAATTACCACCAAAATCGATATCAGTAATATAGCCCGCCAGTGTTTATTGGGCTCTTAGCCATAATTTGTGTATTCAAGCGATGACAAATATGAGGAGACGCTTCCGCTACATTAGGACAAAAGAGCAAACAGGAATATATGACTACTTGACCTCTTTACATTCCCATTATTTAACGTAGCAAAATTATTAGAATGAAAATTGTTAAAGCTTTGTGGAACAAGGGTTTACCTTTGTGGTTTACACAAGGGTATGTAGTGCTATAAGATTGTAAGATTGTTGTTGACACGATGACTAGCACCAAATTAATAAGAGAAATAAGTTGTTTTGCCACCAAAGAAAAAGTGATCAAAGGAATTGTGGACTACCTTTCTAACCGTAAAGAAGAGTGATTCTCGAAAAATTAAGTCGTTTTAATGGCAGATGCAATTCTATACGTCCAATCGCAAGTGTTAATGAACAATTTTTGCAAAAGCGTATTTTGTTCCCTTATATGCCGCAGCCTAATATTACTTGCAAAAACACAGTGATTTATACAGATATCGGGTCTTTGAAAGTTATTATAATGATTCAGGCCATATATTGTGGTAGTATGTGTCGAAGGTATGAATAAAATATAAAAAATAAGGTATTGATGTTAGGAAATACAATTAGAGAGGATCGAGAAATATTTTGACGAGAGTGGCAATTGTACACACACACATATATGTATATATATATATATATATATATATAGAACTTTTGGACGGCACAATAGAACACAGAATAAAACAGATAACACGTAAAAGGACACTCACACTGTAGATGATTTAAGCTTTCGGCCTACTCCGAGGTCTCTTCAGGTCTGACCTGAAGAAGGCCTCGGAGTAGGCCGAAAGCTTAAATCATCTACAGTGTGAGTGTCCTTTTACGTGTTATCTGTTTTATTCTGTGTTCTATTGTGCCGTCCAAACGCTCCACAGAAGGCATTAAAAATATTATAGAATAATTAGATAAAATTATGAAGAATTAAAAATAAGACATTTCAGCGTTGAGGAACATGTTTTATTTGACGAGTTGTAGTAAAAGACAATGGACAAAGATATTAGGAATGCCACATTTGTGATACGCGCTAAGGTTTTGGGTTTATGAAAGATGTTAATTGATGAAAAATATTCAGACAAAAACCCACATAACAGGAAAAAGTGTTACAAGGAATGGGGAAATTTCTACATCTACACAATCTTTTGATATGATCGTCGAAATTTTAAAATATTTGTGTGCAACTGTCCTCTTTATTTGTCCCTATACAAGTGTTTTGAATGTATTTTAAAATATTTTATAAGTCTCATTACGTTTTAATATGTGAGGTCACATCACGAATATGTATGTATATATTAATATTATCTACAAAACCCACAGGTCTGCTACCCTTACCCAAAGGAGGTTGAAAAGATTTACGTCCAGGCGGTTGTGTTGCTGAAGTTCCTCGCTTACTATGCCATTCCGCTTATCATCATTGCTTTCTTCTACATACTGATGGCAAAGAACCTGGAAGACAGCACCAGAAACATGCCCGGTGAGACTGTGACACATGGGTCCCGGCAGCAATCCAATCAAGTGCGGGCCAGGAAGAAAGTCGCTAAGATGGTGCTCGCCTTCGTCGTCATCTTCATCATATGTTTCCTGCCATACCACACTTTCATGTTATGGTTCAACTTCTACCCCAACTCCCATGAGATGTACGACGATTTCTGGCACGTGTTCCGCATCGTGGGCTTCTGTCTCAGCTTCATCAACTCCTGTATTAACCCGATCGCTTTATACTGTGTCAGCCGAGCATTCCGCAAGCACTACAATCGATACCTCTTCTGCTGCTGTCTGCCGGCTGACAGTCGCTTAGGCGGGGTTATCGGCCGCATGCGGAATGCATCCACCTGCGAGTCTTCCAATACCCTAGTGCAATTTAACAGCACGTTCCGTGGACACGACGATAACTCTTTGCCAACAAGCTTCCACCTCGACAAGACCTGATGTTCCATGAAAAGAAATTATCAGACGGCGTCCAATCGCCAAAACTTGAGCGATTGTCGACTGTCCGTGCCCAAGAGACATTTAAACGAAATTTGTGAAGTTGATATCTGAGCGGAGCAAGGTGCTTGCTCTGCTTGCTCTTGTCCCACCCTGCGTTCCTGAATAAAATATGTAAATGGATTACTTAATATTTACCCTGAAAAATAGATTGGTGGTTTTTGTACGTGAATAACTCTGAATGCTGGAGTATTTATATTTCTATACGTGTTAGGAAGAGTCGTAAAGGCTATGAACTTGTTCTTTATCGGTTGTTGTGACTAGGATGCACCATGTAGAAGTCATTGAAAAAATGTGTAACCAAGTGTAGTAAACTTGAAAAGTAATTAAATATCAGCATAGATTTACCTTTCGTTAAAACATTAAAATGTCTTTGTAACTTCCAAGTTGATATAATGAAGAGAAAAATATTGTTATGCAGTTATGGACTTTGATAGTACGTTCTCTACCCATGATTATGAGTGACATACTATATGTGTTTGTGTGTGTATATATATATATATATATATATATATATATATATATATATATATATATATATATATATATATATATACACATGTATATACTTAAAACATGAGTGTTTTCTGTGTGTTACATATGTACATACATATAACACAGGCTGTCCTTCACCAGACCTACAAATATAATTAGGCACATACGAGAGTCGCTTCCTCTATCAAGTGTAGAGAATTATTTTTAACGGTGAGCCTGCAAATAATATGGTAATTAATTCATGCTTGAATGAATTGTGTAAAAAATTCGGTGGATTTCTGCTTTTTCATGTTTTTGGTATGTAGACAATTGTTTTATTCATGTGTATATGACCATAACAATCCAAACATTAAGGTATTAAGCATACATTTTATTTTTACAATATCTTGCAAGGTGAAATAAAAATTGTTTTGGTTTACGAAACACAACTTTTCTGGACTGATGATACATCGTTGCATGTGATCAATTTTCATACCCGTATGAGTAAATATAAGTTATATATTAATCATTTTTATTTCTTAAATGACAATGTATGTATAATGTTTCTATGTTTTAGGTAGTAGTTAAGCTCTTATCACTGTGTCATTTTCTTTCAACGATAAGATCAAGATAACTTATGCTATTCAAAATTACTAGAAAGCATTGTGGTGTACGCATTTTTACCATTAGAGAAAAAAGTTATCCAAATTTTTTTTTTGATCAGCAAATGTTTGTAAACGGTATTTGCATAACCAGTTTATTATTATATTACATTTTGTATTATATTCGATGGTTTATGATAATTAATGTCATACATATGTTGCATGTCGGACTGTATTTATTTTGTATAAATAAATGTGCTCTCATGTCGATAGTATTTATTTTTGCTGAAAATACTCATCTTGGCGCTTAACCATATTCAATATTTGAAATCTTTCAACCAAAAAATTTGATTGAATAAGTGCAGTTCTCAACGATTGGAACCACTATTGAGGCAGTTATCTTTTCTTAAGAATTTTGTAAGTAGTGGTAAAAAAAATTATGATAAAATCAATGTTTACAGACACGAATTGCTTGTTAGTTAATGTTATTGTTTCGCATAATATCTGTGATGGTAATGTTCGTATGTCTTCTTTATAAAACATAACATATTATTTCATTAGTCAAAATTATCACTAATGTCTCATTCTGTGAGAGCGTAGGGTTTATTCCTAAATTTCTGTCTACATTCCAATCTTCTCCAGAAGTTCTGATTTCATACCTAAAAATAATGTTTATTTCAGTGGTTAGACTTGTTCGGCCAGTAGTTTTAATTGGAATAAAGAAATTGTCCTATTTTAGAGCAGCATGAAGTTTTTCCTGTATAGGGAGTAGATAATTATTTTTAACAGCAGAAAATTAATTGGGAAATACATTATTCCTTGTTCGTTATTTCCTTTCCTGTATACTAAGCATTATGAAAACAGTTGCTTATTTTTTAGACATTTGGCATATGTTTATTATTATTATTATTATAAGGTAATCTACCGGTTATGGTAGGTTTTTGCATGAAAAAACTATTAAATAAATATTTTTTGATTCCTTAAAGAACACAATCCGCCAACCTACCCTATATCTGGGCCCTTTTCCACTCTGTTTTCTTCCTTCATCCCTTCATCAATTTTTGCTGCCTCCTTAGGATTTCTCCCAAATAACCCCTCTCCTTACCCACCATAAAAGGTACCTCCTCAGTTGTTTTCCTTTCGGTCCATTTCACCTTCTCCGTTCTTCTCCATACCCACATTTCAAAAGCCTGAAATCTATGTCCATCCACCTGCTTCAATTACAACGTTTCAGCGGCGTACATAAATACACTCCATATCAAAATTTCATCAAGTTCTTTTCTTAATATCCTTACTCAACGTACCTGTTATCAAGACCCTAATGAACATATCTTTTCCCTGCGCGATTCTTCTCCTTACGCACCTACTTCTTTGACCATGTTGGTCCAAAACACTTCCGAGATACGTAAACTGTTCTACCTGCTCTATTTTCTGTCCTCCTATTTTAATATTAAGATGAGCCTTTTTCTTTCTGGAAAATTTTATAAAGTCTGTTTTATTAATATTGATTCTCATCTCATATCTATCGCACTGAACCTCGAATTCACTCAGCAAAGCTTGAAACCCCTTGGCTGACTGACAAACTAAAGCTTGGTCATCAGCCAACATAATTGATCTCACTGTCGTCGTGACACGACGGGGCAAGAAGGAACACAGAATTGGCCGATAGGTTGTTTATTGGGACTCACACTTACTCTGACTACGGAAATCGGTAGGGGAAGGGAAGGGAAGTCCAGAGCCAGGAGTAGGGAATGATGGTGTCGCGATTCGCGACACAGCCCTTAGATCCGTCCGCAGTTTCTTCTCAGCCAGCCAACCTCATCTGCTGTCCCCAACATTCTGCTCGCTAGACCGCGCGCTAACCCTTTTCCCAGTTCCTAACGACGTCAGAACGTCCTCCTAGAACTGCCCGTGAGCTCTTGACGTCATGGCCTTGGGCAGGAGTGCAGGGACCTGTAATCCTTCCCCACAGGTGCATTGTTTTGCGGGGCTGCGACCCTGGGTAAGTCCCCTGCCGACTCAAAGGACGGCCCGGCAATGGGAAAACCCCGCGCTGGTCAACGGTACGCCAGTGACGCCCTGGCCATCCATAGGTGCCAATAGTCACCTACAACATTACGAATTCCCAGCTTCACGAATATATTCCATTTTCTTGGGCTTCACTTCGTGGAAATATTTAATATCCATACTATAAAGAAAGACTTGTACTTTTCCAGAGATTTTTAAAAAATGTGGAAAAGCATAAGTCTTTCTTAATAGAATAGTTACGAATTCCTCTCCGACTTTCATTCCTGTCTCCAGTTCTTCCCATGCATCTATAATAATTTCCCCCACATATACGTTGAACAGCACCGGTAATAATGAGGAAAACTGCGTTACACCTCTTCCTAACACTACCCATCCAGACTCTCCGTTCTCAACTGTTCGCTCGCACCTGAGCAGTCTGAGATATGTACAGGTTGCGGATTGGTATTCTGACCCTCATATCTCTTCCTATTTTCTGCAATATACCAAATAGGTTTCCCCAATTCACTCTTTCAAAGGGTTTTTCGAAATCTACGAAACAGACAAATACATCCTGATTGTTTTCTATATTCCTATCGATTAGTGATTTCATTACTTAAATGGCATCACGCGTACCAAACCCTCCCTAAACCAAAACTGTTCATTCCCTAAACAAACATTTGCCCAATTGTCTATCCTTTTGTTGATGATACTGAAAATAACTTAAGCTGCGTGGGATATTAAACTTATTGTTCTGTAGCCCTCACCTGATTTAGTCTTTACCTTTATCTGAATAGGAACTAGCATTGATCTCACAAAGTCTTCCGGCCAGATTCATTCCTCATAGGTACTGCGAATCAGTCCATATAGGGTCTTCCTACCAAATTTTCCTAAGCATTTCAGTAGTTCGGCAGGTATGTTGTCCACCCCCACGGCCTTATTTGCTTTCATCTCCTTTAATGCCCTTTCTATCTCATCGTTGAGTAAGTTCGGACCTAAACTTTCTTCATCTATGTTATGTTCCTTTTCTATATCTAACCTTGTTGTCCGATGTTCCTTATTATATAGTGCTTCCATATATTTACATTCTTCCGTGTTCTTCTCTCATCCATCTTTTTAATCATCTCATCCGTGATCTATGTAATTCTTTTCCCGTTAATCGTTCTAAAAGAGTCTTTTGCGTCTTTCAATATCACTCTCTTGATACAACCCCATTTTTCTTCGAGAATATCCAGCCCTTCAACACCATCCATCATTTTCTTCACAGTGCGCTGATACTCCATCGTGTTAATCCATTTAATTCATCTACATTCCATTTCCTAACCCACCACCCCTGCCTTATCATTTGAAACGGACGTTACATTTCATAACAGCTAAATAGCGGTCAGGGGATCCTATGCACTCCCGGGAAGCTGTGCAAATTTATCACACTGTTCCTAAACATGTGCCTTACCAGAATAAAATATATTGGATACATTTCTGAGTAACCTGACATTTCCCATATATACCTGCGCCTTTTGTAGTGTCGAAACCATGGTTTGATGATGACCAACCCGTCTCATGTATTACTCAATTGCTTTCTCCCCGCAGTTATTCCTTGTGCCTAAACCGTATTCCCACACCTGATGGCCATCTCTTCCTTCACCTGCCGTCGTATTACAATTCCCCAGCACTGTCAAATGCATTCCTTCAGGAATCCACGCGATTATATCATCTAACTTATCTTATAACCCATCGGCTTCTTCCTTCTTATCGTTGCTCGGTTTCATGTATACCTAAGCAAGAACCAAGTTGGTCGGTTCGTCTTTAATATCTCCTAGTAATATTCTACTCGTTGCTTGCTCTGTGCTGACTACTCTTCTTCCTACTTCTTTATTTAATATTATGGCAAACTTTCGTTGGCTCTCGTCCCCACCGCTATATATTATTTTCTAATTATCACTCCAGTAATCCCAGCTATCCTTCCATCTCACCTCGTATAGACCTAAAATATCTATATTTACTCCTGCCATCTCTCGCTCGGTATTTTTTTTCCTGTCCTCAATATTTTCCAAGTCTTTTTTATGGTATATGGTATGATGCATGGTATATAATATTAATAAAAATTAGTTAAAAAATACGGTTTAACTGAAAGTAGGGTAGTATTAAACTAGGAGAAACAAAAGACAGATATCACGAATAACGCTGAACATCGTTAAAAATCCGAATTTCAAATACATTATGAAATCTTAATTTCATTGAAATTCCACATTCGAATAATGTACAACAATATGTGAGGCGTTCATTTTGAGTACATTATGATTACTCATTAAAATGCTCTTCTACTCATCTCGACGGTCTTTCTGAAGATGATTTATTCACTCATGTGAAAGTTCTTACCTGTCCTTGAATCCATCGTTTATCAATGCCCCGCAACCAATGGAGATTAAGCTATATGAATTATTTTGCACCAAATTTTGAGAGGCTTGTTATACAATTCATAAATTTTGAGTGCGGAATCAATTCTGTGAGAACAAATCAGTCGGAAGAGCGGATGGTTTTTGTAGGTTGGATATTAGGATGGTTTTGCAGCGTAAAATCAATTCTGCCGCAATCACACGCCTTAATTCAAAACACACTTGTCAACCGTAGCCAATCATCCAACTGCGTGAACGGCTTCTCATCAATTACTCCATCTCACGCATATATAGAACGACTCTTATTAAAGGCTGCAATACCCTTATCATTTCTTAAAATTACATTAACTAAGATACACAGGGATATGATCAAAATAAAGTTTTATATCGCACTAACTTTCATATTTGCGCCAAATTAATGAATCATTATATACTTTTGTAGAACCAAGCAGAGGCATATTGTGTTTGGAATGTATATTGCATGTGAATAAAATTTACGATTAAATGGTTCAAAGATATTTAATACGTTTTGAAATATACTGATAAAATATTCAAGGCCAATTGTGAAACAGCTTATATAACTTTCAGAAAATCGACCTTCAACTACTTGATATTAACGTAATTAATGTAATGGAAATGTATAATGCTATTTTATTAGCAGAATTAATATTGAGTTATGATGTTTTCACTTAAATATAAGCAAAAAATGGAATGAGTTTTTGTTATTTTCGTATTGCAAAGACATCAAAAAATATAATTGATAAAAGAAACATTGCTCTTCAGAAAATGGAATTATTTTTAATTTTAACATTTTAGAATTTATTCTTTTTAAAATTATTTGAAAGCTTAGTTTTTTAGATATGTACAAACCCACGTTTTTGATGCGCTATTTTGATTCAAATGCACTACTTGTGAATATTTAGTAGTTGGTCGAGTTAAATAACTCAAGGCGAATGATTTTTACTCTCTGAAATGGTTGCATTATAACTCGTATTTCTTCAATTAATTAGAATAAAAATTTAGAAAAAGTTTTATTTCCACATTTTTGTTCCTTTTAACCAACTTTAATTTAAAATTTAAGTTCGTAAGTTTATTCAAAGAAAGGCTATTTTCTTTATCACGTGCAGGCGCCATTAAAGTCACAGAGCCGAGTGCGCTCTTAAATTTTTATTTCTTGATTCAAACTCTGCGCACATTTTTCTGTGGTCGAGACAAATCCTCCACTTTAAGCCCCATACTCAAGAGATTCCGCACTGGAAATAAATAATACCCTTGATTTAAAATATCCATAATTGAAAGCAGTCAATGAAAAAATCATAACTTAAGTTAAAGTGTGATTGCCAGCATACTGGTTACTGGTACATATTATGAACAAGATAAGAGTGTTATATAGATTAGCTGTCTTGCTCTGACTTATAAATGTAATGAAATGATTAAGGAGCTATGTAATTATTCTACAACTAGGCCCCAAATTTAGTGTACTGTGGGTGAATAGGACCCTCAAAGGATAGGCTTAGTCGTAGAACGTGATTGTAGGTAACGTAGCGCAGGTAAGTGAAGAGTTTTGTGAACAAGGTAGCAGTGCGACAAAACTATTGGAACAATTAGGATGGGAGCCAGTAATTGTGCGCAGGCTGAAATGCAGGTTAATTTAAAGTGTAAATTAGAGTCAGTCCAAACATCTTAAATATTTAAAAAAATATTACAGGGCCCAATTAACTATAGTTGATCAGATCACGTGCGTAAAATCTTGCGTGAATAGGTTGGAATTCCTTCGTGTAAGTACCTTTTTCGTGTGACTAACTTTCTTCCATGGCACGATAAAAACAGTTTTTCGTAAAAGTTTCATGATTTTGCTTTGGTATGCATGGTTAGAGACTTTATACCCACAGCATTACACCCTTGCGGTGTGGCTTGCGGAGTATAATATAGATGCAGTGTTGCTATATACACTCATAGAAATGATAATAGAATTCATCGAGGTGCAAGCAGTCCCACAAGCCGGACAGAGCAATATTACGAATTCTATATACCCCAGACCTCAGAAATGACTCATTAGAGGAATACAAGGGACGATAATCGCCGTGAATGAGTTATTAAGTACCGTGACCTTGGATCGAGGACAGAGTACCAAGTCAAAGGGCCGGCAAAGTTTTAAATAACTGCTCGGGAGAGAATGACCCCTCAATACGTGCAGGGGCCGTCCTGGAATAGAGAGAGGCAAGCGGGCAACTGGGAAGAGATAAAGGATGAGAATTGGGTGGGGATCCCGGTCAAGGCGAATGATTTTTACGCTCTGAAATTGTTCAATTCACGGATTAGTTTTCCCCAGCACATAACCTGAATAAACATAAAGAGGCAAATTTTTCATCAATTCCACATCAGTCGTGTTGGTTTCCGACACAGGTCTTCTGGCGACGCGCTGGTTACACTGGGCGTATCTGAGAAGGGCCCATGCTTTTCATCTCTGTCGACGTAACACCCCTCAAGCCGCGGTAAGGGCGTGTGGCGTGGTTTGCTTGGTCACTACCCGTAACGAGAACAAAACCACATGAAACCTCAACATACTTGTGCAAGCATGCACCATAGTGGCGTATACATTAATCTACAATCTACATATCAATCTATGTATCTACTATGCCCCGTAAGACGCAACAAGGGCGTGTGGTGGGGTGCAATTAAGTCTCGATCCGTGCATTTTGAATTCAATACAGGTTACATTTACTGTATAAATTTGAGACAGGCCACTTATACTAGGATGTCAAAGACTATTACAGGTCCCAACTTACTATAGTAGCTCAGATCAGCGTAAAACCAGGGGGATAGATATGGTAGCCGATATGTTTTAAATAACACTTTTTTTCTTCGACGAAACAATAAAATAGGAAGTTCGAAATGTTCTCAATCACGAAAATTGGGCAATGACTAAATCTTCAGAGTTTTCTTGTGAAATATTAGGTTTTCTAAAAGCAATCCTTTTTCGATTTTGTGAACCCTGATTCGCGAATTTTCATAGAAAATTTAGAACAATCTTGTATTCATTTAAAGACCTATCACTGTTGCCTCACTTACTCCTTTTCAAATTATATGGCCATAGATTTTCTTGAGGTGTTTACATGCAGTGCAATTAATCGGTCGCCATTAGTATGGTAAAAGTGTGATAAACTAAGATATAAAATTTTTCTCACTCCGTGAGACAGTTTATTGCACGCTAATGACATTAAAACTAATCTTCATAAATGCGGTAAGAGCTAGATTAAAAAGATTTAAAAATCTAGATACTATGGGGCAACAAATGATTTTTTTAATTAGAGTCATTTGTTTCAATGGCTACGACAATTTTCACTTCGCACTAATTTTAAATTATATATGTTCATAATTTATTTTATTTCCCAAATGCTTACCTGAAGATTTTCCATAGGTCATAAACGAGGTACGCTTTTTCATGAAAACTTTATAAAGTTGTACCACAATATCAGGGAAATTATATTTCATATATTTTCAATCAAATGAAGTCAAATATGAGACCAGTAAGAAAAAAAATTCATCAGTCATGATGCTTAAATATTCGAAAATTAGTACTCTAGAAATTGTCAACCGGTAAACAAAATAGTTCTATAAAAGAAACTGTCCTTCAATCAACTACCACTAAATCTTTAATAGATGCGTATAATACATCATTTTTTTGTTGTAATTAGTTGGGGAAAAAGGGATGTAATTTTACAAAAAATTTAAATGTAACCAGTAAGTATTACGTGTGACCATATTTGCCTTCAACAAAAAGAGCTTTACTCAGTAGTGAACATTTTTGTACAATTCTATTTAATTTTAGAGCCGTTGTATTAACGTATGTATTTCGGAAAAAAGGGTTTGTCGGACCCTGGTGGCAGGTATCATTTCCATCTGCCCACCATCCGGGTAAAAACATTGATTTTTCTTCGACGCCCACACAAACGCTTCCCCAAATTTCCTCCTCCGCGTAATCCTCATTGGATCCTCCTCATACCCGTTCCAACACGCTTTCAAGAAACCACTCCAATTCTCAGTCCCTCCTCTAAATATAACCTCAGAGCCGAAAAAAATGAGATATTTTTTTAAATTTGAAACCGGTGCCCTCCACACTCATCCTAACCCCCTTGGCTGCGATACCCTCACTTATTCCCGGAGCAGCTTCAAGGGATATCTTAACATATTATCTACTCGTCTTTCCCAAACGCTTCGTTCAGTTTCCATCCACGAAAATCCCTCGTTTTACGCCCCTAACTCCAAACCAAAAATCTCCAACCACATTCTGCTGAAATCCTCTCACAGATTGCGGGGCGATCACACCTTGAAATTTTTCCAGCATTTCCCTTACGAGGGACTATTAAAGTGCCGATAAAATGGCGGCTACAGTAGTGACAAAGAGTTTTGTCTCAAAAGAGCCATCGTTGCTTTTCCCACCATTTTTTTACACAATGGGCTACCAAAGCACAAGGCTTCACGAATGATATTGGCCCGCTAAATAAGGGATGGTTTTACTATGTTGGTAATTCAGTAACAAATTACTCGAGGATTGTCTGGACATTTTGCGTGTCACAAAAAGGAGTATTTGACTTTATATCGAAGCACATTTACATTATAAACATAGCTGAGGACACTGATGATAGGAAGGACGAGTAAGGCGTGTGAAGGGCGGGTAACAGACAGCTGGAAGAGAGATACGTTTGAGGATGAACTCAGATATAGGGGTCGACGGAATAAATAACTAAATATTTACATATATATATATATAGTCACTTTCTTGGAAAACCCACGAACGTGCAGGATAAGAGTGAGTTCTGTTCCTAATTCCTCTTGAGAAAGGTGGTTGCACCACCGAAAATTCGAGAACTAGTGAGTCCCTCTTTTATATGTTTTAGTTTCTGTGTTTGCTATGACTATTTAGTGAATTTTATATATATATATATACTATATATATATACTATATATATATATGTGTATATATATATATATATATATATATATATAACTTATAGAGCAGCACAAAACATGAGAACACAAAAGAAACACTCACACGTTATTTCTTGATAATTTCCACCGAATCGAACTCCGTCTTCCTCGGATTATTATATAGGACTTACTAGCAAGAGGCATGTGGGACAGAGAGAGAAGGGGACGAGGGAAGAGGAGAACAGGTGGTGGGCGAGGGGTGAAATAAGGGGTTGTGGATTGGGAAAGGGAGAAGGGAGGCCAGAGGGGAGCGGACATGGGATAGGAATGAGAGGGAGGATGTGGAAATAGTTCCAAGCGACACAGAAAATAAATGATTCATCCACAGATACTACAACATCCACGACCCAGGTGTAAACCTACAAAGTCATCATCATGACCTGACCAGTCCATACCCAGGCCAATAATTACAAAATACATGCGGATGAACAAAACATCCCACTATCCCGCATGAAACATCCCACTATCCCGCATTTTGTGTTCAACTCGCACTTTTTGTACATGAGGTATTGAACTCTGGTGAAAGTAATATTCCAGTTGATGCGATATTCCTAGATTTTAAGAAAGCTTTCGATAAAGTCCCTCATTGCAAATTACTGGCGAAATTGGAATCCTATGGAATACATGAAAGTATTATTAACTGGATTAAACAATTTTTAAGTGATCGTGTCCAAACAGTCGTCCTGGACGGTGTATAATCCGATACTGTCAAGGTCACGTCGGGTGTACCACAAGGAAGTGTCATAGGTCCCCTCCTTTTCCTTATTTACATAAATGACCTCAGTACCGTAGTTAATAGCAAGCTCTGTCTTTTCGCCGATGATGCAGTAATTTATGGGGACATCCGAAGTCACGAAGACAGAGTCGTGTTAGCCAACGACCTAGATGCGATTCAAAATTGGTGCGATACATGACAATTGGAATTACATTTAAAAAAATGCGTAGTAATACATTTTTGGGAAAAGAATGATTCCCTCCCTTATAGTTACAAAGTGAAACAAACCAAAATCGTGAGGGTAGATTCCTTTAAATACTTGGGTGTAACAATTACTCACGATCTGTCCTGGGGAAAACACATACGAGAAACATGCGGTCGTGCTAATAAAAAATTGGGATTTTTGAAAAGAGTGCTAGGTAAATGCGACGAAAAGGTGAAAGAACGATGCTTCCTTGCATTGGTCAGGCCCCACCTAGAGTATGCTGCCAGTATATGGGATCCTCATAATATAAATTTGGTTTCGGAATTGGATCGAGTTCAGCGGATGGGGGCTAGATTTGTCAAACATTGTTATGACCAACTCAGCAGCGAATTCACTTTGCTAGACAATTTAGGTTGGGATTCTCTTACACAGCGGCGTTTCCAATATGGATTAAACTTTTTCAAAACATTTAAGGATGGGCCCTTTTCCGATGACATCAAGGATATAATACGAACCCCAACGTATTACGGTCGAAGGGATCACGAATATAAGACTAGAGAGATAGAATGCAAGACTGAAAGGTTTAAAATGCCATTTTTTCCAAGAACGATAAGGGACCAGAATGCTTGTAGCCAAAATTCCCCAGGACATAGTTCATTACAATAAGTAATAACGTACAGGTTAGGGACTGCGCGAGGATATGTGTTTATGTATGTGTGTACATATATATATATATATGTATATTTTAATATATGAATATATATAGGTGTGTGTGCATATATATATATATATATTATTATTAGGTAATCTACCGGTTAAGGTAGGTTTTTGGATGGACACAACTATCAAATAAACATTTTGTGACTCCCCACCTAGCAAACTAATCTATATCAGGTCCCTCTTCATCTCGGTGTACTTCTTTCCTCCCTTCATCCCGTCCAACATCCCTATCCTGTTCCTACCCTTACCTCGCTTGCCCAACATTCTCCCCTCTATTACCCTCTTCAACATTCCACTACCGCTCAATACGCCTTTCATCCATTTTTCCTGCCTCCATAGGATTTCTCTCAACAAACCCCTCTCCTCCCCCACCATTTCTAGTACTTCCTCATTTGTTTTCCTTTCGGTCCATTTCACCTTCTCCATTCTTCTCCACACCCACATTTCAAAAGCCTCCAATCTACGTCTATCCTCCTGCTTCAGCGACCACGTTTCCGCGCCGTACATAGCTACGCTCAATACCAGAGTTTTTACGAGTCTTGTCTTAACATCCCTACTCAACGTCCCCGTCATCAACTCCCTCCTCCTTGAGAAAGCCTCCTTGCCTAGCGCAATTCTTCTCCTTACGTCCCTACCACTTTGACCGTGTTGGTCCAAAACACTTCCGAGATATGTAAACTGTTCTACCTGCACTATTTTTTCCCCGCCTATTTTAATATTTAACTTAGCCTTTTTCTTTCTGGAAAATCGCATAACCTTTGTTTTATTAATATTTATTCTCATCCCATATTTTTCGCACTGAACCTCCAATTCACTCAACAATGCTTGCAACCCCTTGGCTGACTGAGCAACTAATGCTTGGTCATCAGCAAACCCAACCGATTTTACGAATTCCCCTCCGACTTTCATTCCTACCTCCAGTTCTTCCCATGCCTCTTTAATCATTTCCTTTACATATACGTTGAACAGTACCGGTGACAATGGGCAACCCTGCCTTACACCTCTTCCTAACACTGCCCATCTGGACTCTCCGTTCCCCACTCGCACCTGAGTAGTCTGAGACATGTACAGGTTGCGGATCAGTCTCCTGTCCCTCCAATCCATTCCTATTTTCTGCAATACACGCATTAATTTTTCCCAATTCACTCTATCAAACGCTTTTTCGAAATCTACAAAACAGGCAAAAACGTCCTGATTGTATTCTGTATTCCTCTCGACTAGTGATCTCATTACTGCAATGGCATCACGCGTACCTCTTCCTTTCCTGAACCCAAACTGATCATCCCCTAAGTAATCATTTGCCTTACTCTCTATCCTTTTGTTGATGATCCTGAGAATAACTTTAGCTGCGTGGGATATCAAACTTATTGTTCTGTAATCCTCACATGACGAAGCCTTTGCCTTTTTTGGAATAGGAACTAACACCGATCTCACAAAATCTTCCGGCCGGATTCCTTATTCATAGATACTACGAATCAGTCCATATACGGCCTTCTTCCCCCATTTTCCTAATCATTTCAACGGTTCTACAGGTATGTTGTCCACCCCAACGGCCTTATTTGCTTTCATCTCCTTTAATGCACTTTCTATTTCATCGTCGAGTATGCTTGGACCTAAGCTATCTTCTTCTACGTTATGTTCCTTTTCTATGTCTAACCTTGTCGGCCTAAGTTCTTTACCTTACAGTGTTTCTATATATTCCTTCCATCTCTCCTGGATTTTTCCTGATTCAACTATTATCTTACCCCACTTATCCTTAACTGTTAGCACAGATCTTGCCTTCTTACTTCCCGATAATAACATAACCTTGCTGTATAGAGCACCAATTTCACCATTCTTCTGTAAACTTTCCATATCCTCGCATTGCGTTTTCCACCATTCTTCTTTTGCTTTACTATATTTGTGGCCCTTCTCAATTTATTGTTTAACTCTTTGTACTTCATTTTGCCTAACTCTGTTTTTACATTCTTCCATCACATACATATATATATATATATATATATATATATATATATATATATATATATATATATATATATTCAAATACTTCCCGCCATACGGCGCACAAATATTCATTCAAACATAGAAATAGGTATAAGGAAAGGGGATAGGAAAACATAAAATGAATGTGAATGAATTTGAATTTGTATCTGGCCAATGTGGCTCATCTCTTCTTCTGGCTATGCGTGCCATGAAACGTACTGTTCCTATTCTATATGATACTATATGCTTTCTAACCAACTGTCCCCTCTTCTTGTGTGTATTGTCTATTTCTCCTTTGGTGGGTGGAACAGCTCCCTAAAGCCTTCCTTTGGCCAATGATTCGGAGCACTTGGGCATCTTAAAAACATCGCAGATCTCAGGGTAAATTAAGTTTCCTCGGTGGTGTAATGGTAGCACATCCGCCCGGCAAGTGGAAGATCCGGTGTTCAAATCCCGGTCAAGGAAACATTTGTACTTTCGTGATCTGCTCAAAAACCGCCTTCCCCACATGTCCTGTGTTCGCCTTTTATGTGTTTTCCTATCCCCTTTCCTTATACCTATTTCTATGTTTGAATGAATATATATCTATCTATATATATAGATATATATATAATATTATATATATATATATGTATATATATAATTATTATTATTAGGTAAACTACCGGTTAAGGTTGGTTTTTGGATGGACACAACTATCCTCCACATTTCTTCACTTATCCTCACACAACCATTTCTCTCAACAAACCCCTCTCCTCACCCACCATCACCAGTACTTCCTCATTTGCTCTCCTTTCGGCCCATTTCGCCTTCTCCATTCCTCTTCTCTCCCACATTTAAAAAGTGTCCCATCTACGTCCATCCTCCTGTTTCAGTGAGCCTTACATAGCTACGCTCCCCTCATCCCGTCCAACATCCCTATCCTGTTTCTGCCCTTACCTCGCTTGCCTAACATTCTCTCCTCTATTACCTTCTTCAACATTCCACTACCGCTCAATACGCCTTTCATCCATTTTTCCTGCCTCCATAGGATTTCTCTCAACAAACCCCTCTCTTCATCTGATGTAGATTAGGTTCCTGGATTGTGTGGGGACTGGGGAAAGGTTTCGGTAGTAGAGCTCGAAGATGCGAGATGGTAGGGGAAACCCTGGAAAGGCATGGGATGTAAAGAATTATGATTGGAAAAGTTGGGAGGAGACGGGGGATATTATGTAAGGTTTTGGGAGCAGAGGGAGAATGAAAAAATCAGGAGGTTGGGCTAATTTGTGTTTGATATGAATGCATGGCTCATTCCCGGAATCAAGAGGCTAGGTAATCGCCTGTTCTATTGTTTTGAGTTTGAGAGTTGGTGGGAGTGTGGGAGGGATGCTAGAATGGAGACCCTTCAATCAAAAGGAGTGTTAGGTTCCGAGACGTGCTTTGGGATTGAAGCATCACAACCAGGGAAGATTTCTTGCACGAGGCATAGTGGTTAATAATCCTAATACTTAGGGGTATGATAAATTTTCCAATATAGAAGGCAAGGCATAATTAACACTTCAGAATATTAACAACGTTACTGGTTGTGCATGAGGATTAAGGATTGGTAGGAGAGGCCAATTAGAGGATGGGAAAGGAATGGGATTTCGGTTTTCTAAATAGGATACGTTTTACATATTGGTTTTTGGCAGGGCATGAGAGTGGCCTTGGGATGGGATATATTGAGTGGATAGGTTGATTTGAGGAGACCTGATAAGTTAGAAGGGCGCTTGAATGTAAGGGAGGGACATTTGGGAAAATTGGGCCTGGAAAAATGTGTGGTACAAATTGAAAGAGCGTGGGTTTCTGCGGTGGAGGAAGGCTTGGTAGTGTAAGCATGTCTTCGTATTCTTATGTTCAGGAGGTATTCAGGTTAAACACGTTGATGGAGGGAATAGTGTAGAATTCAGAGGAATTTATCAAGGGAGTCGGAATACTCGCAGAATGCATCAGGTTACAAAATGAAAATTTTAGTGTCCAAACAACCTTCCTCCAGATGGTGGTAGAAATAGGTGGTTTGGCCACCAAAAATTTGGAATGGGAGTTTTATTTGTATATGTTTCTGTGTTTTTTTTCGATAACTCTCTCTCTCTCTCTCTCTCTCTCTCTCTCTATATATATATATATATATATATATATATATATATATATATATATATATATATATATATATATATATATATATATATATATAACTTTTGGACCGCACAATAGAAGACAGAATAAAACAGATAACACGTAAAAGGACACTCACACTGTAGATGATTTAAGCTTTCGGCCTACTCCGAGGCCTTCTTCAGGTCAGACTTCAAATAAATATGTTGTGATTCCTAACAAAACACAATCCAACAACCTACTCTACATCAGGTCCCTCTTCATCTCTGCGTACTTCCTTCCTTCCTTCCTCCCATCCACTATCCCTATCCTGTAGGAAGAAAAAAGAAACAAATTAGTCCTTGCGGATGCATTCAAAAGAAGGAAAGTTGGAGCGTATAAAAATAGGATTTCTAAAATACCCAACAAAGTATAGAAAAGATAAGCTATAAAACGATAAGCTAACTATTTCATTTCCATCAATATAAAAAGGATAGTACATGAGAATAGAAAATGGAAAATTTTGAAGAGAATTTGGTAGAAAAAGTACAAAGAGCAAAAAATTACTCTTATTAAACCGGTGGGGAAACCAAGATGGTGGAAGAAACGTGTTGTAGGACGCAGGACGAGAATATGGATAATATACAAGGGAAGGGTGAAATGGTCCCCGGTACAGAGTGGAGCACTGTCAGGAATTAGGATGGGAAAACCTTTGCAAGATATCCATTACGTCAGTAAAATAATGAAAGAATTATATAAGGTTAAAAACATTTTGGAAAAAATGCATAGCCGTTGAAAAGGTAGAGGTAGCAGGTGAGTAATTTTATGTTTAGAAAGAGGTAATGACCGATATTTTGACAGCTTAGGATCTGACATACCTGATCGCGAGTCGGAAAAGGTCTAAAAGGAATTTGAATGAAATAATGCCATCATATGAGCCAGTTCTCTCGAAACTATCCCTTCAGGTAAAAAAGTGAACTTAAAAGTGTTTGTGCCCTGATTCATGCGTAGCTTTTATCAGGATGGAACAATTGCATGGTATGAATTAATATATTGTTTATTAATTACAAATGAAAATCCGTTAAGTAATCCCAACGACCTTGTTATCGTAGCTAACAGGTATTAAAACTAGTTTGGATTTACTAAGGAAGAAAATTATTAATCAAGCATCAAAAATATCAAACGATTCCCAGATTATTTCTCAAAAATTGCGAAATCCTTAGTGGCTATATCAAGAGCCCTATAAATCGTAGAGCGGAGAAATGTTATATTACACGTTTATTTTGACTTCAGTTCGTTGAAAAGAATGTGGACGAGAGAGCGCGAGTGAGAAGGGGCCACCCGGGCACCAAATGGGCGGGAAGCAGGCGTATCCTTTCAATCGTTTTTTTCCGCCATATCTTTTGTCCACCTCGTTCAACCTACGCCTTCGAGTAAGGTCTCCCGTTTTCCTCGTACCCTTTCCGCTCGTTTCGCAAGAATCGCAAGTGGGTTCGATCGTCCTCACGGTTTTCCATTATGCCACATATTCCTGCAAGAATGAGTTCAATTCCTACTTCAGAGGAAAAAGGGTCACGGCGTGCGTGCCACGCTATCGAAACAAGGAAAGAATAATGTTTCCGTCTGCCTTGGCCCGAAGGTTCCCATAAGAGCTCAGTACTTCTGAGGCTTTCCACTCCTCCAATTCACCCATTAACCATCTGTCCACTCCGCATTTTTTTCTCTTCCCTCCACTTCAAAAAAAGATTATTCGCTGTCTCACTCTCTCAACTGCTTCGTTCTTATGGCGCTGTCCTTGGTGTGTCTCTCTGCTATCTCCTTCGGATGCCTCCGAATTGTCCCATTCTGTATGGCATCTCATATTCTCACCGACTTCCACTCTACATAGATCCTGCTCCACTAGTCCTCAACTACTGTACGTCTACTACCCCATTCAGTCCTCTCGAACTCTTTCTGTATCTCTTCCACACATATCATTAGGCCCATCTACTAACACGGCATCCATACGAGCTTGCTCTAGGTTTATTCTCGAATATCTTTTTGCTTGTCATTGGCGTACCTGGAAAGAGTTTGTGCTATTAATATTCCCCCCCGAGGGTACCGAATATAATATAAGGTACATTTTTTCTTATATGGCACTTTAATATCTTATTTTTCAATAAATACAGACACCAGTTATGGTAAATAACTTTTAAACGCTGTAATATTGTTTTGCAGTAGAGTGAAATCGAAGGACTATTTTTTTCCAGTTTTGTGACTGCGGACTATTTATCAAGACCGGAACACATACATTCCATTGCATTTAATTTTAAATTTTATACTTGGGTAGGCGTTATTAGAATAACATACATTTTTTTTAGTTACTGTTGCATAGGAATGAAATTACCATTAGGTTCTACCACAGATTTTCAGTAAGTGTTAACGGATTATGACTCAGGAAGACACAATGTCACGCAGCATTTCACAGTCAGTAGGAAGGTTGAATGGTCGTGCTGTACGTATGGATACAAATAATATTGGTTTACGGAAGTGAAATATATATTTGCAGGTGAGCGATGTATATGTAAGTGTATAAAATCACAATAAGACCACATGGGACTGTCATATGCAGTGCAGTGCAAGTTACAGTATTACCTACTCTTTTTCGTTGCATTTTCAAGCTCCCTTTTTCATCTCTCGTCCCTGTCCTGATGATACCTCACATCGACCGCTGCCAACAGTGTGATGTTACATATACCTCCTATAACTTTAGGTGTGGAAACCATGAGCTTCATGGGAATGAATTAATAGAACTTCCACCTACTCCCTTCCAAGTTCTGCATAAGCCTTCTTGGTGTAGTGAAGTTCTGTCGTATAAATGGTTGTGGTTTATTTTTATTTCTTCATTTTTCATGTACCGAAGAGCTAAATTGTTAGATGAAATTAACATTTGTTTTGAAGTTACTTTTTCACCAGCATGAATATATATTTCCACGTTTTTTTTAAGTTTTTAATTAATATTTATTCTTTTTCCATTCCTTCCCTCATCATCCCTTATTCACCCGACCTGTTGTTTGCACTCTCTAATTTACAAGTTTATGGCGGATCCCAGGGCACTTATTTAGATGCAGATTAGACTAAAACCATAAGTTAAATGCATTAAAATGTATTGTGGTTATTTAAATGATTAGTGTTAGAAAATGATATTTAATCATAAATCTTACCTGAGTGTGAAAAAATAGTACCACTTTATTAATAGATATTTATTTATATCACAAACAGTTTCGATGCATTACATTATTTTCAGTTGCTGAATTCCTATCTGAAGATGCCATAGTACCCGCAAGCCAACACAAGTGTGTAGAGGAATTGGCAAGGTACGACACACGTGCACTTCATCACAGCTACGTAATTTTGTGTGTGTTTCTCGGAAACCCCCACTAACGATCATCTCTCCCAAGGAGTACCCCCAGCAAACAAGACAATGTCCGCTACCAAATCCCCCCTTTTTGCCACTAGCTATCCGCCCCCCATCAGAAGGGGCAATGGCCGTGATATCTCGTACGTGTGGCTCCATAAACTTACCCTTGACCCTCAGGGAAGCCTTATAATGAGAGACGATCCTGGAGCAGTTCTTTTCCGCAAACGCTACCCTCTTTCGTAGTATTTTACTTTTATTTTCCACCCCTAAGAGGAGCCGATCCTAAAACAGGGTTTCCGTATTGCTTTTATTAAGTTTTTTATTATATTTTATAATTCCCTTGTATTCTATATCTTTACGGAAATAAAAACCTTTAAATCTGAAACTGAACTGAACTGGAGCAGTTGGCAATCCCTTTCCCGTTCCTCCCCCGTTACCCTTCCTCTATGTCCGTCGGTCGAACCTCCGGCCACACCAGAGACACCCGACCTTGGACCCCCGTCCTCTCCCGCGACAACCCATGCCGCTTCGGGTCCCGCCACGTCCATCACCGACTACCCTTGACGGAGCACCGGAGATCGAACGCTGTCCCGAGTTCCTCAGAGTCGCCGTAAGTGCTCGCTCGTCCCTATTCGCCGGTGCCTGAACCCCATTGTTTGAAAAGATTTAAATAAAAACTCATAAACCAAATGCTGCTCTTGCTTTCTGTGCTATGCTCCCACCAATGATGTCGCGGACAAAAATACCCCAAGCCGCCGTAAGCAATCTAAGCCGATGCAAGGGCGTGGGACGGGAGAAGCCACGAATGCAAAATTCCAATCGTGAAAGTTTTACACAAATATTAGTTTGATCATGAACTGGTACAAAGTTAATCACAAGAAATTTATATGCAACTATATTCAATGAAAGGATACGCGTATTCGATTAACTGATAAAAGCCAGCATAATTGGTAGATCTCGTGAGACGTAACTAACTCTTTTCGTCCACGACGTTTAGACGACAGTTGAAAATAACTGCGATAGTATGGTGCGATAATTTTGGATTTAAAAACGCTTACAACAAGGTACTAATTACAAAATTACAAGGGTTTGGGGTTTACCTTAAAGTAATATGGTGGATCATAGATTGATCCACCATATCGATGGTATGGTTAATACTACAGCTGAATTAATTTCGGATAACCCACAGGAAACTTTAATAGGCCCGCTTTCATTCAAATTATACATCAATGACTTAGCTAACACAGTCAATAAGATTCTCCTATTTGCAGACGACGCAGCAATGAAGAGTGATCGACTGATATAGGGGATATGAATCAATTTTATTCAGTTGGTTTTTACGTCAGCTTATTAATAGTTTCCTATTCGCAAGGAAAATAGTACGACAAGGTTTCCTGTATGTCTGGATCATATTTGGGGGATAAATTTCATATAAGAACGTTCTTGTAGACCTTTTTTATGATTGATATCGATTTATTCGTTATAAATCATTTGAGATCGTGTCTTTAGCTCCGATTTACCCAAAGGTCAGGGAGGTTTGTTGCGTTTTTACCGAAAAGTTTATAACAAATTCTATGATATGATGTTTTTGTCATTTTTGATTTGAATAATGAAATAACTAAATAAATAATTTTGAACGGGAAAAGCATCCACCTCGTAATGCTTCGTCTGACATTACTGGCTCTCATCTGCACGCCCGAACGCCTTCAACGGCATCTCATTCTCACTCTTCCACGCCACGTCCACAACACTTCAACGCCCACTCAACGATCCAGACAGGCCCACCCACATACCGCTCACCCCACTACCGAAACTATGAAAAAAAAACAAAATGAGAGCGGTGCCGTAATAAATTTTTAACTGCTTCTCTGAATATGACCGCTGAGTTTTTCATTGCATGCTTCACAGCAAGTTCGATTACGCCCTAAAGAGTTCCGCACGCATATTTTTTTGAGTTTCCTTCCGTTCAAATAAACTACATAATTAATATTTATGTTCTCTACCACATGTTGTCAATTTTTTTTGAGTCACCAATGTGTCAGCTATCCATATAGCTTTGGTTTTCTCTTTGCATTAGTAATAGTTTGGCATTCAAATGTTATTTTGGACTGAAAACCTTACATAAATTCATATTTTCCCGTATTATTCACATAAAATTTTTGTAGACTCATTTTAGTGTTTGGGGTCATTTGTTAAGTACACATATGTAGAATGGGTGTTAGTTTATTTTAACATATTTCTAAATTAATAAGTAATCGTTAAACTGTGTTAGTTGGAATATTAAATAAAGGGAATTCTCATGACCCCACAGGATATGAACAGGTTAGTACAAAAAGGTAATATAAGGGAGATTGACTCCAGTGCAGATACATAAAGTTATTCGCTCTAACCTCGGATAATGGAGAAGCATATTAGCAAGACATCATGCACACCTTAGTGATATTCATATTGCAAGCGAGGACAAGATATATGATATATTGGTAGGCACGTGTGCATCTCTGGGTGAGTTAGGTATTCTTTTGTTAGTTTTGCATGTGGTTTAAGTCCGTTTTACGGAAGGTATCTTAACATCCCCGCCACCCGTCCTTGATCTGCCTTACGTGGTTTTGTGCGGATTTACATATATATATCACTGTTGGCGTGGATTCGCATGCCTTAGCTAGCTTTGCATTTGGTTTTATTGTTTTCCGGGTGGTGTCCCCACATGCTCCGTCAAACGCCTTTGCGGCGGTTTGCAGCTTATTGTATGGATGTAAAAATTATTAATTAACCAATTCATAAAGGAGTAGATACCAGCAAACCACGTTTACCCACTGGTTGTGGGTGAACCCGTTTACTCGCCATATTTTATATTTTATCATCAGAAGAAAGTAATTTGAAATTTGGTGTGGGAGGTATTGTCTAAGTAAAATATGACAACTTACGTAGAAACATAGCGGTAATCTTAATTCTTGTATACGTACGGCTTAACATGACACTGAAATTGAAAAAAAAATTAATAAAAAAATATTTTCCAGCAACCGACAATCTTTGCGTAATAGATTAACAAAAGGGCAAGGACAATAATATTAAAGCAGTTTTTAAACTAAATTAATTAGATAGAGCCGTATTTGAGAACTGGAAGGCAGGTCGACGGATTAAAGTTATGCTGAAAAATGAAGCGATTAATGGAATTAGAAAAGGTGTTTGAAGCATTATAATGGTGCTGATTTCACATTTTAGACAGCTAATCAGATTATTTGAGTCGCAATAGGTAACGTGATAATGCTTTAGAATACTGTACATCTGGACCGATTGCAAGGGGCTGTTGCGGATATGAAGGATTCGCAGGAATAGAGAAATATTGTGGAAACATTTTCGTGAAAAAAGGCTCGAAAAAATAACTAGCCGCACACGTTTGCTGAGCAAAAGACACTGAATTAACTTGATTGGAGCGGTTATATTTACCTCCGAATTTCTGCACCTGATGTCTATCAACTGGTAAGCTTGACCACGAGCAAATGCTCTTGTATATAACGCTTCATTTTTGTAACTGAGATTTGCACCTCTATCTTAGACCAGGATAGCAACTCTATTCAGAAGAAGTTTTTCAAAACAATCAAAAATGTAGAATTTATTTATTTAATCGTCCTCCGAAAACAGCCATATTTTTCTGCTTTCACGCCCGGTTTTCAACAGTAAGATATCATTAAAGACATTCAAATATTCTGAAATAAGGAGCAATTGATGGTGTTGTGTATTTTAATATAATAATATTTAAAATTATTAAAGTAAAGTTAAAAGTATTACGTCACCGCACGTAAAAAAATAAAAAAAACACCTGCAAAACTATCAAATGAAGAAAAATTCACAACCACAGAGACGTACATAGTCATGCAAAACACATTTTAACGTACACGCATGCGAAATTGCCTACATATACAAGCAATTATCTTACAAACGCAAACCCAACTACGAATTTACCTGACGCCTACGCAGCGTTTAATTTCGTCCTCGGTTATAAATCGAAATTCTTCTATATTTCTATAATGACCTTGATTATTTTACGATAAGATTTATGATTCTCCGAGTAAAGGACGAACATGTGTACCTATCTATACTGGAGGGTATATCCTTCCTCTGACACTTGCGCTCTAACTTATCAAAACGATATGGGACCAAAACTATTTCTTTTGTGACATTGATTAACTCGCTTGCTATGAACCATGTAAAAATCTGAGTACATTGCGATTAAAATCCGTATGTTTTCCATAGCTATTGCCTTAACTTCTGGCACAAATAGAAAAATGTCTAAAAACTCCAATATATCATGTATGACTCAAATATGTTATCTTATTGTACTAGTAATTGGATCAAAATGTAATAACATACTGTATAAAATTTTACTCTGCTTATCTTTCCTTACTATCTCGCCTTACGTAAATAGTTAGGCCTGTATGCGCGACTCGCTCAGTAACACTTGCTCTCAGAATGTTTTCCTGTGAACGCCTGACGGCACAAATTTAGAAAAGTGTGTGAAGACATCAAAAGAGAATTGAGAATAGCCATTTTGGTCATAATTTGTCAAGTAGTGACACCTTTATACAAGTAAGTAAAAATTTGATTAACTGCATTCAAGGAAGGCAAGCAGGGAAGTAGACTTAGATTTTCAACGCGGAAAAGTGAGGTTTGTGACAATTGGTTATGATTGAGTGAAAAGTGTCAGGACACTATTAGAAAAATTAGGGAGGGAGCTACTAGTAGACACTAGGTTTATCTTTTTTAATACTGGTTAAGCTTACAGAGTAAATTTGGGGTAGGTTATCTATCTGGCGATGTTGAAGGTATGTTACAGGCCTTTACGTCTAACTATAGTAGATTTACGTAATACCCCGCAAGCCGCCGCAAGTGCGTGTGGCGGGGGTTTTTAAATCACCTCTCGTAAAAGAGAACAAAACCAAATCAAGACATCCACGCAAACTTATATCCACAGGGGCGTATACATTCATGCAAAAACCTTTTCGATCCACTCGCATGCAAACGCATATACTATCAACTAACAAACAATTGCACTTTAACATGCAGTAAAAATTTATCCTCCAACGTGAAAGCTAGAATTTGAAAAGTAAGAAGGTAAAATTCCACTACCACATGGACATGCAACATACAACGGTCTTCTACCTGAAGGGCATAGGTAGGGAATTTGATACGAAACTTTAGGTAACGGGAGGATCCCTCCACCGAGAGAGACGATGGAAGGGGAGTCTGAAAAACAGAAAAGGCAGAGCAAGCAATACTGTAAAGAGCACTACATAATTTGATGGCATTCTAATGCGATCAAGCTGGAAGTGTTTTGACAACAAAATACATGAGATTAGATTAAGCACGTCCAATCAGGGATATAGATAATAGAACTGATAGATTTAAATGTTTCTCCACTCTACCATTTGAAATCGCAATACATACTCGTATGCCTGCAGGCGCGATGGAGTTAATTAGTCGTGTGCACATTTTATCGATACCCTGCATTTTTTTAAATAGAACAATCTTTTGAACACTTCTCTCGAATAACTTAAATATAAATGTCATATTATTCAACTGTGGCATGTGAGTACCTACTTTCGTGTGATTAGCGTTTAGTGATCAGAATCATTATCAAACTGATATTTGTGCAGAAGTTTCATTATTACAATTGATACGTACATGTGTATTTGCATGTGTGCAAGTTAAAATAGCTTTTGAATGGAAAAATTCGTCTGTGTTGGTGTGCATTGGTATGGGTTCATTTATTGTTCACGTAGTTAAATTATATTTTACGGATGGTGTCCTAACACCCACAACCAAACGTCCTCTCGGCTGCTGCCGGGGCATTATGTAAATTTAGATGTATATTACAAGATACGCATAGACCAAGATCAACTTGCACACCAACTGCCCATCAGCATCATGCAATATATATTGTGTGCGGCCGGATAAAGCTAGAAATTTAGCTTTTAGAATTAATATTAAGGAATTGGCTAATTGCTTTTCTATCCTAAATTATAAACACCCCTTCGGACATTCTGAAGTGAATTAACTTCGAAATATGACCCACTTTTCAAAACGAAATATTCCAAGAAGCTGCTCCAGGGTATTACGCCTCAAGAGCCCTTCGTCGCGTCTCGGGCAAATACTTTCGAACTTTAAATACTTCCTGTTCTTCGTTCCCCCGCAGTGCTTCTTTCGCCGAACACGTTAAAAGCTCCCCACCGTCCTTTTCAACACAACGACCTCCTCTCTCTCAAGTCTTTCCCTTTCCCCTCGTTACTCTCCTCAAGGGCGTTAGTCGCTTCACCCCTCCCCCATTCCATTTTCCCTCCGCACGTGTCCGCCCCTAGCCCCCCTTCCCAAGCCAGCATCAACGACGTCCCTTGCGCACGCCCCACTCGCCCCACTGAGCCTCCAGCTCTGCTGTCCTACCTTCTCGCCTACATTGAGTGGGACGGTTTTCTTGGAATCCGAAACAATAAAGGCATGCGGTGGATTCTTCAGGGTTTGGTGGAATGGGATCCTCGGTAGTGTAGCTGTTGTCACAGCACCCCTTTGACGAGGACTGTGGGGCGGGAAGACTTTTCTGGGAGGGCTTCTAGGGTTCGTAGAATGGAAGTGCTTTAAGGAAGGGAAAGAGAGGTGCTTGGAGGTGTGGGCATTATGTACTGGGTGAGAGGGATTTTTCGGTGCGAGGAGATGTAGAATAAGGGTTTGAGCAGGTCGAATTGATCACTTCGTTACAATATTTTCATGTAACCACCTGTGGACTAGGGAATACTTTGCCTAAGGACATTAAAAATTGCCAGTCACTCCATTCATAAATAGAAATACTAAAATGATCCTGCATGACGAAAACATTTCTATCAATCTAATCGCAAATATTTAATCTCAATTCCTCTTTACCTTCACCATTTATGACCATCAACATCACCTTTGTTCAAGACATATGCTATATTTTTTCACTTAATTATGTACTGGTGTATGTCTGATTGTATATTCATATGTATGTGCTCCACTGCACCACATTTTATATCTATTACTTTATTGGTTAGTATTGTTCCTCACACTGTTATATATGCATTTACTGTGATTTATTTTTTTCTCTCTTGCAGGGTTTTCGCTGGTATTTCACATCCCACTTCTTTGTGGGTGTTTTCCTGCGTAGAGTTTTACGAGGGACTCCATGTCTGACTCCCTAGGTTTTTCCCTCAAAATAAGATCTTGTGGGGGATCGGGATGTTGCGGAGGCTAACGCACAGGCTTCCAACCGTGAAGGCCCAGGTTCATGTCCTGGAGACAACAAATATTTTTGGTGGTATCCCAATCCCTACTTGAAGTCCTTTTTGGAGAGCACTTTGAGTGAGCACGACGTCCGTGGGATGGGACGTTAAACTGCGAACCCCTTGGCGTCTTTCGACAAGAGGAAGCTAATGCCGACGCCGGGTTTCTCTCCAACCTTCCTTTCCCACGCATTCCTGATGGCGCAAATGACCTTAGCTGCCGGTCGCCTCCCCAACAAAATCAAAAACTCTACATCTTGTGCTTATTTCTTTTGTTAAAGATATGACTTTGCCATTCTTTTCTTTTAAAATCGCTTTATATTTCCTCTTATTTTTATTATTATTGTTATGCACTTTAAGGATTACATGAAAGAAGGGACCATATGGTCCCAATTTCGTTCGCATTAAGACGTTTGTCTATCTATCTATCCTCGTAGTCTGTGTGGACGGAAGTGGGAATCAAGGATGATTATATATTCGAAGAAAAAAAGTGCTTAATAACAACTTGGATACAAAACGAACACGAAGTCGCTCTGGTGCCCCATTTATAAGAAATTACTTAAAATCCAAAACCCCTTTTTAAGATTTGAGAATGCTCATAATATATACCGTAGATTGTAACAAAAATATGAGACCGGAGAAAGAGAAAACTATTCAGCATTTCAATGAACTGTAGAAAATATCTCAACAGTTAAATTTGATCTAGTCATTAAATTTTATGTGAATGGATCCGTGGGAAATTCAAAATGTTCGTCATCACCGTGGGGCCTTAACATCACCCATATTTATCTTAAACGAGATAAATTCCTATCAATACTATGAATTTCTCTAAAGCAAATTTCTTGAGATTTTCTTATGCCAAGTTTTATGCACCAACACTCAATATGGTTTTTGTTGAGGCCTAACACTTACTCCATGTTGTAATCGCGAACTCTGCGAGGAAAAATAGCACAATCTCAACAGACCAATATTTGTATGTGCTTGGGAGAGCAAAAATAAAATGGGTCTTGCATGAATGTATACCTCTATTTGGGTGTGAATTTGGTTCTGGTTTGTTTTGCATCCAATATCTCCCCCTATACTCCCTCGAGGCGGCTTGCAGGATATCACGCGCTTTGTATGAGGCACAACTACAGGTACAGAGTCATACATTGAATCCACTTATCAGACTCATCCGCAATATGGAATAATCATCTCATTAGTTTCTAAATAGTTGATAAATAGAACTTTGGACTATTGACCGGTAAGACTGGGTCCGAATCTCGAGCAAGCCTTTCGAGGCTACGCGGCTCGAAATTATATTGGAAGCGTAATAAATTGAGTTTAGACTGAAATATTACTTTTTGCATTACAGCCAATTGTAACCAGGTGTATTTTAATTTTATTGGCTACGTATAGTATTCGCTTTCTTCTGATGATTCCGCAGTATCTACATGTATAGAAGAGGTAAATTTTAAATCAAATCTCCTTCCACAAAAACTAATTGAGTTATAGTGTAGACATTTACGATGTAAAAAATTTGCTATTAAGGTAAGAAAAATCTGTCGGTGAAGATACGTATTTTGAAGTTTAGAATCCTTAAACACAGTCAGCAGAATTGCAGTGAAATGCGTTTAGCTCAAACAAACTTTTACAAATGAGTGCTTCAAATGATGTATGGCCATAGGAAATTCCCTTACTTCGATCGAATGGATTAAATACCTCGCAATCTACCAAAAGGGTGTGTACCTGGGGGTGTAAGCACCAGGTGGGAAAGATAATTAATTAGGGAGGATATGGGAGAGGAAGGGAAAAGAGAAAAACTATCAAATAACGTGCAAAATTTCATATATGCTGGAAGTAGACATAATTCAAAAGAAGGGCTAATTCACCTAATAAATTGGTTAATTTTCATGCAGAAAAAGGGAATAAAATGAAACAGAACCATTTATACAACAGTCCTCCATCATAACTAGACAGATCATGCAGAATTGAAAAGTAAGAAAGGGTTATTTTACTGTTACATGGAAATGCAACTCAAGGTCTTCGCCCATAAGGTCCCAGTCCTGACTACAGGTAGGGAATGTGATACAACGAATAGTGTGTGGCGTGTTCCCCCTTAGAGGGGAGAACGGATGGAAGTAGAAGCTTGAAAACAAAAACCCTTACCCTTCTCTTTTGGGCAAAATGAAATTTAGCTTCGTTTTATATTTCTTCATTAAAGTTTTGACTATCAAATTAAATGTTCGCGTCAGCATTCCGTTGTTTATTAAGATCCCTTCAAATCGGCGTACCCTGAAGAAATTTCAATGACTACTCGTTATCCTTCATATTCCCGCCTTCATCACCAATTTTTGGAATCCTAAATAACAACTAAAAATTAAGTAAAAATAAAGTGGTGGTAGGAGGAAAACAGTGACAATTTTTTCTAAGTTGGACGCGGTAGTTCAGGTGTAGAGATATAGACTACTGACCTGAGTACCCGGGATCGAATGCCAGGGTAGTCCTCAGCTCCGCCCAAGATATGAGTACGTATACATCTACATTTGCACAATACTATACAAGCCGCCGCAATGGCGTGTGGCGAGGAGTGTTAGGTCACCACCCAGAAGCTGGAATAAAACCACTCACAAAACCAAATAGTGATACCACTAGACAAATATTCGTTTGTTCATCCACTCGAAAAACCTTAACCACAATAAAAAAGTAATTACATGCAATAATAATTAATAACAGAATACGTGCATTCAAATCATGCTAGAGAACCGTTAAAAAGATGGATTTTTAAATTCAAAGAATAACATGCAGGATATCGATAAAATACATACACCACCAAATCTGATTATATCATACGCGATTGCTGTCATTCCCATTATGATCTCTAATGGTTAGATGAAAAATGGCATTTTAATCTATCCCTTCTACAATAAACTCTCTACTTTTAGTTTAGTGTTCTGATATACCATAGTTTTCAATGCATACTTGTAGAAACAGTTATTGAAGGACTTTCATGACGGAAAATGAATGCATGCTGGAAACTTTAAGAAGGAATTAATCCTGACGATGCTTAGAGAGGACACTACGTAAATTCTCAGGACAGAAATTCCCACTGAAATTAGGGACAAAAGCATATAATGGCGCGAGTATAAAAAAATACCAATGAAACTAAATAAACATTCAAGAAATAACGTTCATGGATGGATAAGCAGCCAAATCCGCAATAAGCATATGAGATGAGGATTACCGATGGACATAAAAAATAATGTAGTCGACCTCTATATACCTGACTGAGGTTGGGTTGTATCAAGATATACGTAAAAGCATGGAAATGGAAATTGACAAATTGGCTTAAAACTATTTTACTTCGCTTTTATTGCTATGCGCAACGAATTTCAATACATTGGGTTTATTCAGATTCATAAGTGTAAAACCATATCAATGGGTATGCGACATCCATAGACAAAGACGAATATATAAACAATATACAATTACACTGCATTTTTTCGGAGACTACTCGTCGTCTACGTGAGAGAAGACATATTTTCGTTCGTTGGAATTAAAGGGTCGGAGAAGGCTTTGACTTAGAGTGCAGGGGCAGGAAAGAAAGATAACAAAAGTTTGGATTGTGGTCGTGAATTCCCGAGTATCAGGTTGAATGGGGATGAATGACAAAGAGGAGGTATATTTTAATAGGTTTGTATCAGGTGAAAGGAAACTGAACCATTAAAAAACGAATAACTAAGCCACAAATGGGAACATAAATTAATACTTTATGTTCAACCCCATCCCATCGAAAACCCTGGGGCTTAATTACGTGACATCTCTGTATGAGGACTTCAATGGAAGTTTTGGGGAGAGGTAAGGAGAGGATTATGGAAACGGGGAGGTAGCATCGAAATTCTCTTTGCTCAATTTTGAGTGTGTATATGCATTTGAATGGGAATAGTGGAGAGCAGAAGATTCCTTCAATTAGGAGCGATTATTTTTATGCTTAATGATTGCGACATAATTCCTTGCCCTACATCAAACGCGGGGCATATTTTGCAATTCATCAGATTGTGATGCACTCTTGATTGAGGTGCAGGTTCCGCAAGCAAGGATAATGTAGAAAATGTTTTTCTGTTTTTGAACACTAGAGATGAGGCAAAGAAAGCCATTCTTGATGCATAAAATTTAGCCAGGATCGAACAATTTCTGACAATTCTTTAATTTATTTAAGTTTTGGAAATTAAGAAAACTTTAAAAAATTTCTTAACTATTAATTTGAAGTTTATATTACATGGTAGCCCTGAAATGAGCACGTTTTCCGTCCATAGGAGAGATCCAATCAACCGTGACGAAGACTTTGTAAGAGTACCGAAAGTCCAACCGACCAATCAGTACCAACTTTCTGACATATAATTTTATTGTAGGATCGATAGATTTGAGTGATTGATCATAATATTTTATTAATGTTTTCCACCACTCTATTATGATTTTATATTGCATATTTTATAACTTTGTCTTTTTTATTTTCAATCGGTTCTTCTCAAATTTCTGAGAGCTAGAAAATCAAAACCACTTCGATTTACAATGGGGCTGTACAAAGACATTCTCCTGTAATTGAATCCAAAATCCACCGTGCTGTTAAGAAAATCTCTAACCACTAGCCAAAAGGATCAACTAATTCTTTCAAAGTAAGTAGAGCAAATAATTGAGCGTAACAATGTAATTCTGAAGCATAACGAAATAGGTTTGTTATTATTTAGGATAAGCCATCGCAAAAGAGAATATATTAATAAAACACAAGTCTTACACTTCCACGTCGCGAAACTGTAACGTGATAAGCAGAATTCTGAAAGGAAAATCAATTCTTCTCAAAACTTCAGTCACAGCAGGATATGAATTTAGCGCGTCTTAATTAGAAGAAAAATGATTCATGGCACAACTCCAATCCCATATGTAGTTAAAAGTGAAATAAATCAATCATTCACATAAACTCGGGAGCAAAAATAAAAGTCATTTGCCATCCTTATTGATTATATGCCTTACCGTAATTGGAAGCATTCAAAAGGGCTAATAAATAGTTCCGGGTGGCAAATTGAAGGCGGGATTAATTAATTCGCTGAACCCCAGGTTAAAATTTTACCAATGATTACAGCCATGAAAGGGATATTCAATGGTATTCTGGTCTCAAATTAAATTTCATGCCCAGCAAATCTTATGTTTTTTTAAAAATTGACCAGATATAATCAATGCGAAATATCCCGTACTACATTTGGTATAACTCTTGGTTATTTTTCCGTCAAATTTACGGCAATTTTTTCTTTAGTTACCCTCACTTGTTCTACAAACTTACTACTGTGACATTACTACCCCAAATGTATTTAGGATTTTAATTAAATTAAGCATAATGCTTCTCCATTTGCAGTAGAAGACATTGTAGAAATTATCACTTGAAAGAGAAAATGTAAAATATTATACAAGGTCTTGCATGCAATTCCAGGCCTTCCCTAGGATGAGCAAGAAGCTGTCGTGTGGACGCATGTAGGCTAATTAGCATTTTGACAGGATTGTAACAGCGGGTATACAAATTACCTTTGAAATGATGTCATAATTAATAAAAGTGATTTAAAATATTTCTAAGATACTTTATTTGAGGAAAAATTTGATTTACAGTTATTTGATTCAGGCGGAATATTTCTTGAGAGTTGTCATGAAATCGACAAAGATATTTCAAGGTCGTCAACTCTCTGGTCAGCTTCAGATTTATCTCATTAGTGACAACGTTTCCCTTACCACCGAAGTGCTCAAAAGTACACGCAGATACTTGAGCTCCGAGGAATGTTTCGTGGGTTTTTCGCCATTTTTGACAATTAATTTGTATTAATCTTTTTGCTAGAAAAAATTTGTTCCATCCTTAAAGCAGATAAAGTATCAAAATAATACTATTTACCAAGGTGTTTTTTTTCCTCGGGAAATCTAAGCCCATTACGACCATTTTTGGTTCCTTTCGTCGCCTCCCGGCTCGGAGAGAATTGTTTTGACAAACCCTGAGTTTCTTTCAGCATCAATTTCCAAAGAACAACCTCACTTGGAAGTAAATATGGAACAAGTGATTTTCAAGCTACAATATTTATATTTGCTAATTTAATTTTTGTTCATGCATTTATAAATTATACCTCCATTAATTCCCCTTTTTAAAATATTAAGGTATTAATGTATCCAAATGTAACTATCTTAACGTAGGTATTTACTTTGAAAAAAATCATTAACAAAATGCCTTTCCTCCTTGAGTTTTACGAAAAGACGTTAAACTAAAGGCGTTATATAATTTTTATTGCTGAAAATTTCATATGATAATTGACATCAATTGTATGAAATAATATGAGACACTTTTATAATGAGACATCGCAAATCACGTACTGTAACAAGATAAACGAGATTAATAATCACGCCCCACCATTTAACATACCAAGGAAATATGCTAATGATTGGCGAATATTTAATAACAAGATATTTCACAAAATTTAAGGATTCACAATTCACATTCGATTCACAATATAAGTAGGTAATTACGAGCTATAAAATAATAATTGAAACACTTTTTTAGATTTGTATAATGTTAGCTTATATCCTTGTTCAAAGTTTTGGCGATTTTGCCTAAGAAACTTCATTCTCATAAAAATGTATTTTAGGTCATAGCCATAATCCACTTCATATCCTTTCATCTTCTTCCCTTCCTTATAATGGTGCTTCCACTTTCGGTGAATAATTAGACCTGCCCTAATTCCCCTCCTGCCAGCCTATGATTAAGCGTTACTCTTCAAGAAACGTAGGAACGCTTTTTGTTGCTGCCTATTTTCATGTAATACTGGATCAATACGTAGTCCAGTGCGTTCAAATGTGCTTGTACGTCATCTCATATCTCTGCTGCAAATGCGATGCCAACCGCGAGAAAAGAAATTTGATTAAATTTCCCCACACCGTAGTTCTTTTATTTTCAATTACGCATTCTTTTTTTGCTGTTTCTTATGTCTTTTTGAATGCCGAGGAATAAAGATTAAATCCATCATTTTTACTTATAACTAGTCGCGTAAGGCTAAACGTATGGGAGTAAAAAATGCATCGCCTACAGGCTAATACATGTAAGCAAGGAGCCAATGCAATCATATATAACACATAATATATAAAAAATAAATACAAATATAACATATTATAAATATGTATATATGTAATATTAAAATTGTGAGAAAGACAAACCTAATACCCTGAGGCCTCCACAAGAGCGTTCTGGGGGGTTGTTAGGTCACCACCCTTCCATGCATAATCCCAAACATGACACCTCTGCACAAATATTAATTTGGTCGTACTCAGGAACAAAGTTAATCACACGAAAGAAGATTCTAACATGCAGCAATATTCAATAAAATGGTATGTAACTGTATATTCAAGTAATGTGGGACAACTAATAAAAGATGGGTTTGGTAAAAAAATATGCAGGATATTGACAAAATAAAAACACTATCAAGTATTTCCTACTCGCCAGCGATCATATCTAGTTTTAACCGTAATGGTACGAAGAAAAAAATGACATTAAACTCTTTCCATCCTACTCTACCCATTGCTGAATTTACGTACGTTATCTGACCTCCAACGGGAAGTCGAGGCTTTTGATGTGTCTTTGAAAATCCTCTAAAAGTTCTTGGCTTCAAATGTACTCTGTACATTTCACCTGTAATTCTATGTACGGCAACTATTGGCTCCGGTCTTAATTCTTCCCAGTGTTGTGACATTTTGGTCATAAAAACGTTGTATAAACCTAGCTTCTCTATACTGCACTCAGTCTAGTACTAAAATTAAGTCCGTATCATGAGGTTATAAAAATCTGAAATTTAGCCGCATTTTGAAAGGTATGGTAAAAAATGTGGAAAATTCAAAGCGTTAACACACAAATTTATGTTCGAGTATAAATGATAATGCTTAAAGCTGAATGTTCGCGGGATATTAATAAAAAATATGAGGGTTGTTGAAAACTTATCAACACCCCACCACACCATTAACAGAATTGATCTTTCCATATTCATCTAGTCAAGAAATTCTACAAGTATTCAAGGCGCAAGAGGTCTAGTGTAGATATTGTTCTTAATGGAGGGAAAGGTTGACCACTGAATAATAGAATATAATCCGGTAGAAAATACGTGAAGATCTTTAGTATTTTAAAGACTACGTTTCGAGCAGAGTAAAGGGAAAAATTCAAGAAAAAGGAGACAGTAGATTACCTGAGCCGAAATCAAGCGATATCAGATTTTCCCTTCGTAATTGGTTTGGCAAATTGGATCAAAATAGCTATTCTCAAAGAAAAAACAAAAATCAGAACATCATTGAAGGGTTTCTGCTATCATTTGAAAGCCTGCATTTCATGAACTTAGGTCGAATAACAGGTTTGTGGATGTCTTTTTCAAACATGAGCATAAATAAGTCCTAGAATGAAAAGAAGATAATAACAAGGCTTATTGGGAAATACTTTCACATTAACAATTAGGCATAGAGATAACAAGATGGTAATAAAATATTCATCACAAAGTAAACGATAAAGGCGGGAGTCGCAAATTGCTTTAACAAGTATATTAAGATGCATTTAGATTCTTCATTTCAATCAATCTTACGTTACCGTATTGCAAGGTGGTAGGAGATATTTTCGGGGTTACTCGCCTCTGCTTGCGGGGAAACATTCAAAAAACAATTAAAAATTGTTTAGTGTACACTGATTATGTGTAAATTATTTATGTACGAATAAATAAATATATGTGTGTGTGCGTCTCGGTAGTCCAGGGCTTTATCGTTGGACTAATGACCGGGGGGGCGGTTCGGTCAACGGCCGGCCGGTTATGGGCACCTGCAGTTCCAAACAAGTTTTGCGATTTTTCGGATACTAGAGAAACCATGGGAAACAATAACCGGCACAGGGAAAGGAACCGGCCCCCCTACCCTGATCTGTGAATTTCACACGCCGTTAACCAATTTTTCGAAAGATGGAAAGCACAGGAAAGAGAATAAATTTCTAAAGCTTTTATCAGTTTCGCTCTCATGGTGGTGCAGTTAGAAAGCTTTTCCCATTTTCCCCTGTAACTTGATTTCATGAAAATGGAAGGAAACATTGCTGTCCCACAAAGTAAATAAAATCAAGATCCAAAACCTTCCAACGTCATTATAATTTTGTGACGCATTCAATGCATCACTTTTTTGATCGAGCACATCTTGAAACAGTATGACATACACAATCAATCCTAAGCTGGTTGCTTTTGGTCTTTTTCCAGCGTGGACTTGAATATTGTCTCGATTTTAAGTGAAGAGCGATACGACTCCGCAATAGGATATTCATTCTATAAAAACTTACTTTTCTGACAATAATTGATAGCCATTAAATATACGGCTCCTCTAAGAATTTACAACACCTTGGGTGAAATGAAGTTTACAAAGAGCATTTGACTACTACAGAAATGCTATTTAAAGTAGCAACGATAAACAATCCCTACATGACTCTAATGTAAAAGAAAGGATTATTAGGATTATGTGCATAAACACGAACAAGTTATGCAATAATAGTGTTCAACATAATAGATGAATATACGAATAGGCCCATCTTTTAGCAGTTTTACAGCATGATTTGAATATACGTATCCTGCTATTGAATTTTGTAGCATGTAAATACATTATTTGGTGTAGTAAACATTTTTAGTGCACGCTCTAACTAATATCTGTGTAGAGAATACATGATTGGGATTGTGTGCATGAATCGTGACCTACCATTCCCACCACTTGCCCTTTGCCCTTGCGGCTTACAAGGGAAAGAGTAAAAGTAAATGATTAAAAATTTTTAATACAACCACGGATCACAATAACAACGTTATTATCTTGAAAATTCTCGCCACTCAAATTTTTCAATTATTTTTTATATTAAAATATTCTTCCTGGAGGAAATCTCATAGAAAATAATATGCCATACTTTATTAACTTAAATTCATTTCTTACTTTATTACATAAAAGTAGTAGGTGTCGAAAAACAATTTTTTATTTTAATTGTGTCATAAACACTCTCGAAGTTGGCAATTGCCAATATTACTTGCCATCGCATAGAAATTCTGGTATTTATTTTTTCTTCCATATCTCTGGACGCAGTGGTCTAGGGGGTAGAGCGTTGGACTACTGACCGGAGGGGCCCAGGGTTCGATTCCCGGGAAAGGCACTTTGGGCACCTGCAGCTCCACCCAAGCTAGTTGATTTTTCGGGTACCCGATCTTCCTGGGAAACCATAACCGGCACAGGGAAAGGAACTGGCCCCCCCTACCCTGATGTGTGAATATTCACACGCCGTCGGGCTTGGCACATGGGTGAGCTCTACCATCACCTACTAAACCGACCTTCCGGTTGATTACTGTGTTTATGGTTTTATCTCTGGAGTGTCAATGAACGAAAGGCATCGCCTTTGTCAAATCAAGGGTATTCCTGAAGCAGGAGAATATCGTATAATGTAAAGAAAACAAATGTTTTTGTGCAATAACTCTTTCGTGTTTTTGAATACGCCTATTTTTATTAATGTAAAACCAATTATTCTCATTTTAAACCTCTCAGTACATGTATAATGGTATTTTAAACAGCTTTAATTGATCATTGGCCGCAGTGCTTCTTTAAATATCAATACAAGGAAGTGAGGTGTAAGAAAAAGATTGTAAAGACAATCGGTTGAAGGAATAAATAAATTGTATTTGATTAATAGCGGGAATGTTAGTTGAATAAGACATTTGAAAGTAAAGTAACGGTTTAATCTTTTGCTAGTTATTTTCAGCATAAAAGTTGGACCAAATTTGTCATAATTTTGTTATTCAATAAGGTTGTAAGTCATGGATAAGTAGCATTCATCATTGGCGTAAAATACAAAATATTTCATTTACTATTTAAATCATATATATACAATTAGTAATTAGTGAGATAGCATAGATTTAAATAATAGGGAAAGTTGCTATATACCGTATTTTTACGAGTATGCTGCATATAGGGGAAGAGATCTCGTTTGGATATGAGAACCGGTTGCCTTTTATGATTTTCATTATTTTGGAAATTATTTTACAATATTCTTTAGATTAAGTAAGATCTGGTGCTTTCCCGGCGTAGTTGCTTGGTGAAGTTTTCTCGGGTCCCTGAGAATGACGATGATCATCTCTGAGGAAGATGCACGAGTCGTGCATCGAAACGTCGGCTTACATGGAGCCCCTGATCCGGTGGAAGACCCGAGAAAACTTCACCAATTCTATAGGTTACTCGAAAAGAAATAAAAATAAAGAGTTCTTTTGACTCTAAGCACATCAATATATATATATATATATATATATATATATATATATATATATATATATATATATATATAGATATATATATATATATATAGATGCAGGTTTAGGAACAGTGTGATAAATTCGCACAGTTTCCCAGGAGCGGATGCGGACTCTGACCACAATTTAGTTGTTATGAAATGTAATGTTCGTTTCAAGAAGATAAGGCAAGGGCGGCAGGCTAAAAAATGGAATTTAGAAGCAGTAAATGAATTAACGAGGAAGGAGTATCAGGAGGCTATAGAGAAAATGATGGATGACGGTAAAGAACTGAGTACTATCGAAGAAAAATGGGAATGTATCAAGAAAGGGATATTGGAAGCCGCTAAAGACACTATAGGAACCGTTAATGGGAAAAGGATAAGGAAACCATGGGTAACCGAGGAGATGATTGCAAAGATGGATGAGAGAAGAAGATGGAAAAATGTAAACACAGAGTTAGGCAAAATGAAGTACAAAGAGTTAAACAATAAATTGAGAAGGGCCACAAATAAAGCAAAAGAAGAATGGTGGAAAACGCAATGCGAGGATATGGAAAGTTTACAGAAGAAGGGTGAAATTGGTGCTCTATACAGCAAGGTTAAGTTATTATCGGGAAGTAAGAAGGCAAGAGCTGTGCTAACAGTTAAAGATAAATGGGGTAAGATAATAGTTGAACCAGGAAAAATCCAAGAGAGATGGAAGGAATATATAGAAACACTGTATGGTAAAGAACTTAGGCCGACAAGGTTAGACAAAGAAAAGGAACATGACGTAGAAGAAGATAGCTTAGGTCCAGGCATACTCGACGATGAAATAGAAAGGGCATTAAAGGAGATGAAAGCAAATAAGGCTGTGGGGGTGGACAATATTCCTGTAGAAATGTTGAAATGGTTAGGGAAAGGTGGGAAGAAGGCCATATATGGACTGATTCGTAGTATCTATGAGGAAGGAATCTGGCCGGAAGATTTTGTGAGATCGGTGTTAGTTCCTATTCCAAAAAAGGCAAAGGCTTCGTCATGTGAGGATTACAGAACAATAACTTTGATATCCCACGCAGCTAAAGTTATTCTCAGGATCATCAACAAAAGGATAGAGAGTAAGGCAAATGATTACTTAGGGGATGATCAGTTTGGGTTCAGGAAAGGAAGAGGTACGCGTGATGCCATTGCAGTAATGAGATCACTAGTCGAGAGGAATATAGAATACAATCAGGACGTTTTTGCCTGTTTTGTAGATTTCGAAAAAGCGTTTGATAGAGTGAATTGGGAAAAATTAATGCGTGTATTGCAGAAAATAGGAATGGATTGGAGGGACAGGAGACTGATCCGCAACCTGTACATGTCTCAGACTGCTCAGGTGCGAGTGGGGAACGGAGAGTCCGGATGGGCAGTGTTAGGAAGAGGTGTTAGGCAGGGTTGCCCATTGTCACCGGTACTGTTCAACGTATATGTAGAGGAAATGATTAAAGAGGCATGGGAAGAACTGGAGGTAGGAATGAAAGTCGGAGGGGAATTCGTAAAATCGGTTAGGTTTGCTGATGACCAGGCATTAGTTGCTCAGTCAGCCAAGGGGTTGCAAGCATTGTTGAGTGAATTGGAGGTTCAGTGCGATAAATATGGGATGAGAATAAATATTAATAAAACAAAGGTTATGCGATTTTCCAGAAAGAAAAAGGCTAAGCTAAATATTAAAATAGGAGGGGAAAAATAGAGCAGGTAGAACAGTTTACATATCTCGGAAGTGTTTTGGACCAACACGGTCAAAGTGGTAGGGACGTAAGGAGAAGAATTGCGCTAGGCAAGGAGGCTTTCTCAAGGAGGAGGGAGTTGATGACGGGGACGTTGAGTAGGGATGTTAAGACAAGACTCGTAAAAACTCTGATATGGAGCGTAGCTATGTACGGCGCGGAAACGTGGTCGCTGAAGCAGGAGGATAGACGTAGATTGGAGGCTTTTGAAATGTGGGTGTGGAGAAGAATGGAAAAGGTGAAATGGACCGAAAGGAAAACAAATGAGGAAGTACTAGAAATGGTGGGGGAGGAGAGGGGTTTGTTGAGAGAAATCCTATGGAGGCAGGAAAAATGGATGAAGGGCGTATTGGGCGGTAGTGGAATGTTGAAGAGGGTAATAGAGGGGAGAATGTTGGGCAAGCGAGGTAAGGGTAGGAACAGGATAGGGATGTTAGACGAGATGAAGGGAGGAAAGAAGTACACCGAGATGAAGAGGGACCTGATATAGATTAGTTTGCTAGGTGGGGAGTCACAAAATGTTTATTTGATAGTTGGGTCCATCCAAAAACCTACCTTAACCGGTAGATTACCTAAATATATATATATGGATGATGCGGAAGTACTCACGAGAGCAATATAACTTTTGGACGGCACAATAGAACACAGAATAAAACAGTTAACACGTAAAAGGACACTCACACTGTAGATGATTTAAGCTTTCGGCCTACTCCGAGGCCTTCTTCAGGTCAGACTCTATGACTGAGACTGATTCTCCGAGGCCTTCTTCAGGTCAGACTGAGTCTGACCTGAAGAAGGACTCGGAGTAGGCCGAAAGCTTAAATCATCTACAGTGTGAGTGTCCTTTTACGTGGTATCTGTTTTATTCTGTGTTCTATTGTGCCGTCCAAAAGTTATATATATATATATATATATATATATATATATATATATATATATATATGGAAAGTGGAAGGTCCGTGGTTCAAATCCCGGGTAAGGAAATATTTTTACTTTCGTGATCTACTCAAAAACCGCCTTCCCCACATGTCCTGTGTTCGCCTTTTATGTGTTTTCCTATCCCCTTTCCTTATACCTATTTCTGTTTGAATGAATATTTATGCGCCGTATGGCGGGATTTTCAAGTTTGAATATATATATATATTGATGGCATAGGCATTGATGATATATAAAAATATCATCTATCTTTTGTCGTGCAAACAATGCACCTCATTCTACATAGGCGAATGCATTACCCCCTTATCGATCCGAATGAACAATCACCGCTACTCATGTAATTCTGCTTCACTCTCTTCTCTTCCTATCCCTTTACACGCAAGTTCACACAACCTATCATTTGACGAATGCTTTCCTTTAACAGTTCTAGAATCCCTACCCGATTCAGTCACCAACATAGAGGTGGAACTCGCGAATCCGCATGCATCCTATATTTCCGATCCTTTAAAATTCCCACCCTTAACCGCTATCTTTAATTTCCTTCCCAACAGTCCCTAAACCTTCCGCTCCCCCTCCCCTCCCCAGGCACTCTTCCCTCAAGACCTCTCAGTCTGACCTGAAGAAGGCCTCGGAGTAGGCCGAAAGCTTAAATCATCTACAGTGTGTGTGTTCTTTTACGTGTTATCTGTTTTATTCTGTGTTCTATTGTGCCGTCCAAAAGTTATATATATATATATATATATATATATATATATATATATATATATATATATATGTAGATGATTTCTTCGAAGTAACACGGAAGTGTTGAATAAAATACTTAGACAGTAACACACAGCACAAGAACACATAAAAAGAACACTCACATTCTAAATTGTTTAAGCTTTCGGTCTACTCCGAGGCCTTCTTCAGGTCATATATATGTACAATGGAATTTTCATTCATGTATACACTGATATGAATGAAAATTCTTTAAACCTTTCGGAAGCTTCTCTTACAAATAAATGCTAATTCACGACTTCAAACTAAGAAAGCAAATTCCCCAATTTTCCTGGAAATCTTTTTTGAGTACTCATTGGTGGGGATTATTCAAAATGAAAAAGAGGTTCAAGCCAATTGAAACCTTTTAGCCAATTTCGGATGGCTCATTCTTCCTAAAACTTGATTTTCTTTCTCGCAACGAAGTTTCCGTTTCCAGTGAGTCATTGAAGCAGTTTACCTCTTCTTCAAATGAGAGGAGATTTGCGCTGGAAATTTTACGTTTATAGAGCTCCATTACAAAATGTTTTTTTCCGAAGATCGAATTTAATGATCATATGTTAGCTTTGTTGTAAATATTTCATAATAAATGGGTAAATGGGTGCCAACTACAAATGCAGTGAGACGCATGAAACCAGTTTAGAATCGTAGTTTTAGTTTTTTGGGAGGCGACCGACAGCTTAAATACCATCCTTACGTTTCTGGGTCAAGCACGAAACCTTCCCCTTCAATTTCACCTCTCTCAAAAGTGTTTCACTATGTTCAAAGGAAAGATCCTTGTCACATTCGACCCTGATGATACTTTTTTATGTGATGGATTTTCTTTCCTATTTTGCATCACTATCATACTCTATTTTTATTTCGAAGGCAGCGAACGAGGGAAACGGAACACGTTGTTAATGTAGGCATTGGATGTTTTCATTTGAAATGCTAAAATTGTCGGTCATCGTACCGAAAACTTCGGTCATCGTCGCCACTATGGTGCAATAGATAAAACCTATGGTGTCAATCTACATCCAAATTGGCAGCGGCGCCATAAAATCAGAAGCCTCCCGAGGGGTACTTTCGAGTGTAGACATACTTTCTACTGGTAAATCTGTAATGTGGGGAAAAAATTAGGTAGGTATTTTAATGCAGTCAATTGAGGGATACGATTTCTTTTTCTCATTCAGGACTCATTAAGGACGGAATGTTCACGACCTTAAAATGTTGTTTTTAATTTTATATCATAAATAGATCTTCAGATTTATGCTCCTCTACATCGCATCGTCTGGTAAATTTTAGCACCATTGCTGTTATGGGTTTTCCGTTAAATTAAACTTCTTTACCCTCATCATCTGACATTAGTGACTCATTGTGTAGGTTTCACGCGACGAAATAGTGTGCTATAAGACCCAGCACTACAGTAGTCGTCAAGTCATGTTACACGAAACCGTGACCCTCCCGTTGTACGGTACTTGTAATAAACTGTAAGTTATAGTAGTTATTACCATTTGCTTGGACAGCTCATATTGAACGTATGTTCTCCTGCAATAGGCGTTACTCGGAAGCTGCACAGAGTACCTTCGTCCAAAGGGACCCATTGAGAATGAAGAGGGGTTGAGGTAGCACAGATATAGGTTGGACGGGAAGGGAAGTCGCAGTGAGGGCTGGCTAACGTCTATGAATTATGGAGCTGTTGTTTTTGAGATATGACTTCGGAGATATTGCGTGGAGAGTAACGGAGAATTTTGCGTCATTTTTGCTGTGGATAGTTATTCGGTAAGAGAAGAGTCTCCGGGAGCAGATTTTGAACGACAACAAAATATTTGAGGCAAGTGTACGTGATGCAATCTATTAAAAACATAATTCTCCTTTATGGTTAATGAGGGGGATGTCTGTAGGTTGAATATTGCCCACCGGAATGGAACTACTACCAGTGACAACAAGTGCTCTAGTTTAGCAAAACGTACATTTCCAGATATCATATCCTCCTCCTTTCCAGTTATCCCCACCTTTCTGTGTCTCACCCCTCACGTTCCAATCTGTATGTCAACACACTTGCATTAAGAAGAGAGCGCGGAGAGAGCGGATTGAAGAGCCGCCCTCCGGCTGGGTATCGTAAACCCTCTTATCGGAGAGTGAGTGTACTCTCTGTTGAAACTCTTTTTAATGGGACTTCGAAACCATGTTAACCGAATATAATTATTTTCTTTGGAGTAAGGGAATATCACCCTCCATCCTCTCCTGCAAATACACTAATTGGACTATTTTATTCCCTCGGAACTTTGAAGACCATGACGAATATCAATATTTTAGACATAATTTCATGCAAGCATATTTTTCAAAGCGGATTAAATTTTAATTAGAACTTTGGCCTTTAAAAATATAACAGTAAAATGAAATAACAAAAAACAAAATCACAAATATTCAGACCTTGCGTGGAAGAAAACCCTTCTAAGCAAAAAAAGAAACTGCGGCCAACGACTTAGAACAGGGAAAATTATGGCAACGAGCATAAAATAACCAAGGTTGAGCATAACCCATATTTTTTAGCGGCTTTTACCTTTGTTATAATCTTATTATTTTGCTTTGATAAAGTTATTCTTAAAGTAATGATTAGTTGTTCTTTCAACATGCCTTGAAATTCCAACTCTTTTCTTTAATCGTACAAGCCAGGTACGCTTTGAAATTAAGCAGTAGAGTTGTTGGAGACCTACTCGTATGCTCCAAATTCGAGTACGAAGGAAGAAGTCAATGCTGTGAGTGGAAATATAGCAGTATATATTATTGATATGATATATGGCCAGCCACATGATTGCAGATTATTTAAAGGGTAAGAACAGGAAGAATTTTGATGTTTTGGCAGTGAGTAACCATGTATTCAGAGTCAAGATTATACGTTGACAAAAAATATTAGGATCTACTAAATATATTACTACATTCAATAAATGGAAATACTTTGCGAAAGTCATTGATGGCACCGGAGTATTAAAATTCCATATTGTATTTCTCAATATTTCATGGATAAGCTGATACTCATTGATAAGATATGGCTTTACATGTAATACAATGATAAGAAATAAGGAAAAGGGTACATGTATATAAAAGACGAACAAAGAAATGATAAAGTTAGCAGTTTTAGGATTAACTTTGTGGAATTCCTTCATTATGAGGGTGAAAAATAGGGGAATCTTTACACTTTCAATACAATACGTCCATGGTTTCGATGCTGCGCATCATCATTAGTTTATGATAAAGTGTAAAAGGTAAAGTAAAGTGTGTGGAAGTGTAAAGTTTCCCTAATTTTTTTACCCTCATAACAAAGAACTAGTAAGAAAGGTGGAATCGAGCATGTTATAAGCATAGAAAAGTCTCCTTGCCCGTGATCGAACCACGGATCTTTGACTTGGGGGCCCGATGCTCAAACTGGTCCCGGTCAAAGAGATTTTTTTACGTTTCCGACCTGCTCGATTCCACCTTCCTCACCATTCATGTGTTCGTCATTTTTTGTGTTTCTATCTCTTTTCCTTATATCTCTATCCCTGTGAATGAATGTGTGTGTACATATAGATACGCGATTATTATTATTAGGTAATCTACCGTTTAAGGTAGGTTTATGGATGGACACAACTATCAAATAACTACTCCGAGGACGCTGCTTAGGGTAAACCGTCAGCTTACGAGGGGTGGGGAAATCATTATATTAGGCAGCTCCAATGTCCGACGAAAAATGTTATTGTTTGTAGAACCAATTACCGGATTGTAGATCTTTATCTTCTGGATCTGCAATCCAATATCTATTCACCTAAGGTCAATTCGTAATCATGTCTTAAAAGCGACTCAAAGATCTTTTAATATGATTATTGTTTCAAAGAATATTAATGCTATTTATTTCTACAAACAGTATCACTACCATTTTGGAATCGTTTGCCCAGCCTCTTTACTAACGGTCAACTTTTATTTAATAGGCCTTGGTCCCCGCTTAGTATGTTATGAAATGGGTTTTGACAAACACCAGAAAGGAAAAATATATTGAAAGTAAGTATTTTTACACAAATGTACCTTTACATCCCTCCTCCACACGCCATCGCGGCGGCTTGCTGGGGTTTTTGGTGGATGTTGATATTTACATGAATTACTCGGCCAAAGTTATTACCTCGAAAGTGACGGTTATTTAGTACGGAAAGAATAGAGAATTACCAATACTAATCTCAACACATTGTGTTAATAAAAAGAGACGTTTCAGGCGTGATATGGTGGAAAATCATGCTTAATTAAAAAAATTGGCAATTTTCCACCCTTTCGCTTACCCTCGCTTGGGCATGCTCTTTAGAACCATAACATACAAGTGATCCAAAATCTCTAAATGCCAGTTTTTACCCTTTGTGCACCGTGTTTTTTTGTGCTGGATACCATGCGCTCAGTCAACGACCACCGAGGAAAAAACCCGGACCTCACCCGCTTTCTCCAAGGTCATAGGAGTATGACGTCGCTCCGTGGGACACACGCTCCCCCAAAGGGATATCCCCCTCCATCCAGCTACTACTTTCTCTCCAGACGTTGAAGGTCTTTGCACCTAGTTACTTAGTCTTCCCCACCCTCTTCCTCTCCCCCACTCACATAGTTACCCATGCTGCCTTCCACCTTTCCTCCCTCTTCCTCTCTTTTCCACTATTCTCTCCTTACTTGCGTTTCAGTATATATACCGGACTCTTTGAGTGATGACTGTTAGCTGATGCTGATGTAGAAACATTGAAACCGGTCGTATTTAATTTTATTTCGTGGCAAATTGCCAAGTATTAATTAAACAGTGTGTTAAATTTTAATATGCGTGTGGTTAGTTACTTTCTGTTTGCCGGCTAAGGTTTCCCAGAATGATATGGTTTCCGAAAAAATCACATAGTTTGGGTGAAACTGAAAATGCTCAGAGCTGTCAACTAAAATCGAAACTGGCCCTCCAGTCAAAGAGTCCAGCGCTCTTGCCTCCATCATGCCCCTATATTACGTCCTATAAATTACGTCGTCCACCAAATGAATTTATTGACCCCATCTGAATGGAATTGGCAGATATTTAAGAAGCTACAGTGACTTCAAAGAAAGTACTATACCTTCCTGGGGAGGGAGGAGTTCTTTCCTCCTTTGTGTAGTATTATGTACATCAGACTCCACCTTCAGTTAGCCGCGTTTACCTGTATCATTGAGTCAATTTTTTTGAGAGAACTCTCAGCCATTCAGTCAAAAATGCAGACACGGTACTGACCGACGCTATTCATTTGAAAAAATACTACTGTTTTCACCGTAATGAGGCATCTTTTAGCAAAATTGTAAAAGAAGAATATCAATGCCTAAGATGTGTAGAATGAGTACTTTGAGGGAAGCATGGTGAGTTTGAGAAAGAAAAACTGGACCCAGAGAAGGTCGGAAATGGGATAAGTGCTATGGACGAAGGATATGCGTCGCCCCAAAAAAGGACGACCGCTGGAAGGGGACACATGAGAGTGCCAACTTACGGCCCCTTAAAATCGGTTAGGGGTAACCGACAGTTATTGGCTGCGGAACCCACAGATCTTAGGAAGGCGTTTGGGACACAGATACTTGACCCCGTTGTTCAAAGTCCAGCCTTTTGAGGGCTGAGAGTAAGGGAGGAAGCAAGAGAGACGGTGGAGGAGACAGGGTTACTTGAGAATGAATTATATCGGGGAGAGGTCGATGGGAGTCACTGTTAAGGAAGTTAGGAAGATTTTTTCGTTTCAAAGGGAAAGGATAGAAAATTTACCAATTTGATAAATTGCAATCTACTCTATTGTGTCCATCATGAGCCCTACGGTAAGAAATATACAGCTATGTGTAATATAAATTAAAAGTTTCGCAAACAGGGTCGTGGGATAGCTTTTTTAAACAGCTCACATGTCCTTTGGTGCAAATAAGGACTTCATGTGAAACACAGAATGTTCCCCATACTGTTCCATTCAATTCTGCAGAGATTCTGCTTAGGTTTATTACCTCGTTAATCAATTACTAATTCTATTACCTTGCCAAGGATTGTTTGCCTTTGTGAAAGTTTATTTAAATCGTTAAATTACGATGGAGTACGCTAAAACTTCGAAAGATTTTTTTAAATATTCATCAGAGACCTAAAGGTTTCCTTTAACTCTTTCCCAATAATCACCAGTTTGTCTAAAAATAAAATTTAAAAATTAGGTATTATACTAATTTCAGGAACATATAAATATTGTATTGATATTTGATTGTGAATTAAACGAAGTCATAATGTTTCTCCTTTAAAGAAATCTGGGTTTAGGTCGAGAATAGATCCGTAACACCAGACAGTGCTTTTCGATTATTTAGGCCTTGGAGCGTTTCGATTTTAATATAAATAGAACACATGTTAGGTTAAATTACGAACAAATACATTCAAATTTTCCAATAGTATTAACACTACCGGTCGGGCACCTTATATTCAGCAGCGCGGTAATACGGCATAAGTCCTTCATTGGAAATACTGTTTCATATAATTAGGAAAAAATAGAAATAATTTCTTATTTCAACTGCAGAATTTGAAAAAAAAGTACTTTAATGGTTATTAAAGGTACGGAGTAGGTATGTGTAATAAAAGTGTTCTCAATTCATTTGCAGAAAGACGAGTTCTGGAAGCTGAGAGAAGCCGTGGAAGTATTGATTTCGCACCTACCACGGGAGATTGGTAATGATTCATGTGGTCTTTAGCCAACCGCTTTACGTTGTATTTTGCTATTGTACTCTAGACGGGGTAACGGTAATTGCGGATTCGCTGAAGCATTGTAGATTGAGTAAATCGTTAACTAGGTCGGAAGGCATAATTTTTATAATATCTGGGAGCCTTGAAAACGAATTGAGATACTTTTCTCGTGTGGGGAGAGTATGCTTGTGCTTCATTCGTTTTTCTGTTGCCTGACGTTGAGGAATTTGGCTGCTTTTGACGAGAGAATCCGTATTCCAACGTAAAAGAATAGTGTGTTAATTTGCTTTGTAGATGTTTGAGTAAGTTTGGCGGATACGGAGAGTGTAAATCCGGGTATCTTTAAAGGCAAATTCCTACCATGTTTGCGATTTGGAAGGGTGGCGAATGTCGTCGTTTTGGACCCCTTTTGGGAGTGTCAGCAAAGGCAAATGATATAGTGGGACTCATGAACTTCCTTTCTGAACGCTTCTCATGCGCTGATGTAAAAACAAAAGTTTTACAATGTTCAACTTGGTTTTAATGACTATCCCAAATGAATGTCATCCCTCGATCCACTGGGGACAAATTCAGCTCGAAGTTTAGACCCGTGGTCGTAATTCTCTCTAATGAGTGTCCAGTTGTGGCGCCGGAACAGGTAAAAATAATGTTTCCCTCCAAAATGCCTTAAGCTTATCGCTAAAATAAATTCCGAATGTTTTTTTTCCAAAAATAATACTTTAAAGTAATACACATTGTAACCATTCATTGATTTGTCTTTCACGGATAAGAATAATCTCTACGACATCGTAGGAAATTATGATTTCATTATGTAAAACACTAAATTAACATGATGCCATGGGCGATTTGTTTATCGGGGAAAATATCACGCTCCCCTCCTCCGACACATTCATATAGTATCTTCCAATAGCCAAGAAATATGAAGAATTTCGGTAACTAGATACATTCCAATGAATCATGTGATATTATCAAAAAAGTGGAGAGCATAGGTTGGATGATAATAAGCTTTTCTCTCAACAAAAATGTAGGCAGTAATCACGAAGATGTCAAGAAAGATATATTGCTGTGAAAACGAAAGGTACATTTTTGTTTTTTTAGTAATCTTACTAGTTGTAGACCATCAAAATGTTTACCTACCATGGGTAGATTGAAAGAAAAAATGACTTCTGACTAAGAAATATTTTTATTCGGCTAAAGAAGTCAGGAAATAAATAATAGTGGACATTCCATGGTGGATTACCTGTAGGTGCGTAGATATCAGTTTAGCCTTTACCCTAACCTTTCTTTTATGATTCATACATAATCTTTAGAGCGTTTTAACTATGTAAAAGTTTCGCTTTTCCAACACTACTTCACGTGCTGTAAATCGCAATCACAGATATTACACATAATTGTAAGGGGAGAACTCACAAAAAACCTTATGGCCTCTGAAATGTAAGTATCTTGGTTCACACGTTACTATCTTTTTCCAGTTGAATCTGATACCCGAAATGTCACACACCGTAAACCTGAGGTTGCCCAGGAGTCTCATTCAGAATGAAAATGACACATCCGATTAGTGGCTCAGGGCTATACGCACTGCACTAAATGAAAATGCCGGGAGTAATACATTCAGTGGCATGGCGTCGTCAAAATGGCATTAGCAGTGTCTTAATTCTAAGCATATATATAGCCATCATCTAATTGTCATACTTGTAAGTTTCATGCAAATCGAAATATCTATATTGTCTCTTATTGGTCGAGGAGAAAATGGAATGGCATCTGGATGAATAAATGGATGGCATAAATGGATAGAGAATTATTAAAATATTACTCTCTAATTACATTGCCATAACCTCTCCTCAACCTGAAAAATTTAGTTATTTAAACGTTTAAAATATCATAACTAATAAGCTAACTACCTCCTATATAACCAATAATATAAGTAACTAAATACGAAAAAAAGATCATGGTAGGAAAAAAGCTCTGCTTGCGTCCTGAAATATGCCGCTGGATCTCACTCTATCTCCTTGCTTTCAAGTGGAAGAGAATGAATGTGTCTGGTCGTTTTCCCTAAACCGTTATGGCGACGAGGGCCTCAGAAGTGATGGAATGGGAAGGGGCCGTGATATTCGCTTTATTTTGAGCCGCGTCGTATGGACCTTTTGAATGTTCAGCAGTAGGAAAGAGGAAACATATTTGGAGAAAAAATTTTTGCGTTTTTTTCTGTACGCAATCACTAATTGATAAACGGTTTCAGTGATTGTTCGTCTTTTTCGAGACGCGTAAATATACAAGCATACATGGGAAGCTCGAGTGAACGTACTCTTATGAATGACGGTTTATGAAGGGCAAAAAATGGGGGAATTTTTATGAAGGGTCCATTTGGGTGTAGGTCGCAGGGAGTGTGGGTAATGGGTCAGGAAGCCTGGAAGAGAGATGGAAAGTCTGGGGAATTGGGTAGTAAACACGTGTTCTTCACAAACCATGGAACCCTTTTTATGCAGTAATTTACTAATAAATTAAGTCATTAGCCTTCGTAATCGTCAACGCAGGATTTTGCAGGAAAGGTAGTTATCACTTTGATTATGGATTTCTTCTGCTTATCTATACTTAAATAGGGGATTCATTTATGAAACGATAAACGATTAATTTATAGTTACTTGAAACCATTGCGCCATTGGTAATTTGAGATGAAATATTGCGAGTCATCATCACGCTCATCAGAGTTATCACCGACGGAAAGTATTTAGATTTTGGTACATGGGTCGCTAGCATGTGAAAGCGGAGATTGTGCTACTTCCATGCGGAAGGGCTGATATATAATTAATTTTAAACCCCCAAAAAGTTACCGGAATAAGAAAAGACCAATCTTTATTTCAGGACTCGATTTTTATCAGTAAATTCATGTACTCATGTAATTTATATTGATGTCACCACGTATAAGATATTGTTTCAGTTTTATAATTGTTCATTAATACATGATTGCCAAATATTCTTTTTTAAATAATTCTAATTTAATGCTAAAAAATTTTGCTTTTATTCCCCAATATTTGTAGAGTTCCTTTATCAAGCAACCCCTTTCAAGAGAGTAAGTGGAATATCTGTAGGTTCCCTAATCCATTCTCAATGGTCTATCACAATTTACTCAAATGGGAAATCAACGCCGCTTGTACGTATTACGTGGGAGTGTCTTTGGCATGTTTTGCCAAAGTGAACGAAATTTTTAAGGGGGCCACGTAAAGAACGAAGAATTATTTTGAGCTAGGATAAAACTAAGTGCTTCGGTGTAGTTAATTTTTGGAGTGGAGGAGAAAAACAAAGAAAGAGGAGGGCCCGTGTAAAAGAGAAACGTCCTTTTGTATTAAGAGGACCAGAAAAAGTTTCTTAGGTTAAATCCGATGAAAATCGGGGGCCTTTTGGTGGAGAGAACAGTTTGAAAAGAGTAGCAGAGACTTTGAAAGGGGTTTCGTACGACTATAAAGCCATGTGTTTTTTAAGAGATAGGCAGGTGTCTCAGGGAATGACACGGAGTGAGAGTAGGGCTTTTTTAAATCTCAACACACACGGATAACATTTCGTAATTAAGATAAATAAGTCTTCCTGTTAACAATGCACCAAATGAAGAGAGAATATTGGCAAGGGATAGGAAATTTTTAAAATGTAATAAGAGTGAGACATATTGGGAAATCATTTGGCGTTTGGGTCCGCGTGGCTGATGGTAAATGAAGTTGAATAAACATGAATGAATGTTTATTGGAATGCCAGAGAGCTGATGGGAGCAGAGAGAGACGGAAACTTTATGATATACGGCGCAGGTGATAATGCATGTAGGAAAACAAGGGGTGGATAATCGGAGTTATTGACGTATTGAGGTAATTTGTGCTCAGCAATGCGGACTAGATTTGGTGCAGCCGAAATCGGGAAAGGTCAGGACGAATCTGTTGACAAAATAAAGATTCGCAATAGAGATATAAGATTATAGGCGAAGAGGCTTTGCGATAGATAGGGACCAATATATTACAAATGAAAATAGATTAAAACTAAATTAACTGGAATGATGGTTAGAGGAGAAAAAATCGACTCTGTTTAGCCGAATACACACGAAACAATTTTGCAAGCTGCAAACCATAATAAATAAATTAGAGAAAACTTCCTAAAGCATAGAAACATAAAAAATGAAACTCTAATACAGTTTACTCGCTTGGTCTAGTAGCCGTGGCGTAGCAGCAGTAGCAGTGAAAGCAGCAAAAGCTTAAACTGTGGTGCGTGACTTTATCTCTTAATGTGCTGTTTACGCCTTATGTTGGATAAAGCCCCTCCCGCACACCTTCCCGTTGACTTAAAGGGCATTGTGTGGATGTAGATATACCTTGATTTACGCCACCTCCCAAGATCTCACCTCGATTCTTCTAGAAGCTTCTGAAATTTTTTCGATTAAGGAGTTACACAAGCAGCTGCTTTCTGTGCGTTTGTTCATGTTTTTAATTGGAAAAACAGCTTATTTCGTGGAAGAGTGGTAATTATACATGTATAAGGAAAGGCCACAAGAGACGTACTCAGAAGCTAAAAACGGACAGAGAACGTAACGAAATTATTGGGTTTCTGCTATGGGAGAGTTGTTGTAAATAGAATAAAAAGGAATAGACTAGGAACGATATAGGGAATAGTTAACAATGATGAAGCGTGGGAAGATTTATGAAAGGAGATAGAAGAACCTTTAAAAAGAAATTTAAGGGAAAATGAATTCATTTTTAAAATAAGAATAATAACACAGAGAGCAAATAAGAAAAATATTTTAAAAAGAAGTATTATTGAATGGCACGGAGGGTTGTTTGAGCCCTTTCCATAAAATGTTAGGAGTTTTAAACTAAGTGTAAAGCAGCCTCTGGGTAAACGAAAGGGTAAAAAACTTTATTCCCTGGTGAATACTATATTATTTTATGTATACAAAATATTTTTCTGCACATGATGTGAATGGCATGAAAAGTTTAATTGTAAAAGGGAGTCAGAACGGTGCGTGATTTTGAAAGGGTATGATGTAGAACATTTTGTGATTTTGGACAGAATGTGATGTTGGACGGTGCGCTGCTTTTTATGGTGTGAACTTGGCTCATATTTGATGGTACAGGTACGATTGGAAATTTTGAGAATCCTTAAATGCCATTGTTATTAAGAACATTTTGTGTCACATATGTTTTTTAGTGGATTACAAGGGTGCATCACTAAACCGTTGCCACCAGGCCACTTGCTTACATCTAAATCTACATAACACCCCGCAAGGCGCCGCCAGGGCGTGTGGTGGGGGGGATTAGGTCACCACTCAAAAAAGGGAAAAAGTAACACCGTATTCAAAATCAGCACATACATGCAGACCAAAATCTAGAGTGGTGCATATATTTATAGAACTATTCTATCATTTTACACACATGCAAATATATATCTACCTCCTTTAATTTTACACGCATGCAATTACATATGCTATTATCTAACAAATATTTGCACCTTTGCCTTAGTTGTAACGAAATGTGAATTATAAAAATATAACTGAAATAATAAAAAAAAATTGGTGTGAGTGACTCATCGATAAAGGCCTATCAAATAAATATTTCAAAATCATTTGTCGCATATTATTTTCCAATAAGCAATTAGACGAATATTCTTAATAACTCTAAATACCTGGTCTAGCCCAGCATCTTTTTGTGGTACCCCAATCTGAGGATAAATTTCCATAATGCGTTTTTCATCATCGGAAAAAGGCCTGAGTGAACTAAAGATGTTAAAATTGTAAGCTACCAGTGGGTAAATACTGGAATAAAATTAATGAAACTTGCACGACGCCAATTGTATTTCACGCTTTTAAAATAAGAAGAACCTTTTCCCAATAGTGTATGTCCATTAAAAATGTATTACCACCCTTCATTTAAATTCTTCGGACATATCCTCAAAATAGATTTACAAATAATAGTATTTCCAACAACAAAAGACAATATTCTGCGGAAAATAGTTGGGTGGGAAAAATTGGAAATGAACTCCATCGAGCAGTGTAAGCGTATTTAATACCACTAAAATCAGAGCCGTATAATTACTGAACTCTTATGGTTTTACGAGTACATCTGTTGACCACAGGTATTACCCCACATTAAGAGGGTCTCCTTTTTGCCCAACATGCACGTAATCGAATTTTTTTCACTGGGGGTTACAATTATATCGTCGCCAGCCAATGCTCATCTACATCGTGCCTCGGAATAAGTTTCTATTTTCCACTTCGGAAATAGCACAGGCGCTCTCATGCGATTCTATCAAATTTAAGGTTTTCTACATTTGTGTAAATCATTTTACAAGGAAACATCAATGCGATTATACTGTGTACGTATTCCTATTCATCTGTATAAGGCTTGACTCAGCCACTACTAATATTTGCTTGACGTCATACACCCCGCAATATTGCCGGTTACTTCACTGAGTTCCCGCCGTTGCGGGAAAATAGAGCCTTCACTCATATTCACTGTACACGTCTTTGGAAAATGGCCCTAAGGGGGAAACACACTCCCTTTAATTCAATCTCGTGTTAACGCCGGTTGGCAGAGGGGGGAATCCTGATGCAACCCCAAAAGCGTCGAGCGCAGTGCTAAATCAACGCCTTGAGGCGTTTCCTCCACGACGCGTGCGCAAATATACGAAATCCTCACTCCACCATGTATCAAAAGAGCGGACGATGAGATAGAATGGCAGTATCAAACGCGGATGTTTGTCTGTTTGGTAACTCTAGTATAAGAATATCCACTATATGCTATTCTTGGCCCACTACTTTTTCTTGCATGTGAAGGCTGCATAGAACGAAAATGCGTCAATGTAAACGTGCAATACACGCGGACCATTACTCAGTAGTAGCCAATGCTATACAAAAATCTAATTGGGAAATTTATGCTGCAAAAAAATGAGTAGTATAAAAATATCTCTTTGTTGAAAAAAGACAGCCGAGTCAATTGCAGTTGTTAGTCATGATTTATTTATGCAAAAATAAGCACAAACTATACAGATTAAATTGTTTTAATTAAGGAATGAATCTCCAATATGAAATCAATAATAAATGCTCTTAATATATAAAATATCATTGGACTTAAATAAACCGCACCGATGACGCGTGAGCATTGAGGAATTTGGAATTAAAAATTAATGACGTTTTTGTTATCTCACCTATAAAAAGATACCATCTCATTGTCTTTATGAGAAGAAATAAACTTACTGTAAAAGTCTAATAAAATAAATATTGAATCGTATTTTCACAAAAATATTACCCTAAAATTTGTGTATAATTACATCAATCAATATGGCTCTGTATTAGAAATTACAAATGTAATACACACATGCATACACTCAACGTTTATATTCAAGGAATCAGTTGCCAAGTAAGTGAAAGCCTTAAGTGTTTTTACATAGATTTTTCTTGACACTCACAAAGTGAATACCACATTCAAGTCATATGTTCGTATTCTCGCGCCTGAACTTGATCATTCGTTCCTTAAAGACTGATCCCACACACTCGAACCCTCTCCGATGAGCCACAGCCGGTCGACTGGTATGTGGAAATAAACCGTCATTGGCAGTCTTTGATGTGGAGGCGACTATCCATAGAGTCTGCCGTAGATCAGAGGGAAAATTCATAAAATAAACGGAAATAGATATACGGCGGGGTTTTGTAGAATGCAGTTTTCAACAAACGTATTTCAGAGCTTAAGTGTATCCTTACCAATAGGTTTGCATTGTAATAAATGATACACACCTTATAATTTTCCAAATTTATTTATTTGATTCTTCCAAAGTTTCGTCGTATTCACAACATTATTAAAAATACTTCCTGAAATAATAAACCGGTTTCGACGTAACGATTACCACTATCAAAAGAATTGTTGATAATTTAGAAACCGATATTTCAATAAATTATTGTGGAAAGTAACCACATCCTTTTTAATCATATATAAATTCCGCCCACTTACAGCACCTACAACTGATTTTAGGATTTTTCTGGGTGTGTTTGAATAATATTAACCATGTTAAGAGAGATTTTGAACAGTTGTTTCAGTTTAGAATTCAATTAATTGAATATAAAATACAATTTCAAATTGAACCATATTTTTAATTCCCGACCAGCTTCCACGCCTTTAGCAATGTCAATATCCGCGATTTATGCAAGTTTCGGGTATCGATAAACTGCGAATAATGTCCTGGATAACCTGTTGAGGCGGAGAGCGGATGAATTAGGACCAAAGTGTTTTGTGAGCATGTGGCGGTGAGTGGAAAGTGAAGGGTTTATGGTAGCCGTTGGTTGCTGGTCCCGGCAAGGATGTCGTTATGAATGGGGTGTGAGTTTGAAAGTGGGTTTCTGGTGAAACCTTTGTTCGAATAAATATTGTCATGGGGTAGGATTGGCGTATTACCGTAGGGAATAGAATGGGAATTATGGAGAACGGGAATTAAAACTCATGAACATTAAATAAAATGTTGCAATCTCTCATCCTGTTTTGAGCATTCTCTAGCATCCTAAATGTTCCCGCTCTCTTTCTTAATGTCCTTAGAAAAAATTATTTATGTCCGTTGAAATAGAGTTCATATGACGTCCATATGAAATATTTTTCATTATTTTTATGCTCTCTTTCCTCTTTTCATATCAACTTTGATGTTCATAGGTTCCCATATTTCCTTTCTTCCTTGTATTTACCTATAGCTTTCGAAGTTCACATTAAAAACTCGAATCTGCTAGACTGGAGAGAATTACACTTCACTTTAATTTACGCTTAATTATAGCCAATATTTGGGTGTACATTGCGATGCCGTCCCTATGATATAATAAAATTTGAATGAACTTATGAATACTTATTTCACGCATTTAAATGGAAGTAAAAGTCAGCATTATTAAAATGGGTATATGGAAATTGGAAAAAGAGGGTCAAGGAGCCTTGTTATTTCACGTCAACTAGGCCTCGCCTTGAGTTTGCTGCAGATGTATGTAACCTTCACGAGGTAGGCTTCATTTTGGAAGTAAATCCAGTGCAACGTAGAGCAGCGAAGTTTGTAAAAACTTGTTATGACCAAGATAATAGTGTCAGTATTGGAAGATAGGGTGAGAGCCGCTATTTGAACAGAGGTTTGAATACAGGTTAAATGTTCTACGTAAATTATAGGCATGTTACTTATCTGATGATGATGAAGACATATTAAAGGCCCCGATTTACAATGGTAGATCAAATCACCAAAGTAAATTAAGGAAGATAGTAGATCAGATAGATTTGAAATTTTATCTTTTCCTCGTACCATCAGAGATCAAAATACATCTCGCATATGTGATACCAATCGTGTATAAGATAATTAGAATTGGCAATGTATCTATTTTGCATATAACCTGTACGTTCTTTCATATATACTGCGTATATTTGTGGCAAAATTCTTATCTGAGGAGGTTAAAGGCATAATACAGATCCCAACAATCGACTAGCTAGTCACAAGGAGTAGTGCCTGGAGAATATGTAACGCCTAAGAGAGTGAATTAGGTGGAAACGTCCCTTACTTTGGAGGAGCCGCGAGTAGATTTTTCACCACGACAACACTCCAATATATTCTACTTCCAGATCAGGGATGTCTAATGGAAGGCAGCTTCAGCCCATCCTATGCAAACCTCTTTCATCGTCTTACAGAGAAAGAATTGCTTTCAAAGCTATCCCTGAAACCTTTAGTGTGGCTCAGATATATTGATGATATTTTCCTTCTCTTGCCACATGAAACTGAATGACTGAAAGCCTTCACTTCCGACCTCAACTTTTCATTCCTTGTTTCCTTTGCCTCTGACGTTTCCTCCTAACTCATCACTTTCCTAAATGTAAACTAATTATTAATAGACAAAAAATTCCACAATTCTGTGCATCTAAAACTGACCAACAAACAACATTAGTTACATTATAACAGTTACCACCCACATCAAACCAAACGCTCCATTCCTCATTCCCTTCACATTACGAGGATACCGAAACTGCAATCGTTCAGTGTCCCTTAAAAGATTCCTCTCAAACCTACACTATTTCCTCCTCCAACGAGGTTATCCTGAACCCCTCCTAAACAAACAAATCCGAAGGCATACATACACTCCCAAACGTTCCTTCACGGCTGTAACTACACCCATTTCAACATGTACCACCTATTTCCCTGGCATAGAGATCCATCCTGAAAAACTTCTATCTTATCTTTAAAAACTACAACTCCTCCACCAACCATTTTCCTCAATTGTCTCATTAAATCCCTGACCCGTCCCAATGCCACTCCCATGTCCTGTTCTAAAAACCAGGATGATTAGATGTCCAATTTTCAAAAATCGAATCCCAGCCGTCTCTCACCCGCTTTTAATCTCTCTCCGACCAATAAGCTACCTAGTGCACATCCAGTAACACAGTTTACCCTTTGTAACGCAAACTGTGCCCTACCATATATTGGATAAGGTGCCTCACCTAGTCCAAAATATGGCAGGGCATATTAATTATAACATTGATAATATTATAAATATTACAGTTGATAACCCTTCCGTATCGTGTAAGAATTCTTCTTATCTTTTTAAAATGTCACCCCTCGTATGGATCCCATACTCTGGACGAGTATCCTAGGATAGGGCTATGCAGTCAGTACCTTATATGTTTTTTCTTTTGTGGCTACGCTACTACCTTTTAAATTTCTCATTACCCAATGAAGTATTTTAAACGCCTTCCGTGCCATATTATATCCAAGACTCCCTACCCAAGGTTCTTGTTAAGTACTCGTAAATGCATAAATATTTGCAATGACTGCTACATAGGATTCTTTCTTGAAAGAGGGTGTAAATATAATTTTGTGTATTCTTTTTATTTTGAGAGTGTGTATGATTACCCTTACCAACAAAAGTCCTATGTTTAACCCACTCATCAATTGAAATTGTAAATTCATGAAAATTTTATTATCTCTTACGTGGTGAGCTAACACTCACCGCCACAAGCCCTTGCGGTGGCTAGGGGTTTTTTTGTAGATTTAAATGTACCTTGGCCTACCTGGTAAGTGGCATCATTTAGTGAAGTGAAGGGTCGTACAGTGTTTTTTAAACAATGGGAAGCAGTCTAGTTAGTTTTTAGGTATTATTTTAGTTGATTTATTTGTTGTTCGTCACTAGTTCTCTTTCGTGTGAAGGTAACAGATAGTCTCTTTGGCCTGTAGCTTTTGCGTTCCCCTATTTGGTTTGGTGAGAGCGCTATTTCTTTTTTCTTTATTTTTATAGAAGCTTTTGTTTTCCTCTTTTATTCGTGGTTATTTGTAATTATTAGATGGATTCACTTCAATTAGATTCTGTCAGAGATTAACGGCGGAGTGTCTGACCGTAATGGAGGTGGTGATTTGGTGTAGAATCCGAAAAAATCACCGCAATGATTGTACTGCACACGTTCGCTCAACTGAAGAAAACGTCTGAGTGATCAGGGGCTTATCCAGGGTGTCCTCTTCTAAGGAAAAGGTCGAGCCTCTCCGTCGGTCTGATGACCACAGGGTTTTCTCTAAGGGAAAGGGGGGTCAAATTGCTCTGCGGCGTGGAATGGTCAATACCGGGGCAAATGCCGTCCACATCTCCAGTAGGTTCCAATTGCTTTGGGAAGATTACACCGTCACTTAAAATGGTATCTTTTCAGTAATGTACTGCATAACTATATTTTAAATCTCTATAGAATTTACTTTACGTGAATTTTCCGCTTAAACTGCTTTTCCATTCGCCTTGTTTCCGAAGGAAACCGTAAAAGGATCTACTTTGTGGGAATTATGCATCGCGGAAGTAATGGCAAATATTTTGAACGGTTCATTTGATGGGTGACAGTAGATATCACCTATTTTTAAACCCAATGGTGTGTTAAATTTTTACATGACGTAAAGAAGAAAGTTTCCTGAGCCACTTATGATTTCCTGGGTAGATCTAACAAAAACCGCAGACTTGGGTAGTGCCGAAAATGTCCAGAAGACACATATGGAACAATAATGATTTATGTAAAACTTACGAAAATTATAACAGCGAATGATGACAAATGAAAACTGGGAAAAATGAAGGAAGTTGAAAAAGAAGTCATATGAAAGAGTGGAGGAATGGGAATTATGAAGAGGAATGAAATGAAATGTGAGAGAAGTGAATTCAACAATCCTTCCCAAATTGGTTGGCAAGATTGGTTCTACAATGATTATTATAGGTAATCTAATGGTTAAGGTAGGTTTTGGATGGGCACAACAACCAAATAAATCTTTTGTCCCTCCTAACAAAACGCAATCCAACATCCTACTGTACAGAGAACCCCTCACAACAAAGACTATAGTCCTAAAAATTTAATAATTAATTAATTCGTGATATGACTTCCAAGGGAAAACAATAATATCCTAGACCAAATAAAAGGTGCAATAAAACTTTAAATAGAATTGGCTTTTCTACTTTTACAAGACAAAGATATGGGTACATAACCAGAGATTTTATAAGAAATATTTTCTGGTGCATTTCAGTTTCTCAATGTATTATAGAACAGATTAAAGACTAACATGTAACACTGAATGTGGAAATAGTGGTGAAGACAAAAAGATCAAGTGACTTTGCTGTTCATCCTACATAAAAAGATTAACTAAGGAAAGTGAGGGTACTAAGGGAGGGTAAGAAAAGACTTAACTTGTGCCTCAGAGAAGCAAGGCTATTCACTTTTGTAAAGGAAATAATGCTGAATAATCGATAAACAAGTCGGAGCAATAGTTTCTTCTAGTCCTCATTTCGAGAAAGATATTTCACCTACATATTTTCGGAAATAACTTGCACAATTACCCTTGTGTAACGGTAATTTTACCCTTATGCCAAGTCTATCTGCTTGGATACAAAACATTTGAATTTTTTAAAGAACCTTCGATAGTTAAGAATTCGTATTACTATATTTCGTTTTAGATTCACTGGCTTTAAAATATTACAAATTCACAAAATACCAAAAGTAATTCGGTGATCAGAAATGACCTGAACTTTATGTTATTTTTAAAATGATAAAAGTTTCTATTCTTTAACATTAGCGTTTCTTCTTAAATGATAAATTCAACAAAAAACCGCTTGGGAGGAATAACCATGTGATACCCAAGTATTTGTTATTGTCCTCAATGTAATATACTAGATTTAGGTTGAAGAAGGGACTATAAAGTCTGAATCGCAAATCAACACAACAGCTTACGCATTAAACGGGTTGTAACAACATTCAGAGTTGAGCTCATTTGAAAATTTTTTGTCGAAATAATGCAAATGATTTAAATGAGATTTGTGCGAATCATAAATGTTTAATCACTTAATAATGTTGCGAATCATTTTTCACCACAATTTTTTAAATATTTCATTCATTTATATTACCCATAACCAACCTGTATACATAAATTTCATTATTAGGTTACACGAATAAGCGAAAGGCACGAAACAATTTCCTGTGATCATTTAGACATTACTTAAGGGTGAATAGATCTTAACTTCTATATTTTATTTGAATCGTAAGGTTTATATAAGAATAAATTAAAAATGAAAAAAGTGACCGTCTCTCTGACGCCAGGAAGTTGCTGCCATAATGGTTTTTTGTAATTAAATTTTTCGAAGTCAATAAATTCTCAACAAGAACCTTCCGTCTCCAGACCGGTCAATCGTAAAAGTCCCCATGCAAAAATTCTGAGAGATGGAAAGGAGAGGATCTGGGCCAGATGCTCTCATGAAAAATTTAACTCTTCCTCGTGAGGCTGACATATTGTAGGTTTTTTGCCAAGGCGGTACTGCTCCGCCCTACCTCGCTCTAAATGACATCCCTGACGCAGAGAGTGGGAAGAGTAAGAGGGTTTCAGGAAGTATGTCGGTCATCTCTTCCTCCTCAAGCCTCCTCAAGACTCAAGATATTCTGTGACCTCTGCCGCACCTAGCGAAAATCTTTTTTGGTGTTCACCAAACCCTACCAAACGTAGTCAATAGAAGCGAAACCTAAGAATGAAAAGAATGAAAACTTTTCGTTGAGACGGGAATAAATATGACTCAAATAGATATGAGGAAAAATAGAGGTTCCAAAATAAAAACTAAAATGATTAAGGTATCATAATCGAGGATAAATGACCTATTTATTGCGGTGCATATCCAAGTAAATATAAAGTAATGAGATGAAAAATGGATGAAGACGTTCATAAAATTTGAGAACAGGTTTTCTTTAGTATATTTTTATAATTATAAATTTGTCTCCGGTAGAAATTCATTGCATCGTGATAGTTGAATCTGTAAATCAGTTAATTTTATTACCGTCAGACATGCATCACAATTTGAAGCTGTTGCATAATTCGATCAAATATCTAGAAAGATATGAGATTTTTATTTTAATTAAAAAATAAATGTTTTTGCTTGTTTGTACTTGATTCTTCAAATGGGTTTGTGCAGAAGACTGCGCTGTTTTCTCATCCATGTATTTATCCTTGAAATTTTTCACAATTAGGACTTTTTTACTTTTCATGTCCATCATGATAGACTTCAATTACCTGATTGAATTAATCATTTCGTTCACGATTTTCCGTTGATGCCCGGACTTACTCCTGGATATTTATCAATCCATTTCTTGTTTTGTAACGATTATTTTTTTCTAGTTTCTTACAAGTTTAGGAATAATTCACCTTTTTCACTCTTTGAATGTGGTGAGCATCAAAATATAGTGGAAGTCAGATAAAATGAAACTGAAATGAAAACGGGAGATGATCTTCTCCATTCAATGTCGTCAATGTGAGCTACGTAAACACAAAATATGTTAGCCATCCGAAATATTCCGAGAGAAAATGAATGACTGAAGAAAATTACGATTACAATGTGTAAGTAAATCTTTTTTTATGGCTTATGCACACATTTTTCATGTGCTTACTTTTAATTCAATTATAATTTTACTAAATATAAATAAAATTTATTGAACCTGGCTTGATGAGAATATGGCAATTTCAAAGGATAGCCACTTTATTTTTAGTGATTTTTCAATTGCATTAATTTTATGTTGTTTCATTTAACAAATTTAGTTACTCCGTGATACGGAAAAGATAAATGCTCAGAATACTTCATGGATTTCACTTACAAAGCGACTTGCTTCTCCTATGTGTCTTATGAGCCTCCGCATGAGTTAGCCATTCCTCCGCCACCTCCACACCTACGTTGTGCCTACGCTCCTCTTTGTTTTCGTTTCAAATACGAGTACTTCCACTTTCCTCAAATATGTACGATATGTACGCATAGCCAATTGAAAATCGAAAGTGGTACCACAAAGTTAAAAAAATGACCAAAAACAAAATCGTTGTAAGCTAATTGATCCTAAGCACTTAAGTGTTTTCTGTGGCCTGTTTTCCTCATCAAATCATGTGATAAGGAAAACGAATGAAGTTTTTGAAAGGGCTATGTTCATACTCCTTGGTTGCGTCGTGATTTTAATATAAGTTATTTCCTAAATGAGTTCATAGGTACATATAAACTTCTCATACATTTCTAATACTAAAACGATGATCATGATGGTAAGATCCTCGAATTTTCATTCCTGCTGAAGGTGTTGTAGAAGTGGAGAATGATCATTTACATGTCCGTCCGTTTACAGTCAGCGTGCGCCCATGCCCAGGGGTAATATTTTGCATGCGTTAGCACTATAGATTATTCGAAGCTCTTTACGAACTCCCCAACCACAAGTGTAGTAACCCTTAATTATTAGTTTCAGCAAGTTTCCTCCGTTCATCGCTCGCAGAATTTCCCTATCCACTTCGGGGATCAATTAACTCACAGCATGAAAATTTCAGCAACAGTAGTGTAAATAGGTATTAATGCGGTATGTTGCCTTCCAAATAAAAGGATATTTATTACTTGTTGTCCATTTTGTTGCATGAATATTTTGTCTTGTCCAGAGTTTTCCTGTGTCAAGGTGGGACTAATTCTGTCGATTTTTTCGTACACCAAACACGGAAACAGGTGCAGATATACCGGGACGTCATAGTATTTTTCGTAGCAAAGAAGCTGAATATCGACCTCATTCTATTTCATCATGACGTCATATGCGTGGATTAGTCTAGCGTATAGAGATGGGAGAGAAGGTCGATGCTCTTTGAGTGACGAACACTGACGTCATAACTCTCTTTTTTTAGGCCCTAGAGAAATGATATCGCTGATCACACCGCAGGCAAACTGTCCACACACCAACATGACTGGAGACGATGAAGAGGTGGAAAGGAAGGGAGAATAGGGGGAGTGTAACTTTGAGTGGGAGATGCTTCAACTCTCGCAAGTATTAATTGAGTTTCCTTCGGCCACGGGAGAGGGAATCCTCCACCCTAGTCCCCAGTTTCACCCTAAAGTTTCCTCTTTTCACCGTCCTCCCAAGAGACATGGGGAAGGGAGTGCTGTGCAGTCCCACAAAGACTTCCCTTTTTGATTTCGTCAAGTGCCCCCTCGCTCGCCCTCCGCTCCTCTACTCCCTAGCATCCGCCTCCCTCCTTGGCGATTCCCATCAAGCAACGCACTCCCCTCCGTTCTCCTCCTCTCTACTCACATCCTCTGAAGTCACCCGACCCCCCCCCCCGCCGTAGTCGCTAACAGCCGCCTTCCCCCGCCACCCTCAACGTGCTCCAACCCTCCTTCTTCCTTCAGCCAATCCGGTCGACAGACAGAGTCCTTTTCCCTTGCAAAGACTCTCCTAACCCAGGATCCCTAACTGAAAACCATAAAAAAATCCACCGCTGTCCTCTCACTGTCTTCCCCAACAAGAAATCAAACCAAAGCAATTTAGCACCTATTGGCAGTGGGATGCTTGATTTTTGCTCTTAATTACTTGTGTACCAGCGCAAAATTATTCACAATTCTTTGTGACTAAGTTCGAAGAAATCCTTAACTCGCACAAATATTAACTAGTCATTTTTGGAGAAACAACTGCCTCAAAAATCGCGTGTGAAAATAAAATCATTTTTACTGCCACAGCTGCATTAAATAATATTTTTAAATAAGTTCCTACATTTTTGCTAGGATCTGTGAGCCGGCAACATGGCGAGAAGTTTAAAGAATCTTTTATTTTGCCAAATTGTGTACATTGTAAAATTATTAGCCCTGCTGTTCAACAAGTCAACCTACGCGACGGTAATTCCCAGGAGCAGGATGGAAAATTTATCAGATAAACGTCGCGGAGTCTTAGGATTTATTAGCCATATTATTGTCAACATCTACATCTACAAAATACCCCCAAGGGCGTCTGGCGGAAGGTGTTAGGTAGACACCCTAAAAGAGAACTAAACCACGTGAAAAATCAACAATCAAACAACAATTTTATTAGAGAGACCGTGATGAATTAAAGCTAATTGAGCATATTTTAAAGCAATCAGTTAGTTGAGATCGTGAATTTGGAGAGGGAAAAAATGGCAGGTATATCAATCCATTCTTTTAATCGTTGCCAATTTCACTTGTTTCGTCAAGGTGGTGACAGCTGCCGGTATAATTTTAATCCCTTAACATTTTGGTTAAAGGGTCTCAGCGAACCTCATGGCGTTGCCCCTTTTAAAAAATCTATTTAATAGATTGTCTGGTTAACGTCGTCTTTGAATTCTAATCCTAGTTTTGGAGTGATTCCGTCAAATATAATTTCTTCCCCGAAAGAGTTTTAATACATTTTTCTGATCATTGCTGTATTTAATCCAATGACTTAATTCATGTTCACTCGTATGGATTCATATTAGTTTATTCGATATTTGTTTTCAAAGAATTTAGTTGGATTTTTCACTATTGCTAAGTACACGAAGGAATAAAGTAAGCATTTGTCCATCCTTGTGTCTTCCACGTATTTGAAGACATGAGATGAATTCAGTTTTAGGTGCAAAATAAACTATTTTCTTGCATTATCAATTTGCCTTAATAAGCATAATTTTGCAATCACCATTAATCCCCTAGATGTGTTTGGACACTGCAATTTTTGGCTTTTCACCTTGATCGCTACTGACCGATTATCCGTCGGAAAACACTGTACCACCAGGATATGTGTCATCTGTTAAAATGCTGAAATTAATTAACAGATATATTACATTAACAATTTGTTTCTACTTATTTTACTTAGAGCGTTACCTCGTTTGCAAAAACAAGTAAGGGGATCAGGATAGTACGGTGGCTAACGCACCGGATTGCCAACGGGTTCGAACACTGGAAACGAAAGATATTTTTCATTGATATGCCGATCCCTACTTGAGGTGCTTTGTTAGGAGCACTTTTAGTTAGGACGACTTCAGTCGGATGGGACGTTAGACATGCGGACCCCTTGGCGCATTTTAATAAGAGTAGGCTAATGCTGACGCCGGATTTCTCTCCACCCATCCTTTCCCATCCATTACAAACGCCGCAAATGACCTTAGATGATAGTCGCCTCCCCTGAAACTAGTGCTTCAAAAACAAGGAAAAATTTGAAATATTTGTCTTGTGAATCTATTTAGTGTTATTAATGGAGATCTGGCCGGAAGATTTTGTGAGATCGGTGTTAGTTCCTATTCCAAAAAAGGCAAAGGCTTCGTCATGTGAGGATTACAGAACAATAAGTTTGATATCCCACGCAGCTAAAGTTATTCTCAGGATCATCAACAAAAGGATAAAGAGTAAGGCAAATGATTACTTAGGGGATGATCAGTTTGGGTTCAGGAAAGGAAGAGGTACGCGTGATGCCATTGCAGTAATGAGATCACTAGTCGAGAGGAATATAGAATACAATCAGGACGTTTTTGCCTGTTTTGTAGATTTCGAAAAAGCGTTTGATAGAGTGAATTGGGAAAAATTAATGCGTGTATTGCAGAAAATAGGAATGGATTGGAGGGACAGGAGACTGATCCGCAACCTGTACATGTCTCAGACTGCTCAGGTGCGAGTGGGGAACGGAGAGTCCGGATGGGCAGTGTTAGGAAGAGGTGTAAGGCAGGGTTGCCCATTGTCACCGGTACTGTTCAACGTATATGTAGAGGAAATGATTAAAGAGGCATGGGAAGAACTGGACGTAGGAATGAAAGTCGGAGGGGAATTCGTAAAATCGGTTAGGTTTGCTGATGACCAAGCATTAGTTGCTCAGTCAGCCAAGGGGTTGCAAGCATTGTTGAGTGAATTGGAGGTTCAGTGCGATAAATATGGGATGAGAATAAATATTAATAAAACAAAGGTTATGCGATTTTCCAGAAAGAAAAAGGCTAAGCTAAATATTAAAATAGGCGGGGAAAAAATAGAGCAGGTAGAACAGTTTACATATCTCGGAAGTGTTTTGGACCAACACGGTCAAAGTGGTAGGGACGTAAGGAGAAGAATTGCGCTAGGCAAGGAGGCTTTCTCAAGGAGGAGGGAGTTGATGACGGGGACGTTGAGTAGGGATGTTAAGACAAGACTCGTAAAAACTCTGATATGGAGCGTAGCTATGTACGGCGCGGAAACGTGGTCGCTGAAGCAGGAGGATAGACGTAGATTGGAGGCTTTTGAAATGTGGGTGTGGAGAAGAATGGAAAAGGTGAAATGGACCGAAAGGAAAACAAATGAGGAAGTACTAGAAATGGTGGGGGAGGAGAGGGGTTTGTTGAGAGAAATCCTATGGAGGCAGGAAAAATGGATGAAGGGCGTATTGAGCGGTAGTGGAATGTTGAAGAGGGTAATAGAGGGAAGAATGTTGGGCAAGCGAGGTAAGGGTAGGAACAGGATAGGGATGTTGGACGAGATGAAGGGAGGAAAGAAGTACACCGAGATGAAGAGGGACCTGATATAGATTAGTTTGCTAGGTGGGGAGTCACAAAATGTTTGTTTGATAGTTGGGTCCATCCAAAAACCTACCTTAACCGGTAGATTACCTAAAAAAAAAATGGAGATCTCATGGCTCGTAGTCTATAATAAGCGGTTACCCGTTAACTCTCGGTTAATTTTATTTGCACCTTAAGGGATGGCTTCCGTTACAGAAGTCTATTCAATTGGAAAACAAATCGCCGTGCAAAATGGGAGAATGCCAACAATGAAAGTCTTTATTGATTTGCTTGTCTCATCGCAATTCGAATGTTAAATTTGGGGAATCCAAAATGGTCTCATCTAATTTGACAAAGGAAGACATCCGACAAACTTCCGTCATTCACAGAATTTTACCTTCTAACTGACGCCTCTCATAATACATTCCCAAGGGCAGCAAACATGCCTCCAGAGACAGATTCCCTACTAGAACCCGTTATTACCCGTTCCCTTGGGTCATTAATCCCGTGAGAATTCCTTTTTCTCCTCCAGTTTCTCTTTAATGCCGAAGCTTAAAAGCGAATGATTAACAAGAGAGATCTTTGATCGTCGCAGCCGTGTAATGGAGCTCCATGGGATGCATGGTGGTATTTCATTATCTACAGTTAATGGTTGCCACAGTAACGCTTGCCACATTTAAAAGTGTTCGCGACGCGTCGTGGTGCAATTAAAACTTTCCCTTGTTCTGCATTTACCCTGATTCATACCCTTGGGTGATGGATTTACGCCAACGTATTCCCCTCGAATAGGTTATTGTTAAAAATGATGCTGCAACATTCCTGCGGAATGACGTGAAAAGCGCCTTAGTTAGAGATAAAAAGGGATGACATCCGGACGTTTTGTTATTTTCAAAAATACACTTCCAGTGAGCCTCGTAGGCATTTTTGAGTTCCTTAAGTCTATTTGTTCTAGTAGCAAATACTTACTGACCAGTAAACCAACAGCTCATTTTTCATAAATCACACCTCGTAAACTGTTTTCAAAGTTACACCTATTTTATGATCAATAGTTTTTTGGTGTCGTAATAGAATTTTTTAAATTTATTGTATTTATACCCATTACTGCAAAAGTTCGTTATTTGAAATTAAAGGTTTTTTAATGAATTGACCATTTGTTAAAACCAGTCCACATAGCTTTTTAAAATTAGATTTAGTGTAATTTAGATTTCCATTTCACAGTGAAAACGAAGTTTAGTGACACTGGCTGGTGTGTTGCCAGCTCGAACAGAGAGATTCCCAAGTACGATCAATGTAACTAAGAGAGACATCATTGTCCCCAAATAGATTCACGAATAATGAATAAAATTCGATTTTTTAGAAACCGCTGTCTTGTTTGTCGTAAAATTGGATGAAATGGCTTTCGTCAGATTCAGAAGATGGTAGAGAAGGCGAGAGATACCACTTCCATTCGAAATGTTATTTTCTTATATATACGAATGGTAAGGCGTATTCCTTGAATGAGAGGGGACATGGAACAAAATGTAAAGTGAAATCCAGCATTAACCAGCTATATGAATGATTAAAAATTTTTTAAATTTGTAAGAAAGTAGCATAACAATCTTCCGAAGGATCTGGTAAATTTTCCAAATGACTGTTTACTTTCCATCTTTTTGCATGTGCATCATCACGTGAAAATTCAAGTAAAGTATAAGCCCATCAAGATATTTCTGGCCTCCAAATAAGATTTAAATTAAAGGAAATTTAAGAGTGGCAAAATAGAAGAGCTAAAAAAATAACGCCTTTTAAAATGTTCATAATTTTAAAGCATTATGACTGCTACTCTTTCTTTCCGTAGGAGGGAAAAGTATTTAATCTACATTTACATGATAATCAATGCCAGCTCATTCCTAGAAAACGTAGAGCTGTATAATTCCTTCGTGTTTCTTGAGTCACGGCAAGTTAATCTAAGTATAATCTTTAATCTCATTTTTAAGGTGATAAATCTCCTCACATTATTGTAGTACAAGTCTATGTTTGCATTTTTCACAGTGCCTTGCGACAAAGCCATAACCTATGATACAGTGCTTAACAAGAGCGAATGGAGCGGCCAGCTACCGTCCCGATAAACCTGGTAGAAGGACTGGGACTCAAAACAAGCTTATTCGAGAATGAAGTCTGTTACTTTTTACAGCACCCGAGATTCAATCAGGTTCAGAGCAACACGACGGCAGCAAACCTGAGCCAACACGACCGCATGGTCTTTGGGACAGAGGGAGCGGCGGGTGTCAGCAGAATGGTAGACAGACATGAAATGTGAAGAAAGGAATATATGATGTGATCCGAATAGGCTGATCAAGAGTGCATTAAATATAAGAAGTATACATTACCCTGGGTCTTTCTAGGGGCCAAATTTGGGAATTACTGTCTAGAAAACTGCATACTACACCCAATAGTTAACTTTTAACTAAAGGCCTGCGAAAGAATCAAAGACTTTGTGCTTCCACTAAAAAGAATCAATTATTATAGACTATTTTACGCTTCGATTCTTTTTTCGTGCTTCAAAAATGTATTTCCACAAAGTCTCAACTTTTAACTACCCGAGTGTAGCATGTAAAAGCGTCTAAAAAAGTATCCCAATATTAAGTGTATATTTTCTGATTTATATTGGCAAAATAAGAAGGACTTTTAAATTAAATAAAGTTCTTCATTGAATTTAAACACATTTATATGTAATTCTGCAGAAATATTATACACAGCATCGCAAATGTCAACGAAACATTTTAAACCATCGGACAAGTTCCTTGGTGGTAATAAGCAAAATTTGTTGTTTTTTAATCTCTTCTCAGTTTATGGAGAGTTTCATCATGGGTAATAAAAGGTGGAAAGATAGAGTGTGCTTTTTGTATATAGTAAAGAACTGATTCAACAATGAATAGAACCTTTTAATTGCATCGGCATCTACACAAATCCCCCAAAGCCACCGCAGGGGCATGCGGCGGGGTATTTTAGGATACCACCTGTTAACTAGAATAAAACCACATGCAAAACCAAATCATGTTACATCTACGCAAATATTAGTTTATTTATACTTTCGACAAACCTTAATCGGTTTAAAACTAAAACTTAGGTAACCTTGGAAGAGTAAATAAGTATGCTTTCTCAGGTAATTGAAATATACCGAATTATTGTTACAAAGAGAAGAGAAAACTAGGAATTTTCGAATTTTTTGGGCTGCGAAAATACAAAAAGAACGAATACATTGGACCGCATTAAACTCTGTGAGAGATTTTCACTCATTGTGGAATTTCAAAATAATACCGCGGTTCACCTCAATCCAGTTTTTCTGGGACTGCTTGAATTGTTTGATAGTTATTTGAAAAATTAACCCAGGATTTTTTTGCTTGATGCCATTAAAGAAATTTTAAAAAATGATTTGCTAGATTAAATGTTAGAAATATGTAGAACTGAAATACTTTAGGATACCTGCTGGGAGAAGTTTTTGCCTATGATATGCAACGGCAAAAAACACAAGTAGTATTAGCATTCCCCTTTGTTAACGAAATCACGGTGCAAGAGAAGTTTTGAGAGTTTTCAAATTTGGTTTCTCAAAATACCAAGTGTTATTGAAAAAATATTTTGGAGTTGAAATGGGAACTTTTAAATCTCTGTATTTCTCAAACCAATGTGGTCTTACCCGTCATGAGCTGAAATGGTGGAGGATTAAACAATTCTGAGAAACAATCGGAATACGTCCACTCCGTGCATACCTACGCATGAGAGGTAAACCTAATTACGGGAAAATCTACTTCCCAAAATTCTCAGGTTCTAACTTTTTCTTATCAGCTGACGTTCACACGTTCAAGAAAGGGCTTTCATGATTTGATGTAAATTTGAAAAATCTTCAAGTTGTCCAAACACGAAATGAAATTTCAGCAGTAGATTACTAAACCCTTTTTATTTAAACCCTTTAACAACCCCCGAATTTTAGGAAAATGAATGATTAAAATTGTCTTTATCTCCATTTCTTAGTATTAATAATAAAACAATCAGTACCGTATTCGTTTTTTTAATTGTGCGAAGTTCATTAAGCTTCATTAATAAAATATATTGAAATATATTCATTTGATCCGCTGAATATGGATATTCTTTGATCATAATATGTAAGGGGATAATGATGGATAACAATCGTGTATAGAGGGAAAGTTATGGATTACTGAATTCCCTTCATTAGGTAAAAATATAAAAATTACTCCAACTTGCCAACACTGGCCATTCACCATGTGTATTGTTTATTAATGAACGAACAGAGAATAAATTTAAAGATATATAGTATTTATATTATTATCCACAAAAACAGGGTACGCTTTCTACTAGCATAAAGCAGTTGATTTTGCAGAGAAAGAATTCAACGTCTGTGAATATACCTTTCAAGAAAATGTACAACTCTCTCAAAAAGAAATTATGGATGAGTGAAGAAAGAGTTATTAACCTTTATTTGGTTTAAAACTTCCAGTGAAATAAGATCTACTTGCAATAAATGAAGAGTAATAGTGTTAGATAAATTGAAAAGAAAAGTTTTTAGTATTTGTTCAGAGCTCAGCAACTGTACAGCCACTTTCTACGTGACTACAAAAATACCCAAGGTAAAACCAACAATCGTTGAAGCTGAGTCATAAAAAATGTACAATTTTTCAATACAGAGTACCTCAAATAAATATGATTAAGCGCTGAATATTGACGTTGATAAATCTCGTAGCATAAAAATAAGAAATAAGCCAACGGACGTTGTATGTGTCTAAAAAATAAATCACGTCATTGTGGGAACGGAAAGAGAGAAAGAATTTGAATAGGGATATGACAGAAACATTATGAGTATTGAGTTTTCCATTGATTTAAAATGTGGTCCAAGTTGATAAGTTTTGAAGCATTTTCACGTATGGTAAAGGAAATATCAAGAGTAAAGACTGGCTTAATTATTATTACTTTTAGTATACTACCGGTTATTGTAGGTATTGGTTAGAGTATAATATATTCTGCAAAAGTTTCATGACTTCCCTCACTATACTACAAGTTCAACCAGAAATCGGGCACTACAGTAAGCCTCTCTTCAAATCCGCAATTTCTTTCATCCCATCATTCCGTCCAACATGCCTATTCCATTCCTCATTTTCCCAACGAAATCCCTTCTATCCGTTACCACATTTTTCACCATCATATCGCCCATCATAATTTATTTAGCCCACCATTAATCCATCCATTTTTCCTGTCTCATTTTGATTTCTTCTTACAATCCTCTCTTCTCTCTCCTGTACCTAGCAATTACTTATATATTTTTATATCAGTACACTTCATTTTTTCTATCCTTCTCTGCACCCATATTTCGAAAACCTCCAATCGATGCCTGTCTTTCTGTTTCAATGACCATATTTCCACGCCGTACAAAACTACACTCCATATCAAGTTTTGACGAGTTTTTCTAAACATATTTACCCAGGACTCCGTCGTCCATTTCCTCCTCCTTTTGAAAGCTTCTTCGCCGGATGCAACTTTCTGCTTTTATTCCTACTTCTCTGACCATTTTGGTCCGAAACACATTCGAAATTGGTTAACGGTTCCACCAGCTTCAATTTTTACCCTGCTTAGCATTTAACTTAGCTTTTCTTTTCCTAGAAAATCGCATAACCTTTGTTTCATTCTCATTCTATTTCCATCGCACTGAATTCCCAATCCAGTCACCAGTGCTGAGAAACCCCTTGGCTGACTTTGAAAATAAAGCTTGAATATCTGCAAATCTAACTGATTTTAAAAATTTGCCTGTGGCTTTCACTCCTATCTCCAGATCTCCCGTGTCACTTCAATCATTTGCTCCACATGTACGCCGAACAGCACAGGTGAAAACGGATATCTCCGCCTTACTCCTTTTCCAAACACTGCCCAACCTGACTCACCATCACCCACTAGCACCTGAGTATTCTAGGACATGTATATGTTGCGGATTATTCTCCTACCCCTCTCATCTACTTTTTATTTCCTGTAATAAACTTTATAATTCAACCCTCTATACTTTATCAATTCCTTATTCGATGTGTACATCTACATAATACCCCGCAAGCCGCTGCGAGGGCATTTGGCGGGGATTCTAGTCCACCATTAGTAAAAGAGAAAAACCACATGCAAGATCAGCACATCCACGTAAACCTATACCCACAGTGGCATGTACCATCTGTAATAAAAAACAAAACCACATGTAAAATCAACACATCCATGCAAACTTACACCCTCAGTGACGTATAAATTCATGCAAAAATCGTTTCAACCTATACGCTAAACTGACAAACAATTGCACGTGAAATTGCGGTAAAAATTAATCCAATAACGTCCAAGCTAGAAATTTCAATGTAAGAAGATAAAATTTTACTACCACATGGACATGGAACATACAATGGTCTCCTCCCCCAAGGACACTGGTAGGGAATGTGACCCAACGCTACAGGTAGCGGGAGGGTCCCCGTCACAGAGAGAGGCGAGGGATGAAAGGGGAAACATAAAGAGACAAACCAGTGAAAGGAATACCGTAACGAGCAGTACCTTATTTAATGGCATTCTAATGTGGTCGTTCTGGAAGGGTTTTGGTAAGAAGTCACATGGGGTTAGAGAAAGTGTATGCAATAAATAAAAACCCTCTTGTTTGGGCCAATGTACAAAATCCCGAACGAGGTATCAGGGGGCGTATACACAATGACATGCTCCTCCAGCAGATATTGCATCGGGGAAACCTGCAGATCACTCAAAAAAAGGATTAAATTACATCGCAGCGCGACGGAATAAAAACAATTTAACTTATAAGCCATCGCTGAGCATGCTTGGAGTGAGCCGGAATATATCATTGATTTTGAGGGGCCGAAAGTAACAGCGAAGGACAAGCGCTATTTCCCACAGCGATTCCACCAGGCAGCTAAAATCCTAAAAATACCACGAAACATCAATAGGTATAGGAGTTAGGTATCCATTAAACAATGCGTGGAAAAGGACTATCCAATCAGAGCGCGGTAGTTGAACGTATAAGGCGGACATGAAATCTTCCAAAAGTACCTTCGACCTGAAGATGCAGGCAGGATGACTAGCGAAACTGTCGTCACCGAAGAAAATCAACGCAAATGTTGAGGCCGAAAGTGCAGAGACAAGCAGTGCAGCGCCTCGGAAACCGTCGTACAAATTTAATGGTGGTAGTTAGTTATTAGCAATGATCGGTTTAAATTCAACAAACAGGCCTGATGTTTCTTAACTTCGAGACCAATTATTCCCTTCTAGTTTTTTATTCCCATATTTGTTCCGTCATCAATCAAGAAGGGAATATCTAAATCTACACAACACACCTGCAAGCCTCTGCAGGGGCATGTGGCGGGGGCGTTAGATCTGCAACCAAGCATGCACAATACATATCAAGTTACCTCTACACAAATATTAGTTTGATCCTTCATTCGAAAAATAATAATCACACAAAAAGATTTAATAGAATTCATTGATATTCAAATGCAGGATGTTTATTTTGAAATAATGCTGTAGGAGGGTTAAATAGATGCTACTCTTAAATTAAAAAATATACAATTCAAGAAAGAACATTAAGGTTATCTTCAAAATTGAGAAACTGCCAATTGCAGTTATCTTCTACTCAATTGGTATCACATCTATTTAAATCTCTGATGGTTCGAGGAAAAAATGACATTTAAAATCTATCTGCTGTACTATCTATCTTCCTTATTTTACTTTGGTGATATGATCTACCACTGTAGGTCGAGACCTCTAGTATTTTTTTAACATCGTAATGTAAGTACCATGCTTATAATATACGCAGTAAATTGTACTTTTATTCAAACCAACGTTAAACTAGTAGCTCCCATCCTAATTCTTCCAATAATGACACTGCTATCTTGTTCATAACAACTTTTTAAAAACCTCGCTTCTCTACGTTGCACTGGATTTACTTCCAAAATGAAGCCTACCTCGTGAAGATCAAATACATCCGCAGCAAACTCAACGTGGGGCCTAGTTGAAGTGAAACAACAAGGCTCCTTTACCCTCTTATTAAAATTCCCCAGTACCCTTTTTAATAATCCTAATTTTTTATGCATAAAAGAGTGATCCGTGACTGGAAGAGTATGGTCGGAAGTACTACTGATTGGAATGGAATAGGGGAAAGGAATCAATTCCCGATATATAAATCTCTTATGATAAATAATGGAAATGGTAGCACTGGTATTGACAAGGAACTTATGTGTGTGTCCAAGAATAATTCTCTCAATTATCAGACTGTATACAGGCCATCACTCACCCTCACCACCTGTTGCTCGCACCCCCTGCGTGTTGTGTTTTATTTGGGCGGTCAATCGGGTGGCAGCCTGCTTTTTGGCCGAATCTCTAGAGAATTGGGCACTCTTTGTTATTGTTTCATCACCGAATTGAAAGTAATTACGCGTTTAGGTGAATCAAAAGCAAGCAATATATCCACTTCGCCTCTTCTGATATCACTGGCGCGTGGAAAGGGGTGTGCTGATGTCCCCGCGTGATCCAAGATGAGGCTCAGTGAAAAAGGGGTTTGTTTGATAGACAAGGGACGTGTCATATCCGCTGTTAGGGGGTGAAAGTAACGGTAAGCCCTTGATTTTTGTTGAGGGATATTGGAAATAAGCGCGGGATACAGAGAGAATTGGTTTGATTGCATTGATGAGGATGAATATGTGGTAGAAAAGAGTGTTAGTTTTTCCGATGAAATAATTTCTCATATTGGCTTCTTCAAGCAGAGAGAATTCCTTTGCTTAAAGAATGTTTTTTTTTGCGCTACGAACTGTGACGAAGCGCCCCACGTCTTTTCTGAAGCCTACCATTAATTGTGAGTAGAGTCTGTTAAATCATAATTACATGGGATGAGCTTGTTGGTCCGGGAAAGTTCTTTTAACTATCGAGACATTTTGGAAAACCAAGTAGAGAATTCGCTAACTGATTCAAGGGGACCTTGAATGACACGGAAAACATTTTTTCTAGGAAAATGGGTATCTTTCAGCAAAAATCTGAGTCTAGGATGCAACGAAAACTCATAATCTCAAAGTTATCTAAAATATTCAGATTGGCGTAAATATAGTCAACGGTCCATCCGCTTAGTCCCAAACGATGAATTCTGAGATTTGGAGATCGTTGTTTCATTGCGTCTGGTAACATGGGAGATAAAGGTCGCATTACTTCTTGACGTGGTAGAAAGTTGGGAGAGGGATGAACATTGTACTACCGTGGCGGGGACCTCGGAGCCACAGCTGAGGAAATGAAACTGACTGAGAAAATATAATTGGCTAATTTGAATGAAGATGTATGTTGCGTGGAGCAGGACGAGAAGAGGTGGTTGTTAAATGGGAAAGATAGAAAATTCGGCTCTAAGAATATGACGACAAGTATTTTTGCACAGACAATATATATAAAGTTGAAACAAGAAGGCCTAACTAAAGTAAACAATTTTGGCATTGAGTGCTTCCCAATTTGTCTATAGCAATAAGTAAATCATAAACGTTGATCACTGTAAGTTATTAGCAAGTAGAATAAAATTGCAAGTGCATGAAGCTGGCTTATTTAGTAAATTAAATATACTATTTAAACCCCATTTTTGTTAGTTAAATATGAAAATATTAACCTAAATTTCACCAGTTTAATGCCAAAATCACGAGCAAATTCCTATTTCCATCTAAGATCAATTAATATTGTCGTGACAATGGAGTAAGTGAAAGTTCTAAGTGGTAAAGAACACATTATTAGACGCCAAATCCACCTAACTAATTTGCAGAAGCGTGAGGGGGATGGCCGTTTTGCTGAAAACCAATGTAAATCTGAAGCTGAATGACACTCTAGCTGAAAAGGCGACTAGACCGAGGTTAGCGATATCGAACTTCATACTGAATAAGCCTCACTTTATGAACCTCATTGCGGGTACAAAGTTAAGTATCCGGCGTGATTAGACAGGAAGGTTGATTGATCATTTTTTTGGAATGATATGTTCAAGTATAGTCATCGATGTTACTCCCTGAGGGTTTGCACGCCGTTTCCTCTAGGAAAACATTTAATCAGGAGAAAGGTCGGTTTTTAGAAATTCACATAAAAGGGTAGGGGGGCACGCCACAAAAAAACTCAAAAAAATAGATAACACTTCAAAGGAAACCCACATTATAGAACATTTGACCTGTGGCCATCTCTGAGGCTTTCTACTGGTCAGACTCCCTCTAGAGATAAATAAAATTTCGTGTTTGAATGTGTATTTGAACAATGAGGCTTGTCTCTTCCTTCTGGCTATACGTGCCATGAAACGCACTGTTCCTATCCTTTATTATGTTGCATGATTGCTCTCCTACTGTCCTTCCTCTTATGTGTTGTGCATTTCTTCTTTAGTGGGGGAAACTGCTCCATGACACCATCTCTTAGCCAAAGAATCGGGATATATATATATATATATATATATATATATATATATATATATATATTCATTCACATTTAATAGATATGTAAGGAAAGGGGAAAGGAACACACATAAAGGACGAACACAGGAGAGGTGGGGAAGGCCACATCAAGTAGACCACTAATGAAAAAATATTTTCCTCGACCGGGATTTGAACACCGGATCTCTCCACTTGCCTGGCGGATGCTCTAACAGTAGGTTAGCAAGCATACAAAATCATAAAGGATAGGAAGGTGCGTTTAATGGCATGCATAGCCAGAAGAAGAGAGGAGCCACATTGCCCAAATACACATTTAAACACGAAATCCCGCCATACGGCGAAAGGAGAAGGTGAAATGGACCAAAAGGAAAACAAATGAGGAAGTACTGGAGATGGTGGGTGAGGAGAGGGGTTTGTTGAGAGAAATCCTATGGAGGCAGGAAAAATGGATGAAAGGCGTATTGAGCGGTAGTGGAATGTTGAAGAAGGTAATAGAGGGGAGAATGTTGGGCAAGCGAAGTAAGGGCAGGAACAGGATAGGGATGATGGACCCGATGAAGGGAGGAAAGAAGTATACAGAGATGAAGAGGGACCTGATATAGATTAGTTTGCTAGATGGGTAGTCACAAAATGTTTATTTGATAGCTGTGTCCATCCAAAAACCTACCTTTACCGGTAGATTACCTAATAATATATATATATATATATATATATATATATATATATATATATATATACACACATATATACATATATATATATACACATATATACATATATATATATATAAGGAAAGAGGAAAGTAACGCTAATAAAGGAAATAAGGTGAGCGAAGGTTTTGGAGGGTAAGATTTGGAAGTGAGGAATTGGAATGGAAGGTATTGAAAGCAGAGGAGGGGTTAAAAATATCTGTACAACGGAGTAGTTAGTGTTTGATATGGATCTCTGGATCCAGGCATCAAAGAGTCAGATATACGCTTGTTCTAATATTTTGAGATTCACAAGAAGGGATGGAGGGTGGGTGTGATGCTAGGTTAGCGGATAATGCTATACCTTTTATCAAAGAAATTTTTCTGAGCTGCGCTTTGGGATTGGCAGCATCCCGATCAATGATGAATTCTTTTATGAGGCTCCGTGGTAATTAAATATAATTGTATGGATATGGTACCTTATCTATTATGAAAGGCAGGGCAAAGTTTGCGCTACAAAAGTTTAACTTCATTTCTGGTGGTGCATGAGGAGTAGGCTATTGGTCGGAGAATGTTAAAAAGCGAGTTGGAGTGGAATGGAATTCTGGTTCTGAAAATAGGACCTGTTTTGCATTTTGGTTTATTACAGGATATAGGAGTGGTTTTCGGACGCGCGGACGCGGACGACGGACATTTGACGGGTGGATTAGTCGATTTGAGGAGACGCAATAAGTTAGCGAAGCGTTTGGAAGTAACAGAGGGACTTTTGGGAAAACGTCTGGTGGTGGAATGATGGTTCTTGAATTTAGAGGAGATGTATATTAAGATGGTTATAAGAGACTCCATATCAGGAAAATAGGTGGTACAAATTGAAATGGTGGGTTTCTGCGGTGGAGGAAGGTTTGGGAGTGAAAGCGAGTCTTCGGATTCTTTTATTTAGATAAATTCATGATAACCTCGTCGGAGGAGAGAATAGTGTATGTTTGCGAAGACTTAATTCAGGGAGTCGGGAAGATTAGATATTTTGTATGCCCGTATGGAAAGGGAATAAGGGATGTTTGGTGTGATACGGGTTGGAATTCTTATAGCGTAAGTACTGTTGTTTGTTGGTCAATTTTATGTGTAGATGAGTGTGCAATTTTTAGTCCGTTAATGAAATGTCTACATATAGGAAGGTTATTTCGTAAGATGAAACGGTAGAAAATGAAGAAAACAGAGGATGAAACTTTGAGATCAGAAATGAAAGTTTTCAGGGATGAAATAGGATGCAACTAGAGAAGAAAAATATCATCAATACATATATAATTCACAATAGAGGTTTCAAGGGTTGGTTTACCAGGAAATGCATCCTCTGCGAGACCAAAACAGAGATTTGCAAAGGAAAGGGTAAATCTGCTACGCATGGCACAACCCTTGATCTGCAAGTAACATTTTTTGTTAATGGAGAAGAAATTACGGGTAAGGATGAAATCAAAAAAGGCTATGGAGAAATTGAGGGATGCGTGTGTGGCTTAGGGATCTGGGAGAGGTAATATTGGAGAGCGACGGGGCCTGAGTGGAAAATCGATGTGTAAAGGGATCTGGCATCATTGGTGGCCATGGTACTATCGGTATCTGGAGGGAAGGAGGTTGGTTTTGGCCTTCTCAGGAAATGGTATGGATCTTTATTGACCATGCATTTTAGTACTTTCAGTCTGTAATCCACTCCCTACGGTCATTCATTAAAGATACCGACATTCAATGTGATCGTTTGAATTTCCCTGGCTGAATCGTCACCGCTAGATCCTTACTAACTTCTTCCCCCCTTCCCAGAACGTCCCGTTCTATTCCACGCCCCAGTCATTGCATTCTTCCCGCCCGAAGTCTACCAGTTTGGCCAAAAGAAGACCTAAGAGAGGGCCAAAGGCCTTCAAACTTTCAAACTTTCTCAAATGTGAGTGTCCTTTTACGTGTCCTCTATTTATATTTATGTATTCTATCGTGCCGTCCAACTGTGTTACAGATATATTACATTATAATATACATTAATATATTAAAGAGTACACTTTTGACGCCGTGATAAAGAAAGTGCCCACGTACTTAATTGGGCGTGTCATAGGAATTTAATTCAGTTGCTACTATACCAATACATGTACCTGTAAAATGGTTCGGCGAAGGGAATATTGCTCAATATCTTCAAAGCTACAAGTTAAATGCATTATACAGATAATTCTACATCCCTGTGCATTCATACGGCTGTTTGCCGAGCGGAGGTCCTTGGAAGAGTTCACCATGTCCACCTCTCCAACTGCCCCTATCCACGTTTCGTGGTTGACACCACGGTGGAGATACTCATAAATAGGACTAGACAGGTAATGGAAGTGGCTGAGAGCAGCGGAGACGGATTCCGCATCGGGTTGGATGTTGGCAAATTTTAGGTTGGGAGGGAAAGCAGCTGGTAATGCGTACGGAACTCGACAGGGATATCCGAGGGAAGGAAATTCGAAGAGGCTGCCTGTGACATTGATGTGAGCTAAAGGGAGTCTGTGGTCAGGGGCAGGCGGACTACCAGGACGTTGTGGATGGGTGAAATTGGTTGGGAAACAAACATTTTGACGGTTAACGGCCCCACTGCTCACAACTTCTCCGACTGCAAGCTTAATTACATGCAAAATATATTTGATTATTCCAAAAGCGGACCATTTGGGTTACGGATACGGCTATAAAACATTTCTTTTAATTTTACTTGAAGATGTGTCTTCCAGATGCACGTCTCAACAGAACACACTGTATTTCTTCATAAATTAGTTATTTAGACCTCCTAGGATTTAACCTGATAACAATGTTCCGAGGTAAAATCTAGATCGTCAAATACATAATGTATTGGGAGATATAAAGTGCATTATTTTGAATCATGGATTGTTTCCACAAATTAAATCTGGAAAATACATTTTTTTCAAATGTGATGCATTTATCCGTGTAAGATGAACAGTGAAAGCAGTGCAATGCCGTGTCAAAGGGTTTATTGAAAACAATATATGACTCTTCTGTTTTAATCATGCAAATAGATGCTACTTTGTCCGATTCTATTAAATATCAAAATATTTTTGAGACATCAATGCATAAAACATGCCTTTAATGAGAGAGAAAAGAGCGAATGCAATGATTATTTTTTTCCCTCTACATTCTTAAGTAAAATAAAAGAATGTTCAGTGTTTAATATACGAGTATATGTCATTTGCTATGCTAAAAATCAATTTGTCATTATCAACCGTTTTGATCTCGAATATTACTACCTAAATTACGTGTGCTTAATTCAATCTGTTCAGCATTCATGCTTTCCTGACTTCTCACTCTGGTTTTGGCTAGTAATGCATTAAAACGCTCAATCATTAGAAAATTTAATTTTGATTGAATAATTTGTAGTCATCTAATGTTTAAAACCATGAATATAATCTTCGTGTGTAGTGTTCCACTCAGAATAAGCAATTTTAAGTTTTTCGTTCCTGATACTCATAGCTATTCCTCTCGGAACAGGCAAGCTTTTCTGAATTACGGTTAATGTCGAACTTACTATATGTCCTCATGTCCTATGTGTGTTCAGGAAAATTTCGATTAAACACAAAAATCACTCATTATTTCATTCCACCTTTTCCAGTATTCCTTATCATAAACGTTATGGTCAATTTGTCACTTAAATTTGTACCATCAGAAAATTGCCATTGTTTACTGAAATTTGCCAAGGCTAATATTATGGAAAATGACACAAATAAATTAAAGATCCTGCACTGGAAAAGAGGTTAGGGGTCATTATTCAATCTAAAAAGTCTGAGGCTATCAATTTAATAGGTGACGACTCATTTTCTCTCTAGAAGACTGAGGTGCAGAATCCTGTGGGGAAGAATATGATGTAGTCATTTAGGGCCCGTCATAGAGTCAACTTAATAAACTTCCTGGAAGGTTCAGAACTTCACTGGTGCACATTATTGCACCCTACTGAACAAATTGCATAATGGTCTGAAAAATAAACGGCGTATTATGATCAACAAAGGCATCTGTCTTCTTGCTGGCAATACACTTGCTCAGTCATCTCAAGGTGCGGTTGATGAATCAAAGCTTTATTGCTTTGAAATGTTCCATACCCACCTTATTATCCCGATATCGCTAAAAGCGACTTTTCCTTTCACAGAAATCGACTTTTCCTGTTTCTCTGTCACTTTACACTCCATCAATATTATCGTCTCATTGCCGCATATTAAAACTCAATGAATTCGCCGATAACAATTATTTTCCTTCCCCCCCATATTGCATACACATAGTAGAAGGGAATCTTGGCGCTCGCTACAACACCAGGTTTTTAGATTTAAAAGGTTTTATTTCCGTTATGAGAGGATACAGTGAAAGGAGGAATAAACTCCGAAGTGAATAATAATAACATAATAGAAAACCCGTTTTAGGATAGACTCCTCTTCGGGTGGGAAAATAACAAAAGTGCAGTTCCTAAAGTTAGCCGTGGCGGGAAAAGCCTTTCAACAGATCCTAGGGAGCAACATTGGCCTGGTATTTACCCGCAGATGGAGGGAAACCCGCAAAACTCCCGTCAGGCAGCCAGAAATAGGAATGAGTGTAACAGAAACATGAGGGTTGAGGTGTCTAAAATATAACAAATGAAATATTTAACAAAAATAAAAACATAACTTCATCTTTACACTGTCTCTAATGGTATCACTGGGACTGTTCTAACGGTCACAAGACTGATTTTCTTGCGTTCACTCGACTCGAGTCTTCTCTGTCTTCCCCTGTCTATGAATCGTAATTTTGACGTTTATTCTTCGGTGGGAAGAGTGGGAGGCCCGTATCAGGATGCAAGCTTTATGTGGTAGGTATCGTGCAGCAAATAACGCGTGGAGGAACGGGGTATTCGGGATAACTGTTGATGGGATGGGTGCTGATGATTCTTGCCTGCGACTGGAGTTTCTTCTTCGGTCTCCTCCTGAGTAGACCGCTTGCTCCTTGCATGGTGATGTCCAACAAGCCCTCGTTGAAGTCCACCAACAGCAGAACCGCTCATCCACTTATACGGCATAATATGTGGACTAATGTTTCAATATTATTAAGTCGATACATTTCCGTCCTGGTACAACACCAGCATCAAAATTTGCTTATAAATTTATCCTCCCATTGTGTCTTACTTCCGAGAAGGTCTCCGCTTACCGCTTCACCTGGCTACCCCTCCTCCAACTTCCCCACCCGTACACCTTTTCAACCCAGACCTCGCGTCCCTTTACAGCGTTCTTCCAACACCCTCTCCCTGTCTTGGTTTCGCCTAAAAGCCACTCCAATCCAAAGCATCCGTGCCCACTCAATCCCGGCGGACGAGGGATGGAGGGCTCCGCCGACTATGCGGTCAAACTTCGATGCACCCTCCTTCACCCAAATCAAATATCTCTTTTGAACAAGGGCCTCTCATTCATCCCTACCCTTCCAAAGTCAACCACATGATAATTCTCGCAGACGTACTACTTTTTTGTCGGAATCTTCGGTGGAAAGTATTCTGAAATACCCAAACCTTAGCCCAGCAAATATCCAAACCTCTTCAAAATGGCTTAGATTGATTTACAGGTATTCGTACACCTGCACAAGAACACAATACCCTCCACTCAAATCATCAAAAAAACATTTTTATGAACCTACTTCTGTCCACAATTTCTACCCTTCTTCCCACAACCCGCTAAATCCATTGCCCGAACAAAGCACGTAGTCCATCAATGCATTGCGTAAGGAAACAGCAAATCCTTTAGGCTTGAGTTAAATTGAGGTTGAAATGTCAAAGAGGTAATTTCCTTTCAAAGAATTTCCTAAATTCCCAACGGTTTTTCAATGCGATTGGTATTCATTTTTGTAAATGAATTTCAATGTTTTCTTTCCAATTAAAGATAAGTAGGTGTACATTTTGAAATGCTCTTTTTTCTAAACCCCCATCCTTTATTGGTTTGTGAAAGAAAATGTGTACATATTTCTAAGATTAAAGGTATTTGAAGTATTTTTTGTACATTTTAAAGCAGAATTAGGCTGCTTAATTACTGTTGCCTAGAAAACGGTTTTCATAACGCTCCATGTCAAATGTCGAATTACTTCTTTAGCATTTTCAGCAATTTTCTATAACATATATAAATCATGTTTTTAGCAAAAATTAAATTTATTATAACTTTAATTGTTATAAAATTATTTTAGATACGATGGTGCGATTTGTCAATTTCATCCATTTTCATTTGCATAAATTTATCAAAACATACCTCTATGATTTAGGGTCAATATTTAAAAAAATTAGATAAATTGCACTGTGCGATCACCTTCGTGATTATTCTGATTGAAGAAAAATTTGAAGAATAAAATTAAATACGGCATTGAGGGGTCTACTATATGATTAAACCAGGGGATATAAGACCAATGAAATCTTGAAAGAGAGAAGTCGCAATTAGTAAAGAGACCCCAATCATTAAAAGTGAAATTATAATGAGTTTGCTTGTATGTATGTGGAAACATGGTCAATAAACGACTGAGGAGCCTTGAATAGTTTTCTAAGGTCATTAATTCGTGCCCTCTTTTCCGCCACTCTGACACCATACTCCGACGAAAAATTACAAAAGATTAGTTTTCCAATTTTTTTTCGCAAGTTTATTATTTTGTATTCAAATTTTTCCCTCTTTTATAAATATTTTCAAATTTAGGGGTCGTTTTGAGACTTATAGCCCATCCCTCTACTGCCTTATCCTAGACTTTTTTTGTCCCTTCTCCATTCCTTTTTCCCCTTCTTCGAAGCCACAATATTTCCCTGCCCCATCACGACGACCAGTTTTTTTACTCTTTCTGCTAAAGACGTGGGTTGAACGGTCGCCGACAATTTAAGTGCTTTTGTGGATTCTTTTGAATTCTCAGTGGAGGGGAGAAATCGCTAAGATGAGTATACATTGCAGATAGTTCTATCGCAAGGTGCCAGTGTGGATTTAGGAACGGATATTTAAACGACTCATCCATTCTCTACCGTACTTTTCATCCAATGATATTATCATCCGCAATTCAACCTATGGCTAAAATGTTACGTCTGTACCTCCAATGAAACGTTAAATAACCTCCTTGATTTTCACATAGCCGATTGACCATCACCCTGCAACATGTCTAGCGCTTTAGCCTCTCTTACTGTTTGCAAGTATCACTACTTTTTGTGTATCGCCTCTGCCTTATAGTCCCTACTATCAATGGCTATATTCCTGTTCAGTTTAACTCAATGCGAGCGAGAGAGAAACGAGGATGAGGCAAGAATTTTTTTCGGCTATTAGTGACCGACTGACCGGGTGCACAACGAGAGGCAAGTGTCGTGGAGCATTGGAAGGGTAACAAGTGGTGGAAACAAAAAATAAACAGCGTCCGGGATTTCCCTCCGAAATAGTTCTCGGAAAGCTGTTGGAGGGGAGGAAGAAAGTAGCGTTCGTAATAGGGGAAGAAATGAGACCGACATGAGTGCAATATGTAAAACTCAAATGAGGCAATGTGATACGGTAAGGGAAAAGACAGAAAGGGAAATACCCCTGGGTTGTTAACTATTGGACCCTAAATTGGACCACTTGTATATTAGTCTATTCACGTGAAAACTCGAAAGGTTAAATGATCAGAAAAAAACGCCCGGATCTGTGGAAAAACAATTCATGTCTTTTGCGCCACGATAATGCACCAGCTCACACTTCATTGCTTGTACGCGAATTTTTGGCCAAAACAATACTGTACAGACACCCCAACCTCCATATTCGCCATAAATATTATTATAAAAACAAAAATTAAGATACCTTGAAGGTCCGTCGTTTTACAGCCGTAGATGACATTAAAAGCTCATCGCTAAAAGAACTAAAGGCTATCTCAAAGATCGAGTTTGAGAAGTGTTTCGGGGATTGGAAGAAGCGCTGGCACAAGTGCTTAATCTCCAAAGGGGACTATTTTGAAGCTGAGCACATCAATGTGTAAGAATAAATAAATATTATTGTCCGAAAAATTAAAATTCACGTTATGTTTTTAACACACCTCGTACTTTCCTAAACACACTACAGAATATCCCAAATAAAGTGAAAACCACTTTTGATAAAAACCTTTTCAAAAATGGCCAAAATCACTCCAAGTATCAGAGAAAATCCGAAAGCGTCAACTTTTACATAAATTCTCTGCCAGGGGAACAAATATGAAATGCCATTCCCAAGAAACATTCCTCATCGTAAGTTCAAGGAATGTCAATGTAACATATAAAATAAAACACCCCTCCATAGTCTTAAATACATCAAGAATTCAATCACAAGGAGATACATAATGATTTCCCTTCGACCGCCGACAGTGCAGGAGCTGGAGTGAAGTGGACAATTAAGGTGGAATTTTTTGTTTTTTTTTACGTTTCGTTTTCAGATTGGGTGATCACACGCTTTTCAAGCGCATACTTTATGTGCCTGTCACGGTGTCTTTAATTTTTTTTTAGTTGTCATCATATATTATGCCTCCCGACGTCGTTGACCCTAGGACCGGTGATAAAGAACAGATGCCGCCTCTTTTTCATGGGTGTAGGGCGTCGGAGAAGATTTCATGGAGCCAACCGACGAGGATGGAGTCACATGACCACCCGAAGAAAAGGAAGGCGCGAGTTTAGAGGAGCCACTGAAACGAGTCTCCCGTGAATGCCCGACGGGTGCTGATGTGTCGTCAATGGTTTTTCTTGATTCTCGGTGTTGATAACAATTTTTTAAATCTTAAGACTCCGCCCTTGAACCGTTTCCTTCCTTCCTTCCAAACCCTCTTTCGGCGAAAGTATTTTTAAATTTGCGTGTCAGTGATTGGACCCATCAATATTTCGTGATTGGGAAGCATGGTCGTCGATATGCAAGCCAGGCGTTGAGTGAGGTGAATTGAGTGAATTTAGTGTGGTGTTGAGGGAAATGGTGAGAAAAATATTTGTGCTGTGTTCTGTGTGTGCTAAGGATATCGTCGACCAACCACGACGAAGTTTTCAACGCTGTTTACCGTGGAGAAAATTTCGTAGGCAGGGAGAGAAAGTATCTGAACTTATTTAAGTTTGACGTCATATAAAACACCGCAATTCCAAAAAATTACTTTTTATTTCGCTTCCACTACCTCACCATTGCATGACACCATCAAGTGTATTTACCACATGATGAGGCCACACAATAGTGACACTATATTCTTGGAAGTTAAAAATAAAATATAATAATTTGAATTGCGATATTTTCATTTATTGTTACGATGAACAAAATTCTAAGAAGGAACCCCAGAAAGAGTTTCACCAGGCAATGGTCGGAGCTAGGGATTTTTGAAAAAAAATGACCAATTCACGGTTCCGATGTCGTACCACCACGGTGGGACACTGGACGTATTCCATTTTCATATTCCACCAAGTAATACGTTAATGAGTTAAATATATGTTTAATAAGCTTCATTAAAATGTGGGACTGAGGATTTTTGATTGAAAAATATCAATAATATCAATTTAAAATCCCGGTGTCGTGCTTCCTCGGAGGGAAGTAAGACTTAGTTCATTTTCGAAAAAATCTGAAAAAGTAAAACTATTTTAGAGTACAAAGCACTGTTAATTACCTACGTGGGTGCAATTATTAGGGGAAGCTTCTACGTATGTAAAGTGATGAATTATGAGGTTTTTTGTACTATTACCAAGTTTTTTCAAATTTTCACTTCATAAAAAAGGTCATTTGTCTGGAGGAGACCGACTGGGAAAACATTTCCCTTCCTTCTCTTTAATATGAGAGAAATTTCGATCATTTCGCGGGCTTAAACAAATAAAAATATAAGTCCTGGTCTTTTCTTAGAGTTCAGTATTTGATAATGAGGGCAGAGCTCCGTAGCGCTAGTATTTAGCCGTTAATATGCAAATAGCCGCAAAAATGAATCCAAGAAAACTGAGCTCTACGGTGTCGTAAAATAATTAGTTTAAAGTAAATCTCTTATGGCCGTCTTCAAGTGGCACAACTCGTTCAAAAAGGAAAACTAAGAATACGCGTTCAAAGAGAAAAAACTTAGGAATATAATGAAAGTGAATATATATGTATTACTCTGTGAAAATTAGGAATATAATAAGAGAAAAAATACACGTTCCTGGCCCACATCCTCGGCTTTCTCTGTTTTTTTGTAATGCCATGATTTGGCTCAATTCAAGTAATATTCTCCCATTATTAAGTCCTTTTGAATGTTTCAGTTTTTTCTGAATGCCTGGGAGTGTGTACCTTGATTTTCACCGGGGCGGAGCATAGGATATATATATATATATATATATATATATATATATATATTATATTTGTATATGGTCATATCCCAGGCTAACTTGGCTGAGTCCCTTGAACCCTGTGAAGGATCCCATTTTGGGTTGAGTGTGTGTGCCTGTATTTGTTCACCGGCGAGGAAGTCTCATTTCCGCCAACCACTACAGGTGGGTTTTCTAGTTGAGAGGTTATGGCTGATCTTTGACATGGAATTTGCTCCCAAACAAAACATTACAGTAAATTTTAGCTTTCCTTATTGAACGATTGGTGCTAACTTATTACGACCGTAGGAGATTTTCTTCAAACTTGTTATTTGCAAAAAATAATGACTGGGATGTGTGATTGAATCATGTACCGACAGCTTAAGATCTCGGAGTCCTCATTTGAACAAAATTCTCCTCAAAGGAATTAGTGTCAGTTTATTCAATTGTTACAACTGGTCAGATTCGTTTAGATATTACAAATCTGACAAGTTGAGGCAACACATTAGATTAGGAGTGTTGTGACAGAGAAGAATGAGGAAGCATTTAGAGCAATACGCGGTCCTGGGGAAACCATGACTGGGAGAAAAAACAGCCATTAGAATAGAATGGGAATTCAAACGATGCTATTTCGCATTCGTAAGTGAATGGCCTATAGCTGAAAACAGTCCTGCTAAGGAAAATTCACAGCAGCGCCCATTCTTCTGACCCTCACTCCCTTTTGAGAGGGAGAACGAGTTGGAAGAGCACTTGACAAGCGTGGGGACGGACCTCGGGAGCAAGTGTGCGGAGTGAAGGCGGGAGAGAGGAAGCGGAACCTTTCGGTGAGTTTGAACTTGAAGCCCGCCCGGTGCTCCCCCATCCCCCGCGGCGCAGCTGAAAACGCGCCAGTCCTTTTACCCCTCCGTTAGGAAACCGGAGGATCCCTTGCCTTCGACCGCTCACATTTCCTCGCCATCTAAGACCCAGAGTCATTTTTCCATGAGCAGGCGAGGAAAAGGGTGAATAATTCATGATGGGAGTATTGTCGATTGGAAGTAAATATTTTTTGCAGTGGTGATTAATTTTCTTAGAGTTTTATGTATTTGTTTACAGGAATAAGTGACGAACTAGAATATTTGTTCTGCACCGTTGGGGTTAGGTTTGAGCGGAAACTGGGCATGCTACCAACAGAAAATAGACATGTCTTTTAGCAATTGCCTGATAGAATTTTAGTCCATTTTAGAAATACAGATTTGAGGAATGCATAAAATGTATATAATGACTTGTGCCTTGAGGCGAAGATGGGAGTAATGTAGGAAATGAAATTTTCAAAAGGGGATTAAACCTGCAATATATGGAATGAAGGCAGCCAAGGAGGAAAGATAATAGAAGGTTAAAAGTGCTTGAAATGATGGTAATGAAGTTGAATTAAACAATGTTTTATACACACAACGCCAAAATTTGTGACGCAACTTTACACGAGAGAAATATTCTGGTAAATGCACTACATACAGACAGAAAGAGGGCTCGGGGAAAATAGAATAAAAGGGGAAGAACAATAGAATATTGCTAAAAGTAGAATTACTCTAATTCAGGTAGTACCAATAAACTCAAGTACAATACCATTTCCCCATTTTTCACGCTCTCTCTAACCCCTCATTTTGTCTATTTTCCCTGTATTTCTCTCGTTTGTAGTGTGTCGTAACGCGCTTCGTCGAACAAAATATTTTACTCGGTGAAATCGTACTATACTCTCCTTTTTTAAGGATTCTTTCCGCATGAATGAAAGATTGAACTATAAATTTATCATTGCACAGGAAGAATGTGTGCAAAAACGTAGGCGCGTTTTGCCTGCAGAAATATATTATTGGTGAATGGGCTGTAAGAGTTTCCAATAACATGAGAGTAGTAGGAGAATTGATTAGCTGTAATAATATGTGCGGAGATAACCTCCGTAAAAATGGTGGCTTGATTGATATTACTTTTTTTATTTTTTTAACTATTTTATCAACTCAAATTACAGGGTATCGAAGGAGGACGAGTTAAAAATAGTTCAAACCCGTGCTTAAGTTCACTGTTAATGAACAATTTACAGCTAACAATGCTCAAGCAAGCAAAAAATCAGTTAAACGATTCAATAGAAATCGATTGAAATGTTTGGATATATCGTGCAACCCGTTTAAACTTGAGAATGCGATAATCCTAAAAGTTCCTAATGTTACTTTGAAAATTAGGTATAAATATTGTAAAGGTGGGTTTCGCCCACCGGGACGGTTTATATGTGCCCATGAGGGCCGTGAATGATTCGTAAGTAGGTATAAATATAGAATCGTAGTAGATTTTCTTATTAATAACCATTCTATTTAACTTTTATTACTCGGTCATTTTCATCATGAGTGGGTCACTAGTGGATCAGAATGGTGCGGTGGATAATGAACCGGCTTCCCACCGAGGAGCCCGGGTACGAATCCGGGAGGCGAAAGATATTTTTTAATGGTATCCGTATCTCTACTTACGGGGCTTCGTGGAGTGCACTTTGAGTGAGTATTGAGTGAGAGATGTCCGTCAGTTAGGACGTTAAACGGCGGACACTTTGGTGTTTTTTGACAGGAGTAGGCTAATGCCGACGCTGAGTTGCTCTCCACCCTTACTTTCCCAACCTTCCCTAATGGTGCAAAAAACCGTAGCTGTCGGTCGCCTACCCCAAAACAACTAGTTTCATCTGCCCTACGTTCCCTCCAACAGAAACGTCAACGTCTCCTTACAAAGTTGTCAAATCTATGCATTTCTTTCTTCCAGGTAGGTCTCAAACTTCCGCACTCTTACTCTTTCCCGCCTCCTCCTCCCAAACCACCCCCACTCTTTCAATACAAACCCGACCTCCAAAGCATTTACAACCTCCCCCCTCCTCCCAAAGGTCCTCCGGTTTTCCCCAGGCGCCAACTACCAGCGAAGGGTTCCAACACTTCCCCCCCCCATCCGACAATTCCCATGACATTGTGAACCTTTCCAAACCAGCCTGTCTGAGAACGAAATTTCCGTTCTAAGTAAAGGCCTATCCTTCTCTCCCACACCTTAAATCAACCAAATTAACCTGCTCACCGACACACTCAATTTCTGCTGAAACCTTCGTTGGCATGCATTTTGGAAATCACAAAGTAACTCTCCTAGTCAAATTAAAACCAATCCCGGACTCAAAAAATTCCGCCCGTCCTCAACTCATGAGCAAAATCCCTTCCCAGTAATCATCCTGTGGAAATATTTATACGTCTCCTTCTCCAAAAAGTCTCTAATAAATCCTTCACACAATCTCCAAAGCCAAGAAATAACCTTTCCACAAACGAACGTCATGTCTTTAAAACCCTCGAGGGCCAATTCCAACATCGTGGTCACCACCGTCGATAAAGGCTCCTCAGTTGTAATTTTAAACACCCAAGACTATATTTCCAAAGCCCTCAGTCACCTCAACGACACATCCACCTATACCACTCTCACCGACAACCCTACTCCAACGTTCCAAAAGGAAATTCGGTCTCTTCTCCTCCAATTTGGACCAGAAGAAGGCCTCACCTCCCAAGACATATCCCTACTCTCACCCCCAAACCCCAGAACGCCCGTTTCATCTCCTCCCAAAAATACACACACACCCAACATCCACTGTCGCCCTATAGTATATAGTTTAAACTCTTCCACCGAAAGAATCTCCGCATTCCTTGATTACCACCTACAACCTATCGTACTCTCATTGCCCTCCTTCACGAAAGACACGTATCACTTCCTCCACCGTTTAAACTCTGTCTCCATTCCCTCCATCTCCAACCTGCTTATGGCCACCATCGATGTACCCTCCCTCTATACTCCTATTCCCCATGCAGAAGGCCTATCCTCCCTCCGACACTATCTTTCTCTACGCCCCCCACCCCAGAGCCCCTCGACCGAATTTCTCCTCAATCTAGCCACTGTCGTCCTGACCAAAAATGAATTCTCTTTTCAAAGCTGTTTTATCTTCAACCGAAAGGAACAGTGATGGGAACGAGGATGGCACCATCGTACGCCAATCTCTTCGTGGGCCACCTTAAAGAGAATTTCCTTTCACAGCAACCCTTCCAACCTCTTTTCTGGGTCGCTACATTGGCGACATTTTTATTCTCTGGACACACGGCTCCGAGTCTTTTGACAATTCCTTATCGGCCTTTAAGTCTTCTTTCACCGGTGAATTCAATTCTTCCATTTCAGACTCCCCCATCACCTTTCTTGACGCAGACATCTCACTTCACAATAACAAATTCACCACTTCAGTACACATCAAAGCCACTAACCATCAACAATATTTACACTTCACTAGTAGTCAACCTTCTCACACCAAACGCTCAATTCCCAACTCTCTCTCTATCCGCGGATATCAAATTTGCAACACCACAGCTACCCTCAACAAATACCTCCACAATCTACACCATGCACTCCACAAACGCGGTTACCCTGAAAAGCTCCTACAGGATAAAATCTACCGCTCCACCTGACCACACACACCACAGAATAACAACCCCACATCTGACGCACGACTCAACCTTTGCACAACCTATCATATTTCCCTGAATCCCACAGACTGAAAACCCTTCTCAAAAAACTTTATCCTATTTTACATAACAATGACGCGACCTCATCCTTACTGCCACAATGCCCCTCTGTCGCTTACAGACGACCAGCCAATCTCAGAAACCTTCTGAGATCCACCTACCCTTTGGCACCCCGCCCTGGCAAATTTCCTCATATTTCCCCAACTTTCAATCGCCCCCGATGTAAAACAAGTCTGTTGATCAGATCTGCTCCCCTCTACCAACATCCACTCTTTGTCCATTCACCCCGTTCCCACGCTAATTGCCCCTCCAAAAATATTATCTATATTTGGTCGGGCAAACAATGCACCTCATTCTACATAGGCGAATGCATTACCACCTTATCCTTTGGAATGAACAATCACCGCTACTCCTGTAATTCTGCTTCACTCTCTTCACTTCCTATCCCTTTACACGCAAGTTCACACAACCTATCATTCGACGAACGCTTTTCCCTAACAGTTCTAGAATCCCTACCCGATTCCGCCACCAACATAGAGGTGAGAACTCGCGAATCCGCATACATCCTATATTTCCGATCCTTTAAAATTCCCACCCTTAACCACCATCTTTAATCCCCTTCCCATTAGTCTCTTAATCTTCCCCCCCCCTTCTTCCCTCCCCACACCCTCTCCCTTCAAAACCTCTCAATCTGACCTGAAGAAGGCCTCGGAGTAGGCCGAAAGCTAAAATAATCTACAGTGTGAGTGTCCTTTTACGTGTTATCTGTTTTATTCTGTGTTCTATTGTACCATCCAAATGTTATGTTGTATATATATATATATATATATATATATATATATATATATATATATATATAGAAAGGTGGTTGCACCACCGAAAATTCGAGAACTAGTGAGTCCCTCTTTTATATATTTTAGTTTCTGTGTTTGCTATGACTATTTAGTGAATTTTATTGTGCACGTTCGTGGCTTTTCCAAGAACACATATACACATATATATATATATATATATATACACATACATACATACATACATACATATACATACATTCACATACGAAAGACCGTCATACGGTGAACAAATATTAATTCACATTGAAATAAAAGAAATAGAGATAGAGAAATGGGAAAGAAACACACATAAAGGACGAACATAAGAGAGGTGGGAAAGCCAGATTTGAGCAGATCACAAATGTAAAAATATTTTCCTCGACAAGGACTTGAACACCGGATCTCTCCACTGCCGGGCGGATGCTCTAACCTCTTGAGCTGTCGAGAAAATGTACTTAACACTGAAATCTGCGATCTTATAAAGTACCAAAGTGATCCGATTCATTGCCCAGGAGATGGCGTTAGGGAGCTTATACATCCAATTCGCCGTATGGCGGGATTTCGTGTTTGAATGTGTGTTTGGCCAATGTGGCTCGTCTCTTCTTCTGGCAATGCGTTCCATGAAACGAACAGTTCCTATCCTTTATGATGTTGTATGCTTGCTAACCTACTGTCCATTCTCCTATTGTGTTTGTCTATTTCTCCTTTGGTGGGTGTAACAGCTCCATAACGCCATCTCCTTGGCAATGAATCGGAGCACTCTGGCGCTTTATAAGATCGCAGATTTCAGTTTAAATTACATTTTCTCAATAGCTCGAGTGGTTAGAGCATCCGCCTGGCAAGTGGAGAGATCCGGTGTTCAAGTCCCGGTCGAGGAAATAGTGTTTACATTTGTGATCTGTTCAAATCCGCCTTCCCCACCTCTCTTATGTGTGTTCCTTTCCCATTTCCTTATCTCTATTTCTATGTGAATGAATATTTGTTCGCTGTATGGGGGGATTTCGTGTTTGAATGTATGTATATATATATATATATATATATATATATATATATATATATATATATATATATATATATATATATATATATATGTGTGTGTGTGTGTGTGTGTGTGTATATTATTTTTTGTTTATTTAATATGAAAATATTTATTTATTTTTTATTTATGTTTTTTTATATTTTTATATAAATAATTTTTTCTGATGTGTAAGGGTGTCAAGTTTCGTCGAGGGGGGTGAGGTGCGGGAGCTCAGGTGAGCTTGGACCGGTTTTCTTTATTTTCCGAGGCTTCCTATTTTTTACATTTTTGTTTAGGTGGGAAGGTGATGTGAGGTTAGTCTAGGTTTGGGGGAAACCTTGTGGATTGCGAAAATTTTGGAAATTTCTTCCTTAGGGGCATCTTGGAGATGAACTGGAGGATTTGTTGTGGGTATTTTGCTTTTCCATAAGGAAGGGAGGGTGACCATAAGGAGGAGATGAAGGGATTTTTGGAGAGGGTCAAGGATTTTTGGTAACTGAAAAGTGCTTTTATTATCAAATAACTGACAAAATAGATATTCAATTCTGTTTGAATATTACGTTTCGGAATGAACCATGGTGCTCCAGCAATGAGTGGAGCCAGCTTGTTAAGCCATACCTGGATTTTATTTACTGCGTGTTTCGGAACATTTGCCCATATGGGGCACGCGTACAGTATTTGTGGGAGTAGTACGGTTTGAAGTATAGCCAGTTTGGAATTAACAGAGGTTTTGGAGAGTAAGGGATGGAGAGGGAATGTCGCCAATCGTAATCTGGATAATTTGGAAACAATGTGCGGAGTAAATATTAAGTTTTCATCGAGAGTGACACCTAAGAACGTAACTATGGGTTTTTGGGGGATGAGGCGAAGGTTGAGGGTTAGGTATGTATGGGTAACTTTGGATGGGATGCGAGAGAAGCAAACCTTTGTGCATTTGTTTGGCTTGACTGAGAGTCCCCACTCATCAAGCCAGTCACCAATTAGGTGAAGATGGGCTTGCAGGGCTTCGTCCGTTTTTGATGGCTACTAAGTTTGAGCTGCAATGGTGGTATCGTCGGCATATTGAAAAAGGTGTGTTAGGGGGTGTGAAGGGAGGTCATCTATGAAAATATTAAACAATAGAGGGCAAAGTACTGCCCTTTGAGGGACACCAGTCTGCTGAGGGCACGGTTGGGAAAGATAGGAATGATGTATGATGGAAAATGATCTGTTTCTGAGGAAGGATTGAATGATTTTAATTAGATAGGGAGGGATATCTTTGGAGGCCAGTTAAAAAATTAGTTCTTCGTGCCAGACCTTATCAAAGGCCTGGCTGATATTAAGGAATGCCGCAGACGTTGTCAGTGAATTTCACACATCGACAGGCCTACCTCTATATCAACTTAATACCCCGCAAGTTGCCGCCAAGGCGTGTGGCGGGGGCATTAGGGCACCACCCATAATATAAAAAAAATATCGCATGCAAAATCACAAATTTATAACGTCCACAAACAAAACATGGTATGCATTCATGCAAGAACCCTTGCACCCAACACACATGCAAACACACAGACTAACAACAAACATAGACTTGTACTGACAGATGCACCTAATTTCTTCGCAATGTTTAATTTTGTTCCGAACTGTTAATTAAATGTTCTTCATATTTCTAAAATAATTTCGGTTTCTTATTACTATGATTTCTAATTGCTCTGGGAAAGAATGTGTATTTTAATCTGTCTGTTTTGGTACTTATTTCCCTTATTTTATCTTTGTGGTCTTATCAACCTAAGGAGTGTTGGGCCTTTATAATTCCTTTAGTGTCTTCGTTAAACTCGTTGTCTCTGAATCTTTCCAAAAGTCTAAGTATCGCTTGTTCTCTTCGAATTTCAATTTGCTCCCCGCCTAAATCCCCTAAGAGACATGTCACAATTATGCTCTTATTATAACAGTTTTTATCGAGTCTGGTGGATTTTGTCTGGACTTTATCTAAATCTTTTGCCAAATTTTCCCCCAAGGATTCCAAATGCTTGCAGCATATTCCAAATGAGGTCTAACTGATTCATAATAACACCTCTCTTTAACTTTCTCATTAAATTTCCCCACCACCCGTTAAATGAAGCCCACTTTTTTAAAGCGGATCCGCATATTGCCCTGATATGTGCTCCCCATGAAAGGCGTATTGTTAGAACTTCCCCCAAATGTTTTACCTTTTTCACCGTAATTAGTACTGAACCCTCTGTTTCGTAGTTTATGTTCGCCCCTTCTTTTGATTTCAAAATTTCAAAACTGTGCATTTGTCTATAATTAGAATGAATCCCCATTTCTTGCACCGATCCGAGATTGTGTCTAAGACTCTAGAGAGTAGCTCGCAATCTAGTTGGATCCTTATATCCCTGTATACCACCGTGTCTTCAGCAAATAATCTAGATGTAGTTGATACGGTTAAATACCTAGGTGTTGCATTCACTAAAGACTTAACTTAGGGGACCCACATAGGTAAAGTCTGCAGGCAGACATATAAAAAATTAGGATTTATTAGACGCATTGTCGGCAGAAGTGACTCAAACGTCAAAGAACGTTGTTACCATGGTCTGGTGAGGCCTCATAAATCATTCACCTACAGTGCGAATGATTTTTACACTCTGAATTTTTTTCATAGTAATGCACACGTAACGGATGACTCTGTTAACAGTTACTGTTGCGGCATCTCCCGCAGATTCTTGAAATGTATCATGCATATAAAATTCGGGAATAGATACCAGGGCTAGCAAACTTAAGGACTCCTTCCCACGGACAATACGGGATAGCAACTGTAGGGTTATACTCCTAGATAGCAAGTATGCCACTTGTTTCCCTCAGCGTCTAGGGAATAATTGGTTCTACTCAATTGCATGACTTTCACTAACCTCTTGTGTGTTGTTGTCAAAACCCTCCCCGCATAACCGCATCAAAATGCCATTAAATAATGTAGTGCTCTTCAGTATTGTTTCCTCTGCTTTTGTTTCTTTTTAAACCTCCCCTTTCATCCCTTGTCCCTCTCCGTGGGGGAACCCTCCTTCTACCTGCAGCATTGGGTCAAATTCTTTACCTGTTTCCTTGGCGAGGAGAGCGTTTTCTGTTTCCTGTTCTTATGGTAGTTGAATTTCGTCTTCCTACTTACCAAATTCTAGCTTGTATGATATTGGATAAATTTCTGACTGTTTTCGAAGGTGCAATTCTTTGTTGGATGATAGCATATGTAATTGCACGCGTGTAGAATTAAAGGAGGTGTATATGCATTTACATACATGTAGAATTATATGATTTTTGTGTGAATGTATTGACCACTGTGGGTATGGATTTGCAAGTATGCGTTGTTTTGAATCAGGTTTTTTTCCCTTTTATGGGTGGTGACCTAACATCCCCCGCCACATGCCTTTGCGGTGGCTTGCTGGGTATTATGTAAAGGTAGAAATAACCTGAGATTGCTACTAACGTGGGGTTTTAAGTCATTAATATATAGTGCGAACAGAAGAGGTCCTATTACACTTTTCTGGGTGATGCCCGAAGTCAATCCGTTGAGCACAACTCACCGATGATTGCTCTTTGTTTACCATTTGACAAGAAATCTCTAAACCAATTAATAATGTTCTCTTTGATTACACATCATTGAAGTTTGTGTAATAATTTACGGTGTGGGACTTAATCAAAGATTTCTTTGAAATGTAGAAATACTGCATGGACTTGGGTGTTTTTTCTCCCGATCTAAGTGTATCGTGAATGAAAAGGCTTAATTGTGTTTCGCAAGATCTACTCTTCCTAAATTCGTGCTGGTTGTGGCTTAGTATTTTCCCACTATCAAAAAATCTCATGATGCTAATGAGATTAAAGTGTTTTGATATTTTACAAGAGATCGATGTCAAAGAAGTTGGTCGGTAATTGGTTGGTTTATCCCTATCGCCGCCTTTATAGATGGGAGTTAGATAAGGATGGGCTAGCTTCCATTCGCGAGATCTTGAGCCTTCTTCTATCGATTTTAGGAAAACAATTTCTAAATATGGGGCAATGTTTTAGGCTAATTCCTTTAATAATCTACTAAGTACTTCTTCCTGACCAGGTGATCTGTTTCCTTTGATACCACGGAGCAGATGCTCTATTCCCTTTTTGGTCAGTGTTACATCACTCATGTGTTCCCCGGGTGGGTGTGGAGGATCGTTTGGAGCGAGGATCGCTTGTGTCTTTACTGTTGACGCTCTGAAAAAAATTGTTTTTAAATATTTGCTTTTTTTCACGCTGTCTGTAATAATTTCTCCGTTTTCCATCTTCAAAGAATGTACAGTTGGACGTTTTTCCTGTATTTCCCTAACATAGGACCAGAATGACTTTCATTTTCCTCAAGGTATTTCCTTAGCATTTTAGATTTCGATTTTAGATTTAGATAGAAGGGAGTCCACACCAAGAAAGTCCAACCCGCCGCACTTTTTTTCGGCGTTTTGCGGAGTTTTGTGTAGATCTAGATAGACAAGAATGGTACATAAATATATTGCAACTCATAAGTGAATTTTTACATTATGATGACGCCTAAGCGCTGTACCCAAACAAAGAACAGTGGAAACACAGTGTGTTCTTCACTTCATGAACGTGAACCTCCACAAAGTTGAGCTAAAATCATTGCATACATAAATATTCTTAATAATATTGTTTAATAAATCATAAAGACTATAATGAGTTAAAATAGTTACTATTTATTCAAAAATTCGTAAATTCAATGATCATCCAATTTTTCCACGAATTTCAATTTTTTGGCATAGACGTGTTAGTTTATTGTTTTTAATTCCATTGTTTCATTTCATTGACATATTTTTTTATTTCCATTGATTTGTATCGTTGAAATTTCAAGGTACTTCTGGAAGAAAATGAGAAAGGGAACGCAAAACATATCTTAGAAAACTATTATTTTATAATTATCGATCAACAATAAATAATGATCTGGAGGAACACTAAAGCCAAACAAGTCTTCCACATATTTGTAACAAGTTTTTTTGCCACACATTCATATAATTATTGTGATAACTTAATTGTAAAACTTTGGAGTTTGAAGCTATAAATTAACCAAATTGGTGACTCGAAGAGTAAATGATCATGCAATATGGGCTTACGAACACTGGTGACAAAAGAATTTGATTGATAGTGGGATGTATATGCAAAATTTGTCTCCTTATACTCAGAGAAAAGAGCAAATTAATGTGTTTTCATAATCAGAAAATTTCCCATTGAAAGAAAGTGGAATCTCGAGCTTTAGCGTCTTTCATTTCAACCTTCTTTGAATTCAATGGAGTTTTCACGCTGGGAAGCTGCCTCCCTGCTCGTTTTCATAATCTTCCAGAGAAACTCTCACTTTCAACCGCGGCTGATATTGGCAAAGTCATTAGTACGCTTGAGAGAACATCCCCTTACATCGATGGCTTGTATGAAATTGAAGTTTAATAACCAAAAGCGACTCTTTATTTTATGAAAATGTAGAAATTCTTTGGCCTCAACAAAAAGGAAAATCTGCAAAAGAATTTCCTTTGGTTAAATACAATTCATTTTTGTTCTTCTACCTAAAGGGGTCCCTTTAATCATCAGAAAATATTCTCAAATATTCAAAGCAACCCACTCTCCATGGGTTCTAAATGAAACCACTCGAGCGGCATGTGAAGAATTAAATCTGATGTTACTACGAAAACAAGTTTTTGGGGCTACTTACTTACTTGTTAGTACTACTAAAAGAGAATTACTTGAGTATTCACAGAATAATCATACATATTAGCATTTATCCTTAGTAGTGTATGTTATATATTTTTAAATTTAATATACATGTAATTATATGCATATTAAATTGCAGACACAACACAGTTGCATAACAGTTGTAACACGTATATAAGGCATAGTAATAACATGCATTACTACCTGAAAACAAGAAGTACATCAGTAATTAATTCAAAGTTCCATAATCATTTACAAATTATATGGTTAAAATATATGAAAAAATGATAACGGCGTATTTTTCTCCCAATGTTGACACACGTAGTCAGCATCACAAAGTGAGAATAATTAGAACATTTTGAGTATTACGTGGTTTTCTGATACTCCTGTATAATTGGTATTAAGAAAACCAAATGAATATGTTCATAGTAGATTTGCAAAGTTATAATAAAGAAAATGACAATACGAGTTCCGATTGCTTTTGCCAGGCAGTGATTAGGTATGAACCAACTGTTGACTGCTACATTTATAAGCCTAAAGTAATTCCAATCAAGTTTACGATCTCGGCATTTCCCCTCCATACGTAGGAGTACCTCCTTAGCATTATTATCTGTCCATTTTACCCATTCATTTCTTCTCCACGATCACATCTCTAATCCCCTAACTGCAGTTATCATCTTGCCTCAAGGAATATATTTAGAAAGTTTTCTCGAAACCTACGGAACAAAAATATGCATTCTGATTATAATAATCTATGTCCTAATACCTTATATATATATATGCGGGTCGCGGTGGTCTAGTGGGTAGAGCGTTGGACTACTGACCGGAGGGTCCCGGGTTTCCTGGGTCCTGGGCACTTTGGGCACCTGCAGCTCCACCCAAGCTAGTTGATATTTCGGGTACCAGGTTTTCCTGGGAAACCATAACCGGCACAGGGAAAGGAACTGGTACCCCTACCCTGATGTGTGAATATTCACACGCCGTCGGGCTTGGTACATGGCTGAGCTCTACCATCACCTACTAAACCGACCTTCGGGTTGATTACTGTGTTTATGGTTTATATATATCAGATATACTTCAGATATATATATATATATATATATATCTGAAGCATGCAGGTATTTTTAGATTAACCAATGAATGCTATCATATTGCACTGGATTTAGAGAAAGATGATGGGTTAAAGGTAGACATATTTTTCAATATGTCATTGCCATTGGGTCGGGCCAATGTCGGGTTAGTTATTGTCAGGTAGTAATCTATGGAATACGTAATCCTAAAAGTAGTTTCAATACCTACCATGGGAATTTTTTTGTAGGCAGGTTTGATTGCAGTACTTAGGACTTGGTTGCCACCTATATGGTCTATCTTCCCGTGCGTTTTAATAATATTAATATCACCATTCAGTTAAATAGTTAAATCGGAGAAGAATCATTTTTTGTCCAAGAAATCTCAAAATGTCTCAAAACAGGGAAATGAAATCCTTCCATTATTCATTCATTAAATACACGTTTAGATTTATTTAAAATGTCAAATTATTATTTTTAAGTGCACTATTTAGCACTGCCCATAAACCTTCTGCTTTCATGCATTCCATTATGAATTGTGTGTCTACGTATTCATATTTTATGCCATTTTGCTGACCTTGATTAACCCCCTGACCCACGACATCGACAATTGCTTCTTGCTCTATTCACCATGCTACAATTCCTCTAGTTGGTATGAGGCTCTATTACTTGTATCTTTAAATTATTTTTCATTGCATTTAAGTACTATCTGGTATCTAGATAAAGTCATATAGTCAATTTCCATTACCATTGATGAGTGCGTATTTAGGCGTTGAAATGTGCTATGTAGTCTTCATTTTTGGTTTCCGTAAATACTGTGCTCCAAACAAAAGAAACAATTTAAGCATTATAAGTAGAAAAACGAGGAGAATATAATAAGAAAGAACAATAATTGATTTTCGATGTTAATTCAAATAAAATCAAGTATAATATTGCTTATAATTGAGCAACAATTTTTACATGAATTCATACATTATCTTGAGTTTTTTTTAGTTTTTAATGAATAGCAATTGTTTTTTAAATTGTAATAAAACAAATGATAGAAATAAAACAATTGCTGAATAGGGTGAAAAATTAACACTATTTATCTCCGGTTCTAAACCGCGTTTCCCATCATATGAAATTCCTAAACGCATACAAGTACTTGGAGTATTTTCTGATATTTACGGCACCATATCAATAGGGATGAGTCACGTAACAAAAGAGTTCCGACAGCTTATTCGCATGCATGGCATCCATAAGCCACAGTAATAAGTTGAAATATTTGCCTTACACAATTTTCTCATGGAAAATCTCACATATTAGTATAAACTTTAAAAGGCTAAATCGGTTTCCCGTCGTGGTTGGATATTGCTCAGCCGCACATCCCACAGGACTTTCAAGGTGATGTATTCCGGTCCCGAGAGGCGGAGTGTATGGAGTACGGTTGCTACCACTCAGCGTAAAGTTTTCCACTCTAAACCAATTCCCACGCTGCAACACTCGCGTTGTATTCGCGAGGGTTTGATCGAAATATTACCATTCCAATTGGCTTTGATTTTGCTGGAGATTGTCAATCACAGTTAACTTCGTAAACTCTGTGTCAATATGAAGTTCCGAGTTATACTCATTTGAGTTTATGTCCAATTAATAATTACCAAATAGGTTACTGGCAAACTGATTCACTTCTTCCTGAAAATTGTTGCTGTTGAATCTGGGTTGTTAGCTTGTTGATTGTGGAATGAGGAGATTAATTTATTATTTTTCAGGTGAATTTCGGTATCGAGGAAATGTTTAGCTAGAAATTTATGAATTGAAATATACCAAGGAGTTAAGTGGGAAAATGAAGGAAGCTGTTTTACATCCGTGGACCAAAGGAGGCATATTTTGTCAATGTAGCGGGCTCAGATGAGTGTTTTGAGGGTTTTATGTTGGAAAAACTTGGGCTTGAGTTTTCCCATGAAAAGATTAACGTTTGACCGAGCCATATTTCTAGAGGAAATTAGTCGTTATTCCGGCGCACTATTTGCTGTAACAACTGAAGTTGGTAATGCTAAGAAGTAAATGAGTAGGTACTGGCGAAAATAATTAGGAAGGCACAAGTTGTATTTATGCAAAGTAAATTCCGCATCAACTCATTTACTAGCGGGACACTTGGGACCACTTTAAGGCGGCGCGGTGGGAGGCGATAGGAATCCAGACTGCCCCTGACCGGGTGGTGGGATGCCTTGTAAATAAATTGGTAAATCTAATTCCTTTATTAATTGTCCACCCTTCACGAGTGGAACATTAATTGATAGATGATGACTGCGTTGCATGTTAGCCCGAAAGGAATGCTTAAAAAAAATATCCGAGATTTTTGAATTTTGCAGCAGCTGTTCACAATGTACGAAGCATCTGCCCAGCTGCTGGCATTAATTTTAATAATATCTGGTGTATGATATAATAGCTAAAGAAAGCATTGGACACTCGCTCCTTATTTAGGTGTATTAATTGAAATAATAGTTCTTAATCAAATGTGTAGCCAAGCCCTTTCTTGGTATCTAATAATTATATATATATATATATATATATATATATATATATATATATATATATATATATATATATATATATATATATATGTGTGTGTGTGTGTGTGTGTGTGTGTGTGTGTAGGTCTCGGTGGTCCAGGGGGTAGAGGGTTGGACCGGAGGGCCCGGGTTCGATTCCCGGGCAAGGCACTCTGGGCACCTGCAGCTCCACGCAAACTATGTCATTTTTCGGGTACCAGATCTTTCTATGAATCCATAACCAGCACAGGGAAAGGAACCGGTTCTCCCCTACCCTGATTTATGAATTTCACACGCCGTCGGGCTTAGTACTGGGTGAAATCTACCATCACCTACCAAACCGACCGACTGTGCTTATGGTTTTATATATGTATTACAATATATATACTTGTATATATATATATACTTGTATATCGATGTTGCGGAAGTACTCACGAGAGCAATATAACTATAAGTTATATACTTGTATATATATATATATATATATATATATTACAGCCACGCCATACACACCCCCCTCCAAATCCATTTCCTCCTCCATTCTCCCTCGTATCTACCTGTCTCCGCATCCACGTTTCTCTCTCGCACACGGCCGTGCCATCCTTCGCTCGCCCATCCGGAAGACTCAAAGCTCACGCGGAGCTACTGCAGTTGGCAAATGTTGACATTTTGGAGTAAATATTAGGCAGAGGCGGGTCACGGTGGTCTAGCGGGTAGAGCATTGGACTGCTGACCAGAGAGTCCCGAGTTCGATTCCCGGGCAAGGCACTTTGGGCACCTGCAGCTCCACCCAAGCTAGTTGATTTTTCGGGTACCAGATCTTCCTGGGAAACCATAACCGGCACAGGGAAAGGAACTGGCCCCCCTACCCTGATGTGTGAATATTCACACGCCGTATAGGGCTTGGTACATGGGTGAGCTCTACCATCACCTACTAAACCGACCTTCGGGTTGATTACTGTTTTATGGTTTATATATATATATATATATATATATATATATATATATATATATATATATATACATACAAGTTTTTAGAATTATATGTTATATGTTTTATGTATAATGTAATTTTTTATATGTATTATATTATATGTTTTTAGAATTATATAGATTATATATATATATACATATATATATATATAATCCTAACAACATATAAATCTGAAATTTTGCCCAAGGAGTGTGTGTGTGTTAGTGTGAGTTCGCATAAAAATAAAAAATATATCCTATATTTAGGAGTATAGATGGAGGCCAACAGAGAGACAGGAGTTTTGTGACAAGGGTTTCATTAGAACATTATGTGTGCAGATATATATTTGAAAGCCAATGTTGTCATTTGGGTGCATAGAAAATAGCTGTGGTACATTAAGGTTCTACGATAATGGAAACAAAAAATCATGCCTGCCGACCGCACAGTGTCTGGACGCTATGTTATACCTTCTAAATTATGCGTTGTCCGAGTCCACTGGGCTTCACGATAGATGACACGATGCCCTCAACGAAACAGGAAATGAGATTTTGGAAGCAAATTGCAACGCAATTGGAACCTGTGACCTTGCCATACTGCTTACTCTTGAAAACTCAATGTTACGGCTTTATCGGCATCATGCGCGTTATTTTAAGTATATTACAAGCACGCACGCAGTTTTGACCATATTGTATAGTTTCAGTGAGTAAATAGTTTATACCATCTGAAAAATACTTTATAATATTAAATTATTTTAAGGAAATATTAATGTTGAATTGAAGTGCATATTGACAACAGTTAAACCATTATATTAATGTAATAAATAAAACCACAAGAACAATTATCTCTCTACTCGATATTTACGCTCTTTTAAGGCATATGCGCAAAGTTTAAACAACGGAGAATACATTACCAAAGACTTAGACTACAAGTATATTTTCTAATATTGCGTCAATTGGGTAGGGTTTTAGGTGTACTATCATTGAATAGATATTTGAAGTGAGGAGGTACGAATTATGAGGATTTCAAATTTGTTTAAATGAAATCGGGAGGTTCATTGTTTTTCCTCGTTGTGTTACGTGGATTATAGCGTTTTAAAAAATCTCGGAGTCCATTTTGAGTTGACCATTTGTTTGCTGCTTTAAAACCCTTCAAACTGGGAAATTTGACATTTTTTATGTAGTAGGAAAACATTTGGAGCTAAGGGATTCTTTGAAGAAAGGTTTTGTATATTCATGATAATTGAAACGAAACCTTCAATTGCACTAAGAACATTGGACTGAATTATTATCGCCTTGCTCCAGCTTACCTTAGTTAATAACACCTTCGTAATTGCTCTCTATAGTGGGCAGAGACAGAGCCTACAAGTAGGCAGGGTTTCTGTTTCGTGTGTTTTGTTTTCAAGGGCTGGGGACGGCTAAGTCACTATAAAGAAGGCTCGGATTCTATTTCAAAGGAATGTATGGTATTACACAAAACCATCCCTGTCTATTATTTAAATCTTAAGCTGACTCGAAAATGGAAGTTTCTGTGACATTAAGACTGATATTGGTGCACCCATAAAACTTTAAATTAAAACCTGTAAATTTTGTCTTATTGTTTACTAAAAAAATGCGACTGCCCTGCCAAAGTCAAGACTCAACCCAGCAGTCGCTTCTTTATCAAGTTAGTGCTTAGTGTAATAGATATAATAGCCAGAATAGAGTCTTTAAATGTTTTGGATCATACCCCACAGAAACGTCTCAATGGTCGTGGTACCACTTCTTGCTTTAAAGCCAAAATAGTCCTGAACACATGATAATGAAAATGTCTTGAAGTAGACAACGAGTATTGATAAAACTGTTACGGTTGGATTTTTTTCAGTAAATATACATTTTAGGTTCGTAGGTATTTTACTATATTGGTGGGGAGGTGAGGAAGGTAACATATTGAATTGTCCACAAAAATATCCACATTGACGCACTGTAATTCATATACCCCATGTTAGAGAACACCTCTAGATTTTCTATGTTCTCTGGAGAAACCTTACGTCTCTTACGAAAAGTGAAGAATCAGGCGTGATATTGTGGAATCGAGACATAATGAAAACTTTGTTGCAATTTTCCACAGTTAAATATTAATGTAAGAGTATTGAGATTAATGTAAGAAAGTATTAATTTAACTGTGGAAAATTGCAACAAAGTTTTCATTACTTACGTCTCTTATTTGCCCGGGACCCAGCTAATTCACTCGGGGATCGAATCATCTGAGTTCAGAACACTCATACTCATGACGGTGCTCAAGCACATACATACGGATTTACCGCCAGAGCGATACGAACATAAATATTGTGATTCAAAACTCCACTTTTGACTCAATAAAAAATATAAAATCTGAATGGTGCTTCTTATAAGGAAAAATAGCTGTCACAAATGAATCGAGATGTTTTCTTTTACATTAAACATTTTTGAAAGAATTAGCTATTGAAATTCTATCCACGCCATAGTGAAACTCTACCCGGAGTATGGAAACAATTATTTTTCATTAATGAAAGTCGATATTGATTTCAAATTACGCAATGGTCTCCAAACCGCCTTTTCACGACCTAAATCCGAGGTGGAAGGGACGATGGAACATCTACCATTATTTCGAGCCACCAAGTTGCACTTAAAACACACCAACGCTTTGCTCCTCTCGCCAAAGACGCATTTGACGCACGAAGAAGTTACGACCGTCTGTGGAGAGGCGGTTAACCCGAAGGCTTCTGTTTAAAGAGCGCGAAATGACCGATAGCTCGGGGCCCCGGATGACAAGAAGCGTTATGGGTTGGAGGTTTTCGGCTTCGGGAGGCGACTGTTAACGTCGGATGGGTTGATCGTCATATGCCTGGGTGGGGGGGGGGGTTGCATTTCTAGCAGTTTGAGAAGAGAGTGGAGAGAGGCTCGAATGGCGGGGAAATAGAGGGGAAGGGCGGTCGAAGGACGATTCTGAGCCAGCGGGGGATGCCGTAAATCGATAGATTCCTTTCGCAAAAAGAAGTTTGCCTCAGTGAAGTTCATTGAAGATTTTTGGCCTCAAACTAGCTTTGTTTTTCATCTGCACGTGCAAACAGGACAAAGCCGTTGAATTTCACTTCTCCTCACAGAATATTAATAATATCAAAATACACGCATTCCTTAATAAGCTGAGCTGAACTGAGGCTCGATTAATGAGTAAATTGTTTTCCAGGAAAAATTCTGGAAGTTTTCGGCGAATTGTGCAAAAATTATTTCTAAACAGCAGGTTTAATTCATTTACGGTAAAACAATTTGAATTCCATCTTTAATAAATATATTGTCATCATATGGAGGAACAAATATAATAGTTATATTAGAGTTTTATAACTTTTCAGATGAAAGTAATTTTACTGGGGTAAATTTCTGCATTCCTTCCTTGAATATGCTCAAGGATGGCGAGTTGACAGTTGATCACCTATCGTTCCTGTTTTCTGTTCACGAATACAAAGCGTAATATAATTGGTGAGACGAAAACATAATGCATAAGAATTTATTTTAAATACAATATTATTTCAAGTATTTTGTGCCTCAATATTCTATTTACTTATAGTAATAGTGATTAAATGGGTTATTTGCCAAGCCTCCCATGCCCCGGAATAAGTAAACGTGCTTGTTGATATTTTCCTGTTTTTACCGTGAGGGTTTCATTCAATAACCAAACAAGTACAGTAATTCGTTCTCCGGATAATAAGTTACTGTGGGAAAATTAACGATCTTTATTCAGAGAAAGCCAACACTAACAAATGGCTTCATTCGATCATTATTCGCCTCACCACTTCCAAACTACACACTTAGTATTTAGTCGCGTATAATTGTATAACAGTCAGTTAGTTATAGTCGTCGGTTAATTTATATCAGCTCTCCAAATAATACACTAAAAAGAATCGGTTAACGATTACTTCTTTAAAAGTTTCATCGTAAAAAAATATGTTAAGGTTGCACTAAATGGGTACCAGTAAGCCTTCGTTTAAAAAGGTTTGCTGCTTCAGACCAATATCGGGACGCCACCACCAATGTGAGAACTGATCTGTAGCAGTTGTCCTTGTAGTCAATAGCTGTCAATAATTAACTTACCTTGTAACCCCTAGACCCATCCTTTCTTCCTAGCACCATTAACTCCAATGCACACACATCACATACGCACGTGTATGTGTGTGTATATATATACAAAAAATATATACAAAAAATATATACAAAGAAATATATACAAAATACACAAACCCAATATCCCCTGTCGCCCTATAGTTTCTAGTTTCAACTCTCCCACCGAAAGAATCTCCGCATTCCTTGATTACCACCTACAACCTAACGTACTCTCATTTCCCTCCTTCACGAAAGACACATATCACTTCCTCCACCGTTTAAACTCTGTCTCCATTCCCTCCACCTCCAACCTGCTTATGGCCACCATCGACGTCACCTCCCTCTATACCTCTATTCCCCATGCAGAAGGCCTATCCTCCCTCCGACACTATCATTCTCTACGCCCCCCACCCCAGTGCCCCTCGACAGAATTTCTCCTCAATCTCGCCACTGTCGTCCTGACCAAAAATGCATTCTCTTTCCAAAACTGTTTTTATCTCCAAACGATTGGCACAGCGATGGGAACGAGGATGGTGCCATCGTACGCCAATCTCTTTATGGGCCACCTTGAAGAGAATTTCCTTTCACAGCAACCCTTCCAACCTCTTTTCTGGGTCCGCTAAATTGACGACATTTTTATGCTCTGGACACACTGCTCTGATTCTTTTGACAATTTCTTATCGGCCTTAAACTCTTCTTTCACTGTTAAATTCACCTTTTCCATTTCAGACTCCACCATCACCTTTCTTGACACATACATCTCAATTCACAATAACAAATTCACCACTTCAGTACACATCAAAGCCACTAATCATCAACAATATTTACACTTCACTAGTAGTCATCCTTCTCATACCAAACGCTCAATTCCCAACTCTCTCTCTATCCGCGGACATCGGATTTGCAACACCACAGCTACCCTCAACAAATACCTCCACAATCTACACCATGCACTCCACAAACGCGGTTACCCAGAAAAGCTCCTACAGGATAAAATCTACCGCTACACCCGACCACACACACCACAGAATAACAACCACACATCTGACGCACGACTCAACCTTTGCACAACCTATTTCCCCGGATCCCACAGACTGAAAACCCATTCTCAAAGAACTTTATCCTATATTACATGACAATGACGCGACCACATCCTTACTGCCCCAAAGCCCCTCTGTCGCTTAGAGACGACCAGCCAATCTCAGAAACCTTCTGAGATCCACCAACCCTTTGACACCCCGCCCTGGAAAATTTCCACATATTTCCCCCACCTGCAATCGCCCCCGATGTAAAACATGTCTCCTAATCAGATCTGCTCCCCTCTCCTCACATCCCCTCATTGTCCCTTCACCCCGTTCCCACGCTAATTACCTCTCAAAAAATATTATCTATCTTTTGTCGTGCAAACAATGCACCTCATTCTACATAGGCGAATGCATTACCCCCTTATCCATCCGAATGAACAATCACCGCTACTCATGTAATTCTGCTTCACTCTCTTCTCTTCCTATCCCTTTACACGCAAGTTCACACAACCTATCATTCGACGAATGCTTTTCCCTAACAGTTCTAGAATCCCTACCCGATTCAGCCACCAACATAGAGGTGAGAACTCGGGAATCCGCATACATCCTATATTTCCGATCCTTTAAAATTCCCACCCTTAACCGCCATCTTTAATTTCTTTCCCAACAGTCCCTAAACCTTCCGCCCCTTCTCCCCTCCCCAGGCACTCTTCCCTCAAAACCTCTCAGTCTGACCTGAAGAAGGCCTCGGAGTAGGCCGAAAGCTCAAATAATCTACAGTGTGAATGTCCTTTTACGTGTTATCTGTTTTATTCTGTGTTCTATTGTGCCGTCCAAAAATAATATTGCTCTCGTGAGTACATCCGCATCATCTATTTTATTATTATTAGGTAATCTACCGGTTAAGGTAGGTTTTTGGATGGACACAACTATCAAATAAACATTTTGTGACTCCCCACCTAGCAAACTAATCTATATCAGGTCCCTCTTCATCTCGGTGTACTTCCTTCCTCCCTTCATCCCGTCCAACATCCCTATCCTGTTCCTGCCCTTACCTCGCTTGCCCAACATTCTCCCCTCTATTACTCTCTTCAACATTCCACTACCGCTCAATACGCCTTTCATCCATTTTTCCTGCCTCCATAGGATTTCTCTCAACAAACCCCTCTCCTCCCCCACCATTTCTAGTACTTCCTCATTTGTTTTCCTTTCTGTCCATTTCACCTTCTCCATTCTTCTCCACACCCACATTTCAAAAGCCTCCAATCTACGTCTATCCTCCTGCTTCAGCGACCATGTTTCCGCGCCGTACATAGCCACGCTCCATATCAGAGTTTTTACGAGTCTTGTCTTAACATCCCTACTCAACGTCCCCGTCATCAACTCCCTCCTCCTTGAGAAAGCCTCCTTGCCTAGCGCAATTCTTCTCCTTACGTCCCTACCACTTTGACCGTGTTGGTCCAAAACACTTCCGAGATATGTAAACTGTTCTACCTGCTCTATTTTTTCCCCGCCTATTTTAATAATTAGCTTAGCCTTTTTCTTTCTGGAAAATCGCATAACCTTTGTTTTACTAATATTGATTCTCATCCAATATTTATCGCACTGAACCTCCAATTCACTCAACAATGCTTGCAACCCCTTGGCTGACTGAGCAACTAATGCTTGGTCATCAGCAAACCTAACCGATTTTACAAATTCCCTTCCGACTTTCATTCCTACCTCCAGTTCTTCCCATGCCTCTTTAATCATTTCCTCTACATATACGTTGAACAGTACCGGTGACAATGGGCAACCCGTCCTTACACCTCTTCCTAACACTGCCCATCCGGAGTCTCCGTTCCCGACTCGCACCTGAGCAGTCTGAGACATGTACAGGTTGCGGATCAGTCTCCTGTCACTCCAATCCATTCCTATTTTCTGCAATACACGCATTAATTTTTCCCAATTCACTCTATCAAACGCTTTTTCGAAATCTACAAAACAGGAAAAAACGTCCTGATTGTATTCTATATTCCTCTCAATTAGTGATCTCATTACTGCAATGGCATCACGCGTACCTCTTCCTTTCCTG